>JANRMT010062824.1:20460994-20477201 GCA_026402145.1 Polypterus bichir lapradei | reverse complement strand
CCCGCCCCTCACTGCTCCAATAGTCACACTCGATTCACAAGATGACCTCCTCAACCCCGGCTCTTACAATTGTGTTTAACTTGCCAAGGAGAAAAAGCATTGACAATCGTGCTTAATTCATCTAAAGCTCTGGTGATCGCATAGGGCAAACCCCAATATCTCCCCCTAACCCCGTTGACGATTGTGCCCAATTCACTGAGAGGGATCATCCCACTCCCCCTCTGCTCAGACAATTGCACTAAATTCACCTCCCAGTGGGTCGCGAATACACTGGCATTTGAAAAATGGATTGTGACACCACGAAGGTTGGGAAACACTGATCTAAATGAGGAAACTGTAGACTTTTCCACATAGGCAGTGGTTGGTCTAGGTTCATTGGAGTGTGTGAGAGAGAGGCTGGGAGCATGCGCTGATAGTGTGTTTCCAAATCCCACCACACAATGAACCAACAGGATTGGGACCAGAGTGCAGCAGGTGACACCTCAGCACCACACTGGAACAGTGTGAAGTTTTTTGGAGTGCCAATCCTGCCACCAACCCCCACGTTTTCCCTGTAAGTTGGAGGACTGTTTGGTGAGCTGGATGCAGGTTAACATCATACCCAGGAAGAAGCAAATGCAGGTTAAAGGCCTTGCTCAAGGGCCCAACGGAGTAGAGTCACTTCTGGAGTTTACGGGATTCGAACCAGCAACCTTCAGATTGCCAGCGCAGATCCCTAGCCTCAGAGCCACCACACAGCTGTGTAAACCTTTGAGCCACCATGCTCCCCAAAAGACAGAGTGAGAGAATATAATCCATCCATTACAATACATTCATGTTTCAATTACACTTCTTCCAAGTTGGTCCATCCCAGCATCAAGCACAAATGTAGCAACCAACCCTGGCCAAAATGCCAATCGACCTCAGGGCACACATTTGTCGATTTTATAGTTGTCAAGTAACCTATCTGGCATATTAGTTTAATGGCACCCCGCGCCCCCCGCCGCCCCGCCGGGAACTGAACTACAAGAAGACTCTCCATAGTAGATAGCAAGTAGTCTGGGAAAAAAAAACTTAGGTCTATACTCTAAGTAGAGTGTAAGGCATCCATGCCAACCATTGTGCCACTCCCCACAAGGGCAATAATAAAAAAAATAAAAACAGTTGCAACTTGACATTGAACAAACAGGGTTCTATGAATAAATTAACCTTTAAGGTGTCCTTTACCAAGTGCCATATCATGCCCTTCATTCCCACCTTGTGGTGTTCTTTGTTAATTTGCTGAAGTATAACCTCTATTAATAGCTAAAAATGCAAATGAGTATGTCATCAAAGAAAAAAAAAACGAAGCTATAAATAGATGCCAGTTCAACAGCTCAGGGTTATCCGTGAATGCCTGCTATCACTTTACCACTCTCACCGCCAGGCGCTGCTATCAGTCCCATAAGCAAATAAGTGGCTTGAAAAGATAATCACTCAGAAGCAGGAGGATACCCACTAGAAAATCCACCGCCATCCAAAGTGAAAAGAAAATACGCCTCACCAATCTGCCAGCATATGCTTCTTAGAGGCTGCTAATTAAACGCGGACGCGTGTAAAATTAGCAAAGTGTTTGTGTGAAACGGGGATACGCTGCTTGTCAAAGAAAAGGAGAGGCGCTTCCCTAGGAATGTTATGTGCTGCCACTTCACACTTTTGGTGGGATGCCAGCTTGTTTGTGCCTTGTAGCAGCACTCATGTGGCGCAGCCCATATGAAGGGAAGCAGTTTCTAATGGGCAAGACTGAAGGAGGGCACGATGAATGGTGGGTCATTTTCTCAATTTCTAGTCACCCATTCATCTTCATGACTCACTTAAATCGTCTGCAGGGTCACAATGCAGACCTGGACGGGATGCCAGTCATTCACAGGTTACATTCTCCAACTCAGCCTAACCTTAACATCGCTGAGAGGAAAGTCAGACAAAAATCACATGGACATGGGGAGAACATGTGAACTTCACTCTGACAGCAACCAGGCTGGGATTTGAACCCAGAACTGTGCAGGTGCCACTGCTTCAACGTGTTGTCATGTTCAGCCTGCTGCTCTGTTAAAAGAAGACTTCAAAAGTCAAATAAAAACGGCTCAGATTCTGCTAATTCGTTAAATTTATTAGGAGGGTTTGGAGCGTTCCGATCGACTGCTAGTAAACAGAATCAGTGATCACATCTTTTCTCCTTTAAAAGTGTGTGTTGATAACAGTGCCTAAAAAACGGCGTTTTTCTTACAATAACCAGCAGAAAAAGAGTCTTGGATGACAAAGCTGAGGCAGATCTCTGCTAAGTGGTCTATAATAGCTATAAATAAATTGCTCAAAAAATTAAAGGAACAGTTTGAAAACACATCAGATCTCAATGGGAAAAAAATCCTGCTGGATATCTCTACTGATATGGACTGATATGGTAATGTGTTAGGAACGAAAAGATGCCACATTGTTTGATGGAAATGAAAATGATCAACATACAGAGGGCTGAATTCAAAGACACCCCGAAAACCAAAGTGAAAACATGATGCGGCAGGCTAGTCCATTTGGCTGAAATTTCATTACAGCAACTCCAAATCGTACTCAGGGGTTGGTATGCTTGTATGCATGCCTGACAACGTTGGGGGGGGGAGTGGGGCATGCTCCTAATGAGACGACGGATGGTGTCCTGAGGGATCTCCTCCTAGATCTGGCCCAGGGCATCACTGAGCTCCTGGACAGTCCGAGGTGCAACCTGGAGACGTCTGATGGACCGAAACATAATGTCACACCTAGAGGTGTTCTATTGGATTGAGGTCAGGCGAGTGAGCTTGGGGGCCAGTCAGTGGTATCAATTCCTTCATCCTCCAGGAACTGCCTGCATACTCTCGACACATGAGGCCGGGCATTGTCGTGCACCAGGAGGAACCTAGGAGCTACTGCACCAGCATAGGGTCTGACAATGGGTCCAAGGATTTCATCCCGTTACCTAATGGCAGTCAAGGTGCCATTGTCTAGCCTGTAGAGGTCTGTGGGTCCCTCCATGGATATGCCTCCCCAGACCATCACTGACCCACCATCAAACCAGTCATGCTGAACGATGTTACAGGCAGCAGAACGTTCTCCACGGTTTCTCCAGACCCTTTCACATCTGTCACACATGCTCAGGGAGCACCTGCTGTCATTTGTGAAAAGCACAGGGTGCCAGTGGTGGACCTGCCAATTCTGGTACTCAATGGCAAATGCCAATCGACCTCCACAGTGCCGGGCAGTGAGCACAGGGCCCACTAGAGGACGTCGGGCCCTCAGGCCACCCTCTGATAGTCTGGTCAGAAACATTTACACCAGTGGCCTACTGGAGGTCAATTTGTAGGGCTCTGGTAGTGCTCATCCTGTTCCTCCTTGCCCAAAGTAGCAGATACTGGTCCTGCTGACGGGTGAAGAACCTTCTACAGCCCTATCCAGCTCTCCTAGAGTAACTGCCTCTCTCCTGTAATCTACTCCATGCCCTTGAGACTGTGCTGGGAGACACAGCAAACCTTCTAGTAATGGCACATATTGATGTGCCATCCTCGAGAAGTTGGTCTCTCGGTGCAACAAAACTCTGTAGGGTCCTGGTATCGCCTCATGCTACCAGTAGAGACACTGACCATAGCCAAATGCAAAACGAGTGAAAAAACAGATGAGGAGGGAAAAATGTCAGTGGCCTCCACCTGTTAAACCATTCATTCCTGTTTTGGGGGTTGTCTCATTGTTGCCCCTCTAGTGCACCTGTATGTAATTTCATTAAACTGATTAACAACCCCCTCTGCTACTTAACTGACCAGATCAACAGCCCAGAAGTTTCACTGACTTGATGCTATACTCTGATTGAAAAGTGTTCCTTTAATTTTTTTGAGCAGTATATAAATCAGAGCAATTGGTCACGTAAGTATTCACACCCCCGTCAAGTCAGTATTACAGCTTTGTCAGCCATAAAAAGCCTTGAGTGTCTGTGTCTACAGGATGCACATCTGGACACTGCCATTTTTTACCTCCCCAATTCGTCTTTGCAAAACTGCTCAAGCTCTGGAAGGTCACACGAGGATGGTGAGTGAACAGCCTTTTGTCAAGCAAAGCCAAAAACTGTTACTTGGATTCAAATTTGGACTCTGACCTGGCTACTCTAGGACATTCACGTTGTCATTTTGAAGTCATTCCTCTGTATCTTTGGCATTCTGCCTTGGGTCTTTGTCTTGCTAGAAAACCAACGTAAGCCCCAGAATGCATCAGGTTTTCCTCGAGGATTGCCCTTGCGTCTCACGGTATTCATTTTACCCTCACAAGCCTTCCAGAGCCTGCTGCAGAGATGCATCCCCAGAGCCCGATGCTGCCACCGCCATAGTTTAGAGTGGGGCTGGAGTTTTTTTGATAACATGCAGGATTCAAACACTATGTTTAGTCCAATGGCCAAGAATCTCCATTTTAGTCTCATCAGACCATGGAACATTCTTCTGACAATGCCTTTTGCCAAACTCCAGCAGAGATGTAATGAGAGGTTGTTCTCTTTGCCATAAAGCTGCAACAGCTGTTGTCTGGGCAGTCTCGCCAATCTTAGCTGCTGTACTCCTTCAGAGTTCTCAGAGATCTCTCAGTGGCCTCCTTCACTAGTTGTCTTCTTTCACAAACACTCAGATTTTCTGGACAGCCTGCTCTAGCAGATTCACACCTATGCCATGATCTTTCTATTTCTTAATGGCTGATCTACCTGGACTCTAAGGGACCTTCAGGGAACTTTTATTTTTTTGTCTCCATCCCCTGACTCCTTTTCAACCATCTTTAAATGAAGTTGTTCTTTTGTCTTCATTGTGTGAGTTAGGCCACCACACTGACTCATCTCAAGTTGGGCCTTCCACATTCAGGTGCATTTACATTCATCGGCCACTTTATTAGGTACACCCATTCAACTGCTTGTTAAAGCAAATATTGAATCAGCCAATCACATGGCAGCAAGTCAAAACATTTAGGCCTGTAGACATTGTCAAGATGACCGGATGAAGTTCAAACCAAGCATTAGAATGAGGAAGAAAGGGGACTGAAGTGACTTTGAACGTGACATAGTTGTTGGTGCCAGATGGGCTGCTCTGAGTATTTCAGAAACTGCTGATCTACCCAATCATCTCTATGGTTTACAGAGAATGGTCTGAAAAAGTGAAAACAACCAGTGAATGGCAGTTGTCTGGGCAAAAATGCCTTGTTGATGTCAGAGGTCAGAAGAGAATGGCCAGGCTGGCAACAGTAACTGAAATAACCACTCGTTAGAAGCGAGGTTTGCAGAAGAGCATCTCTGAACACACAACACATCGAACCGTGAAGCAGGTGGGCTACAACTGCAAGAGACTACACCTCTCCTGCCAGCTAAGAACAGAAACTGAGGGTACAATTCACATGAGTTCACCAAAATTGGACAACAGAAGATTTGAAAAATGTGGCCTGGTCTGATGAGTCTCGATTTCTTCTGCAACATTCAGATGGTAGGGTCGATAACAGGAAAGCATGGTGGTGTAATGGTGTGGGGGATATCTTCTTGGCACACTTTGGGCCCCTTAGTACCAACTAAGCATCACATAAATGCCACAGCCTACCTGAGTATTGTTGCTGTCCATCCCTTTATGACCGCAATGTGCCCATCTTTTAAGGGTAACGCGCCATGTCACAAAGCTCAGATCATCTCAAACTGGTTTCTTGAACATGACGATGAGTTCACTGGACTCAAATGGCCTCCACAGTCACCAGATCTCAATCCAGTAGAGCACCTTTGGGATGTGGTGGAGCAGGAGATTGGCATCATGGATGTGCAGCTAACAAATCTGCAGCAACTACGTGATGCTATCATGTCAATGTGGACCAAAATCCAGCACCTTGTTGAATCAATATCATGAAGAATTACGGCAGTTCTGAAGGCAAAAGGGGGTCCAACCAGGTACTTGCAAGGTGTACCTAATAAAGTGGCTGCTGTGTGTATTTGACAATTAATTGAAACCTCAGACAAGTGGGCTCCATTGAATTAATCTGAGAACTTCTAAAACCAATTGGCTGCACCAGTGAGGATTTAGGGAAGTCTAGGGTGGAACTGTGGTGGGGGGGATTTGTGTTCAAGGGTCTTACATTGTAGGGATGTGAATTTCTGTTGCAATAATTTGTAAACCACAGAACATGTGATGTGTGTAACCAGAAGACCTATTTATACAGTAGTTGCCATCACGCTATGTGACTTGAGAAAGAGAGCGAGGCAAACGAACTGGGATATTTTTGTCGCCCCCCCCCCCCCATCAGGAAGCAGCGATGGCTTCGAATCATGTGACAAGGCAAATTTATCAAATTCATCCATCCCTACATTTAAGAGTTTTGTAACCTGCTTACCCAGTTCAGGGTCTATTTTGGCACAACTGAACAGGAATCAACCCTGGACGGAGTTCCAGAGGCATATTCATCACTTTATAATTAGATTTGCCATTTTTATCCATTTTTCTTTTTTCTCCTCGTTCAGCAGGACTCTACAGCTGTTTGTGGCGCAGCACGCACTTCGTCCTCCCTTCGTCTCCAGTGACTAGAAGGAAATCAGGCCATTAACAGCGTGTGCTGGAAGTGGGATTGATCATAAGTGATGTCCTATATTCACAGCTAAATATAGAATTTTCTAAATGCCCTTATTATAGATATTATTAATGAGACGATTTTCTTTTTTTCTGCTGACGGCAAAGCTATAGGTGGTGGATGTCGACCACTGATGAATTACTGAAAGCAAACAAAAGTGGAATCAGGGCAAATCTTTTGTTTCTGCACTGCCTGCGCTTGTCCTGGATATTTAGCAGCATGCACCGCACTCACATCAGCCAAATTTGTCTTGCATCCATAAAAAATGTAATAAAAATTCAAGATAGATGCTGGAGCTCTTTTGTTGGATGTATCGATCAAGACTCGCATTACAATCGTCCTGCAGGGCTCTTAGGGATGCTGACAGTACAAGGACTGCAGGCCTGCTTTACAGTTCTTTGCAATTTATGGCGATGATTCTGGGAAAGAAAAGATGGAGAGAGCGAGAGAGAGAGAGAGAGAGAAAGAGGAAAAGGAGGGAGGGAGAGCTGAATCAGTACAAGCAAAAGTGGACATGGGAGAAATTCTAGAGCACCAGGTGGAAAACCCCCCACAGGATATCAACACAGACAGGAGCTGAAACCAAGTCCCTAGAGCTACACTAACCATAATGCCACACTGTCATCATCCATGTAGTGAACCTACTTAATGTAATTTATGGCTATGGAGGGCACGTAACAACGCCTGGCTGCGGCAGACAGATGGTCATTTCCGGAGGGTGGGACTGGACCACATGTCTGCCTGGGGGTCTACCAACAAGGATTTTAAGCTGTCTCACTGTGTGGTGGGAGTGGCAATGCGCTGTGCCAGTGCATGCTCCCCAACCTAACCTGACCTGACTTGACCTATTGTGACACCAGGGTACCCCAAACAGCATGTCAGTCTAGTGCAAGGGTTCTTAACCTGAGGTCTGTGGACCCCAAGGGAGGTCCATGGATGGGCTTCGGGGGGGTCCGTGAAAGTCATATAAAAATTAACATTTATATTTAATATACAGCCAGGTACTGTTGATTTTTCTCGTATGAACTTTCTCATGTGATTTTTCTCACACATAACGTTTCTCACTTATTTTTTTTGAGTATTATTTTTCTCATAAGTATTTATCTCACCTAAGCCTAATGCGTGAGTTACATACTCGTGAGAAAAATAACACACAAGAAAAATAATGGCGAGAAAAATGTTGCACGAGAAAACTAGCGATCAACATATAGCCCTCCCTCTTGTCCCATCAACGGTTTCCCATCGAAAGAAATGAAAGAAAACGCACCCTGCCACTGCTTACAGCGCCGACTGTAAAGATTGTTTAAAGTTTAATAATACTTGGTTCATGTCATATATGTATGAGACAATCAAATCTTGATAAATAGAGTACATTGTATTCATTGCATGCAAAGTTGTGTTTACGTGAATATTTCTGGGGAAGATGATCCATAGCTTTCATCAGATTTTTAAAGGGGTCCGTGACTCGAAAAAGGTTAAGAATCACTGTTCTAGCGGATTGGACCCATTCATGATTGACAATTAACCCCACCTATGCCTCTTTCAGGAAAACGGGAGTATCTGGAGAAAAGCTCACACAGAATGTGCAACCCAGGAGGGGTTTGAACCCAAGTCCCTAGAGTTGTGAGGCATCTGCTCTAAACACCGTCATATCACCATTCATTTACTGAGCTTGTTTACCCCAATGTGGCTCTTGGGTCTCAGAGCCCGTCTCTGCTGAATGAGGCACAAGGCTGGAGGCTGCACAGAACTGGGTGCCAGTCTACTGCTGGGCACTCTCACATGCCAAGTCACAGCAACACAATTTAATGCTACTAATTTACCTTACACCGACATGAATCTATATTTACTTTAACTGCCTGGCAGACACCTTTGTTTTACAAAAAAGGTCAACGCTTTGAGTAAACACCAGTCTGGAGGACCACTTGAGAACAAGTGCTACAGGGCAAAGTTAGAAAACCGACCATCACAAGTGAAGAGCTCACAATCCTGAGAATACAAAAGCCTAACAGTTAATATCAGCCAGAAATCCACCAAACAAGAGAGTCTTCAAATGAACACTTCCTAAACACTTTGAGGAAGTCTGAATTCTGAAGTGAGGTAGACAGCTCATTCCACCAGCTAGGAGGTACCCATGAAAATCATCTGGATTGAGATTTGATGGCACACAGAGGTGGCTTCACCACACATTGCTGACTAGCAGACTTGAGTGGTCAAGAAGAAGCATAGGACCTCACCAGTGTCTCCATACATTTAAGGTGCTGACTGACCCACCGACTATTCTGTAGGCGAGCATCAAGGGTTTGAGCTTAATACGAGATACTACATGGGTACAATGTGGTGATCTGCAGAGAGAAGTGACATGAGCTGGTTGAAAACCAGATGTGCTGTGGCATTTTGAATCATCTTCAGTGGCTTGGTGACACACGCCAGTGCTGCTGCAGGCAGAGAGTTGCAGTAGTGTACAGTAGACATGACAAGAAGTTCTCCAGCATACTCCATCAGATATGGTCTGACCTTGCAGAAGTTCTATAGCATGAATCTTCAGGACTGACAGACTATTAGGACGTGGTCAGTGAAAGACAGCTGCTCATTGATCACCATCCCAAGGCCAAAGCCTGGACCAGAAGTTCTCCAGCATACTCCATCAGATATGGTCTGACCTTGCAGAAGTTCTATAGCGTGAATCTGCAGGACTGACAGACCATTGCAACATGGTCAGTGAAACACAGCTGGTCAGTGATCACCACCCCAAGGTTGCATACAAGACTTGTCAGGCATTAGCAATAATGACTTGAGATGAACAAGGTTGGGGTAATGAACAGATAGAGCTGGGATAACAAGAAGGGCCCTCTTTGCCAGGTTGAGCTGGAGATGGTGTCCCTTCATCCAGGCTGCAGTATCCATGAGACCTGCAGAGATTCTAGTTGACACCATGCGGTCCTCAGGAAGGAACAACAGGTATAGCTGTTTATCCTCAGCATAGCACAGATAAGAAAAACCACAGGACTGGATGAGAGGGCCTAGTGAGGAGATGTACACTGAGAGAAGAGAAGATGGCCCAGCGCCAATCCTTGAGGCACACCTGTTCGTTTCTGATGCATACCTGACATCTCTCCTTGCCCAAGAAGTAGGATTCAAATCACCTGAGTGGCAATCCCATTGATGCCAATGTCACAGAAGGTGGCGGCAAGGAGGATCTGCTGGTTGTCGAAGGCAGGGATGAGATCTAGAGCTGGATTTTCATGTGGGAGAAATAAAAAGCAACAGAATGTTCAAGTCAGCCAGGACTTGAGTGCAGATTTCTGCATCCGCTGCACTTAGTACCTCCATCCATTTAGTGAACCTGATAAATCCAAATTATGGCAACAGAGAGCCAGCATTAAACACTGCAGCCCCTGGAACAATGTCAGAGCTGCCAAATCAGTGCAGAACAAACTCACCTCTGATCCGAATGTACAACCTACTGCCACATTTAAATGACGTGCTCAGGGACACACAGCAAGTCAAGTGGGCATGGAATGAAGGGACAGCCTCTTGGTTCATCTCATCCTTTTTAATGGGTGTATAGCACCTTTTTGCCATAAGCACTATTTTATATACTGTTTATGCTCCACTTGTTTCTTTATTATCTTTATGTGGAACCCTAGCTGGTCAAGTGGCACAGAGAGCGGCCATCATTGTGCCTAACAGCTGAACACACTAACCACCACACCACACTTTCTTCAATGCATTAACAGAGGATTTGGTGTGCAAGTCTCTCTGGAAGGCGTGATACCCTGAATCTGTCAGGGCTACAACTGGAATAAATAAAGACAAACCTTTCCACTAGAGCATGGCACTTAAAATAAAAGGAAATTTTTTTTTGTAGAAATGTGATACCAGATTTTGAGTCGTGCAAAGTGCCCAGTGGCTGAATGAATGGGCAACCTTGTGGTTTACAGAGCAGTGGGCTGCACTAGTAGACAAAGGAAAACAGAAGGTGGCAGAGAGCCAAGTCCAGGCTGTACGGCCTTCTCTGTCATAGATGTCACTGATGCCCCCCCACCCTGCTGATGTGCTGTAAAAAAACTGCTGGCAGTAAGGCCCATTTTAGTGGAAGTTCTGAACTGTATCCAGTGCCCTCTATAACGTTTAGGACAAAGACATGTTTCTCCTTGATTTACCCCCCTACCCCAGAGTTTAAAATCACAAATCAATCAATTCAGAATTTGTGATTAAAGTGCACACTGCAAACTCTGAAGAGGATTTGTACACTTATTGATCCAACCATGCTGAAATGACACTTTTTCTACATCATCCCCCCATTTTAGTGCACGATAAGGTTTGGTGTCCCAGTTGTTTGCGATTCCTCAGGTGGGTTTCATGGCTTCATAAGATATCCTGGTTTGCTTCTACCCTTTGGGGTCTGCAGATGCCATTGCTCAACATGAAGGCAAGAGCTGTGCCGATGAAAGTCAAAGATGCCAAACAACAATCAATCCATTTAAGCCATCGGGAAAATCTTAGGATGACCTAAATCAACTGTCTGGAAATATCATGAAGAAGAAAGACCACACTTTCACTGGTGAGCTCAGTAATCACAAAGAGACTGGTAGGCCAAAAAAGACAACCACTGCTGATGACAGAAGAATCCTCACTAGCAGGTCAGCCCAGTCTTCCTGGTCCCCAGCTACAGATTCCAGGTCTTTCCAGGCATTTCCAAACCAGCCGAGACTACCGGGTTTACCACAGGGTCACCAACTATTTAAAAATGACTGGAGCAGCTCTAGGTTGATCCATCTGGGGGGACATCATTGAGTCATGTTCAGACCACCTCAACTGGGTCTTCTCAATCCGGAGGAGCACAGACTCTACTTGGAGGCTCTCCTAAATCACTGACCATCTCACATGGAGTGACAAGCCAGTCATCCTTCGAAGAAGCCATAATCAGCAAAATGAAAAGAAATAAATGCTTGAAATATATCCCTCTGTGTGTAATGAACCTGTATAATACTAGGGGAGTTTGCCCCCTGCTTGCTTCACTTGCCAACCCCCAGGCCTGCACTATGCATTAGCCGCTCTGCGGATCTGCCGCTCACGTATGGGTAAGCAGATGTACAATTTAAACAGATGTTATTTTCATGGGAATTGTTACATATGCATAATAGAACTAACTAACTATTTTACATTACAGCGAGTAATTAATCATATTAAAAAATAGTAGGGTCCGTCAGATAGTCGAACCTCGGATTCAGGAGGAACAGTGTAGTTTTCGTCCTGGTCGCGGAACAGTGGACCAGTGAGAGTTGGACTCCGGCAGGGCTGCCCTTTGTCACCGATTCTGTTCATAACTTTTATGGACAGAATTTCTAGGCGCAGCCAGGGTGTTGAGGGGGTCCGGTTTGGTGGACTCAGGATTGGGTCACTGCTTTCTGCAGATGATGTTGTCCTCTTTGCTTCATCAGGCCATGATCTTCAGCTCTCTCTGAATCGGTTCGCAGCTGAGTGTGAAGCGGCTGGGATGGGAATCAGCACCTCCAAATCTGAGATCATGGTCCTTAGCTGGAAAAGGTTGGAGTGCCCTCTCAGGGTTGGGAGGGAGATCCTGCCTCAAGTGGAGGAGTTCAAGTATCTCGGGGTCTTGTTCACGAGTGAGGAAAGAATGGAGCGTGAGATCGACAGGCAGATCAGTGCGGCGTCCACAGTGATGCGGGCTGTGCATCGGTCTGTCATAGTGAAAAAGGAGCTGAGCCGTAAGGCAAAGCTCTCAATTTACCAGTCGATCTACGTTCCTACCCTCACCTATGGTCATGAGCTATGGGTAGTGACCGAAAGAACAAGATCGCGAATACAAGTGGCTGAAATGAGTTTCCTCCGCAGGGTGTCTGGGCTTTCCCTTAAAGATAAGGTGAGCAGCTCAGAGTAGAGCCGCTGCACCTCCGCATCGAGAGGAGTCAGATGAGGTGGCTCGGGCATCTGATCAGGATGCCTCCTGGACGCCTCCCTGGTGAGGTGTTCCGGGCACGTCCAAACGGGAGGAGGCCCCGGGGAAGACACAGGACACGCTGGAGGGACTATGTCTCCCAGCTGGCCTGGGGACGCCTCAGGATTCCCCCGGAAGAGCTAGAAGAAGTGGCCAGGGAGAGGGATATTGTAAGCTGATGTTTTCATCTTCTGCGTGATCACCACCAGCTGATTCAGCAGAGTCGGTGGATACGCATTTAACCAATTTGCCATGTAATCAATCGTCATTTTTGGCATTCATTTGTTTGACTTCATCGTTTCTCGGTGCTAGGATTGCCCGTGTACTCATTTTTTCTGTTGATAACCCTTCGTGATGAAATTCTTCACTAAGATTTGGACATAATACATCTTCTTTAATTGGGAACTTAAAGTGAGGAAAACATTCAAATTTATAAGAGCTGAGAGCGCAGGAACTGTGTCTGTCAAAAGCATTCACACGAATGAGAGGTGAGAGGACTGTGGCCGTGGTTGACTATGGTTGAGAGCAGGGTGTGACTTGCAAAACTCTCATGGCCAAAGTCTTGTCTCACGGGACTTGAAAATCTCTTTAAAAAGTCTTGTCTCATCGCAGGATGTTTTTATATAATTGAGAGATATAAGTTTCATTTTTTCAATTGAATTAATGAAGTAAATTAACTTTTCGATGATATTCTAATTTATTGAGATGCACCTGTATAATCCCTCGGGTGTGTCCTGGGTCTACTGCAGGGTCGGCTCTCTTTGCCAGACCCTGGCGCAACTCTGGAGTAGGCCACCAGGAGGCATCTTCGCGATCTGACCAAACCAGCCCACCTGGCTCCTCTCGATCCGGAGGAGCAGCGACTCTGAGCATTTGGAGGTCCTTTTAAATCACGGAGTGTCCAGCCTGGCCACCCTCTGAAATGACCCCATTTCTGCCACTTGCACTCACAATCTCATTCTTTCTGTGAAGACAGGGATGAAGATCACAGGGTAAACTGACAGTTTTGTCCTTAGGCTCCTGGTGTTCATGGGCATGGGTCAGTTCAACACCACAGTTCTCAATCTCAACACGCACCTGAAACACCTCACTGCCCACCTCATAACAAGTCCAGAATGTGCAGACAGCGAGTGCCAAGCTGAACTAAAGGAAGATGGCAGTTCATGTTTTCAACCAGTGATGAAGACCTTACTTATAACGTAATGCAGCCCTCCGGGAACAAACCAGCTGCTTCATCACACATCAAAAAGACAAGAATAGAGACAAGAGAGAAGCTTGGATGACTTTGACGCTTTGATTTGGGGTCTTTTTTCTTTGAACATTGCTGCATTATTTATTCTGGAATATCATAACAACAATAATAAACCACCGGTAACTGTCACAGCTTTTGTCATTCAGCCATGTCAATGCTGTCCCATGGGCGGCACTGGCAGAGACGCTTCTTGACAAAAGTATTTGAGATGTGAATGATGACAGTCAGGGGATTCCTGACAAACACGTGGCCGCTTGGGTCTCATCACATGGCGTTAGGATTATCAGCTGTGGCACAGTGGCACTGGCACTGCCCACTGCTACCTGCTGTTCATCAAAACAGTGACCCAAACTGCAAATATATAAAAAACAAAAAGGAAAGCAAACAACAGGCTCAGAGAGAATGAGAGTCGGCTGATAATGAGCACCAGCACAGCCTTGATGGGTTTATAAAGATCACACAAATCTTGGAAGTGAAATAAACAAATCAGAACGGCCATTTCCTTCCAAACCTATTTGACGCCTTTCTTTGACTAAAATACGGGGGCATTTGAAACGAGGTTCCCAACACATGAGCCGTGTATCCCACTAAATCATTTATAGGACGAGGCTTCAGGCGTTTTAGACTGATGATATAGCGCCTTTCATGGCGACTCCACCAAGAAGCTAATGTGCCTCATAATCACTCGGCTTTGTTTTCGGAGACAGAATTTCCTTTATTAAAGGATTTAGATTTCCTCTCCCAGGTAAAACAGAACAGAATGAACGGCGATTAAGTGCAGCCCAGAATGTTTAAAACGTCTCTCCGGTGGGCTCTGCTCCAACAAACTCTGCCTTAATTAATAACAGAAGGCATTGGACTTAAACGGCCTTCCATGTTGGCTCTTGTCCCATTTCTTCTTTAGTTTTGCTGGTGTTCCCCACCTACACGACTTCATAAGGGCAGCCAATCACCCTCACTATGGCGTTTGTAGACTCTCTGGGGTGCGGTCCCACTACATACCCACAAGGTGACAGCATTGCCATAGTCTGGGGACAATAAAAAGGTTTCCTTTATTTTACAATTTCCATTTTGAATAACAATACATGGCACGGTGATGCAGTAGGTAGCGCTGCTACCTTACAGTTAGGAGACCTGGGTTCGCTTCTGGGTCCTCCCTGCATGGAGTTTGCATGTTCTTCCCGTGTCTGTTTGGGTTTCCTCCGGGTGCTCCGGTTTCCTCCCACAGTCCTAAGACATGCAGGTTAGGTGCATTGGCGATCCTAAATTCTCTTTGGTGTGTGTGTGTGTGTGTGTGTGTGCGTGCGTGCCCTGTGGTGGGCTGGCGCCCTGCCTGGGGTTCGTTTCCTGTCTTGCTCCCTGTGTTGGCTGGGATTGGCTCCAGCTGACCCCCGTGACCCTGTAGTTAGGATATAGCGGGTTGGATAATGGATGGATGGATAAAAATACATGACTATCACATGCTTAACTGCTGGGGAGTGGAGGTCAAACTCCGGCAGAACTGGAAGAAAAGCAGGAACTAACCCCGGGTGAGGCGTCAGTCCATCCAGTGGGGCCAGGAAAGGCAGGACAGTCTTACCGGTATCATAGCCCCCTGGGCGAAGTAGCGCACTGGGGTCCGTGTTTTGATAGCAAAACAGAAACATAAAGAAGCATCAGAATCATCATGGGCCTCTGTGCTCCATTGTGCCAAGCCCCAATCTGCCCCCTGGCTATTCGATTTTATATACATATAAGAGCGATCGCAAAACCCCAAGAGGAGGATGAGACCCTGATACCTGCATATCTTAAAAACACATCCATGCTATGAACACTAAAGAGGACCCCCTCGGTCCTTGAAGTGTAACACTAAAAGTGTGCATAGACACCAAGGGGAGCCATTTTTGGTAAATCAAGAGGACACTGAGAGACCCTCACACATCACTTCCACTCCACACCAGTTTTCAAAGTCTAATAATGTGAATTCCTGCTACAGACACCAAGACGGGGCCATTTTCATAAGTCAAGGGGCAAGTGCCCAAGTAACTAGGGCTCCAACTAGGCTTCGACTGGCACAGAAAGTTCGAGAAAGCCATGAGAGACTTGTTCCTGTCTTTTGTATACTTCTGACTTAGATCAGATCACCTTTTATGGCCAATGAATGCAGAACAGGTCATTCCAAAAAGTTCTCCTATTTTTTTTTAATTATTAAGTGGTGTTTTATTATTATTATTACTATTAAATGTTGATTTATATTTTAAATATTTTTGAAAAACTGCGGTGGGCTGGCACCCTGCCCGGGGTTTGTTTCCTGCCTTGTGCCCTGTGTTGGCTGGGATTGGCTCCAGCAGACCCCCGTGACCCTGTGTTCGGATTCAGCGGGTTGGAAAATGGAT
>JANRMT010062824.1:20412880-20460984 GCA_026402145.1 Polypterus bichir lapradei | reverse complement strand
CTGCGGTGGGCTGCCACCCTGCCCGGGGTTTCTTTCCTGCCTTGTGCCCTGTGTTGGCTGGAATTGGCTCCAGCAGACCCCTGTGACCCTGTAGTTAGGATATAGCGGGTTGGATGATGGATGGATGGATACTTTTGAAAAAGGGGGATTATTTTCCAGGCTTGACAAAGGGACTCGTACGTTATATAAATTATTTGAATAAAACAAACTAGACAATACTTGAAACTTGACAAAAGAAAGTGCACTGTAGATAGAATACATCATACGGACGTTTTTTTCTGTTACAAGATTTTTTTGTGTTTATCTTGAATGTTTCCTATTATGCTATATCAAATAAAGACTAATGGGTTACACTCGGGATCAACGCTACACAATACAGACGCTGCACCAATTTTCTTAAACTCCTTTTAACATGCAAAGTGGACCACAAACCTTTTTTCCGCGCGTGTGAAGGACACGGAATTGGTGTCGAAACCCCGCCCCCCAAAAAACTGAACAAATGCAATTTTATCATCGGAACGTCCCAAGCCGTCTCCGTGATCATCCGCCTAATTTGACTTTTTTTTTCTTTTAGAATCCTTTCCATTGCAGTTGCCCGGCTTTGGTAATTCAGTCCCGCCCAGAAGTCAAGGTTCGCCGTGCTGTGTCTAACTCATCAATAAATAACAAAGCGCTTCCTAAAATTAACGGAGGAGCTGCTGAAACTGCCCGGCAGTAACTGGCAGCGAGACGAGCCGCCGCGATTCACAAGCGCAGCACAGTGCATCACTAACTGATGGCAGCAATTCTCGGTATTATCATAATCTCTAATCAATTGTGAAATGATTAATAGAGCCGTCAGAATCCATTACATTAAATAAGCCTATTACGGGACCGAACGAGGCCAAGTGCTTAGGAAACTTCCAAAGCTGCAGAGGTGTGCGCGTGCGGCACTTTACCTGAAAGTTTAAAGACCCTCGGCGCCGCACAAGGGGCGATGCCAACGAGGGAGCGGAATATTCAAGGAGCAGGTTGGACAGGCGGCGTAGCACAGCGCACCGCCGAGTCAGACACCTTCACCTCAGAGGCTGGGCGCTTTTATCTGGGTCATCGAGTTGGGAAGAACACCTTAAGATTTTTGTAAAACGACTGGCGACATGCATTAATAGGGGGACGACAAGGTGGCTCCGTGGTTAGCGCCGACATCACGTGGCTCCGGGCCGGGCACTGCCCGTGTGGAAGTTACACCCTCTCGCCGTGTCTGGGTGGGACTTTCATCAGGTACGCTTGGTGTTTAATCCGACGACATGAGCATCGGCGATTTGGCGACCCTAAAATGGTAAACATGCGAGTAACACAGCGGGGTCAGTACTGCTGGGACAGAAAAAAGGGGGAGTAAATAGTGCGTACAACGAAATAAAATAACTGTTTAGTGATAAGAAAGGGCCAGTGTGTGAGTTGGGGTGTTTGGAAGTTGAGTGGTTGCGGATCGTTTCCTGAATTTGGATTCGTTTTTTTTTTTTTCTTAAGTTACAATTTAATATGCCACATTAAAAAATATATTTTTAATATTCCAGTCTTAAACATATCTAATAATAAATTTATATTAATGCATTTCATCCAGCTAATGAATTCTAATATATGTGGCCAGAAGGGATGCTACCAAACCCCACACGGCAGACACAATTGCACCAACTCAGCCCTGGGTTCAAATCAAGAGTGCTTTATTATATACAGTTCCTTAAACAGGCACCTGTAATCAAACAACCACAATACCATCCA
The DNA here is from genome assembly GCA_026402145.1 of Polypterus bichir lapradei. Classification (NCBI taxonomy): domain Eukaryota; kingdom Metazoa; phylum Chordata; class Cladistia; order Polypteriformes; family Polypteridae; genus Polypterus; species Polypterus bichir. The sequence goes on along the minus strand of JANRMT010062824.1, from coordinate 20,459,223 downwards.
TCTGTCCATATGTCCATTCATGCGTTTGTTTGATTGTCCTTCCCTCTTCATTCACTCCTCCAGCAAGTGTTGTCCTCTTCCACTCAGCTCTGACCTCTGAATGTAGTAAGATGGTCTCTTTTACAGCTGTACCTGAGTACTACTGATGCCATTGAATTACAACTGGGAAGCACTTCCAGGTCAGGTTGAAGCTCCATAGTGAAGTCCTTTTCTGGCAGTGTCCCCTGGTAACCTCTGAAAAACCCAACAGGGCTTGGCTCCTGAACTACATGCCCCATGTAGACCTGTGGGTTTACAAAACTGGGGGGCAGCCAAGGAGAACACAGCCACCTAATGTACCAGGGGGCTATCTGTTCCTAAAATGCCATGTCCTCAGGTCCATCCATTATTTCCTTACCCTGACTGGCAAAGGAAAGAGAAACCATCCCAGCCGGAATGCACATTCAACCAAACTGTGCTTCTGCAACAGCCTCTCAGCTGAGTAAGGATCCATCCACGATCCGGGTTGGGGGTCCTCTGCTCCTTTTCCAGTAATTCCCCAAAGACGATAGGTGGCAGTGCCATGCAGCTACTGTACATGGGACTTGTAGGTTGGTATAGCAGCCCTGTTGGGTTCCTCAGCCACTGCCAGGGGGCACTGCCAGGAGGGGACTTCCCTGCTCCCTAGAACTTCATCCTGGCCTGGCAATGTTACTCCTGGGTCAAGTATAAAAGAAGCCACCTAACATCACTCTGGACTGGAGGTCGGACTCAGGAGGGAGAGAAAAACAGCTGCTGGAGAGGAGTGGAGAAAAAGTAAAATGGAGGAAGATGGAAGGAAGGAAAGACAACATTGTGTGTTTATTCACCAGGAAATCTGTAAGACGTTGATTTGAACCCAGGACTGAGTCACTGCGATTTTGTGTAAAGTTTCTGTGACACCCCCTAGTGGCCACTAATATATATTGTGGCGTCCCAGCCAGGTTGAAGGTTTTTTTTGAGTGACTCTTAGGTCCGATTGAGGGAGGGTGGAGTACATGGAAGACTGCCAGTGGGGTATTGATTGAGACGGTAAGGGAGGGCCGGGACCCAGGATGGGAGGAGGGGTTGGAGAGGGTGTGTAAAAGGGTGTGTTTGGGGTTACGAGGTTGGCGTTCTTTTTCTTGATCGTTCAAGTAAAAACTTTTTGTGAGACTTTACTACATCTGTCTGTTTTTTACTTCTTCTCTTTTTGAGCTGGACATGGAGGCCGCTACAATATATCATGGCGGACAGCCGTAGCCCTTACCCAGCTGGGACGCCTCGAGTATGGAAGGACCAAGGCAGAGAGTGTTTTCAAGCCCGTTTCTCCCCTGGACCAGCAGAGGGCAGCCCCTTTGGCTTACATCAGGGCCACAGGTTATAAGTATGGAAGTTTAACCCTGCTGGGGGCACCTGGACCTTTGCAGGGCCCTATTTGGCAGCACTTCCACCACACCCAGAAGTGCTGCCAGAAGAAGCTGCCAGAAGAAGCTCATATAAAAGAAGCAGATTTAACACTGCTCAATGGCCTGAGATGGGAGGAAGTGGACGAAGCTCTTGAGGAAAAGGTGTGAAGGCGGAAGGACTGGCGGCAAAGGGACTGTGTTGTGCTCTGTGAGCATGTGCTGTGTGGCAAAATCGTGTCCTGCCTGTCTGTGTCGGGGATACAGCGGCTGTACACACCCTGGGCTTCACAATATATATCTCTATTATATAAAAAAATCTTGGGTCGAGACGTGATTTTCTCAGAGACACTTTAACGTCCCGCGAGACAAGGAGGACAGCTGCTGTAAAGGCTTTTAAAATGTTCGAAGCGCTGTGCGACAAAAAGATCACGCAGCACGGCACAAGCAGCAGCAGCAACACAGCAGCTGATCGAGCATAGAGGAGGTAAAAAAAAAACTCTATTTGTTTCCCATTGTATCACCGTTTAAGAGAGGGGATTCAGAGGAATGACTGTGTCTCCTTGGGGTGTGTTCAGCCCCCCTCTTCACAACGCGAGAGGCAGAGACGCGAAGTGACAGGCGTGCCCCCCTGGGGGGTGAAGGGGTGGGCGAGCGAAGCGAGCAGGCCTAATATTTTATATTTTACTAGCTGTCGCCCGCATAGTAGTGAAACATGACAAACTTTAAAAATCAATAAGCAAACATATCGGCAGCTAAGTGGAGGCAAGGTACACTCCAACACATGGCGAGAGGTAGAGCGACTCAAACAGAGATTGGCGCGTGAGGGATGAGGGTCCTGCCCAGCTCCCCACTCCTGAGGTCCCAAACCCTCTCCCCTCGGCCCACAGCCTGTTTCTCAGATTAGAGCAAATAAAAAAAAAAATAACCCGACCTAAATCTGTTAAGTAGTTCTCTTATGAAAAGCTGACAGACAGACAGACGTTGGATTTTATATATATATATATATGAGATATACTGTATATGTCACTATTATACACACATACAAACACACAGATTGGATTCAGAAAGTATTCAGACCCCTTCACTTTCTGCACGTTTTAAAATTGCATTTACAACGTGATAAACGGATGCATTTGCCTTTTTGCCCATTAATCTAACTCAATAACCTAAAATGACAAAATGAAGAACAGAGTTCTGCAGGAAATGACACCCTTATTATTATAAAGGGCAAACCACTGGGTGTCTTCAGTAGAAATGTCGAGAAGGACTTGAAGTTGCACAGGCCACGTCAACCAACCCCAGGGCTTCACCCACTCATGGGACGCAACCGTTTAAAGTTACTCCTTTCGATAAACCTTTAAGAAAATGAGGATTATACATATTGGTATGTAGAGTGTTGATTTATGCTATTTGGAGATTGATGATGACAAATATTTTTGAGGTTTGATTCTTTTGGTGGTCCTAGCCCTCTAAAAGCCACTTCCAGAAGGTTACAAATGACAAATTTCAAACTTAAGCATGCAGGGTATCGTTTTAGACTAGTTCGAGGTCGATGATTACGAATACGATGTGATTTGTCAACCTGTACTGCTAAATCTAGGCCTCTATGGTTTTCTTTTACAGTCTACTATATTTAGACTTTAAACATGTGAACTGAAGTATACACTTTAATATTTCAAATGTCCAACTTCTTTATTATGTACTTGTACCTCATGAAGTACTGTCAATCATTACATTTCTTATGCACACCCCAAATAAGGGCAGCTTACACAAATTCAAACCTTTCTTCATATAGCATCAAACAAGACTAGAAAACATTAAATAGAATAAAAAAAGAAACTTATGAATAAAATACATTAATATCCACGTAAAAAAACATACTTTATATTGTGCTGTCACATCTCAGAAAACAATAGAAAGAAAGTAGAAATCTTAAGTACAGTAGACCCCCGCGAAGTCGCAGTTCAGGGTTCGCGGACTCAGTCGTCCGAGGGTTTTTCCTTAGAACCTAACTATTAATTGTTAGCGGAAAGTGCAAATATCCTCCGCAATTTTTAATGGCTTTTTTCATGGCAAAACTGTGCTGTAGAGAGAACAGGAAGCAACCGCTGAGGGAAACGTGGTTTGGGATGGTGAAAGTAGCCAATCCGAGAGCGATATTCATTTCTCCTTGCTGCCCTGTGACACGACTCCAGCTGATTGTCCTCGTGTTTTCCATTTTGTTATTATATTCATTTTGTTATTCTTAAACGCACACGATTTCACGGAATCGCCCTGCACCTTCTAAGGTTTCTGGCACTGAGCCTAAGCGCCAGAAGAAGTTTAAAACACTCCAGGAGAAGGTTGAACTACTGGATTTGCTCCGGGAACTAAAAAGTTATGCTGCAGTAGCGCGCCACTATGGCATTAATGAAAGCACCGTTCACTACATAAAAAAGAATGAAGCAGCGATCTGGAGTACCGTATCTGTAAGTTTCTGTGAATGTGCCAAAAAGGTAACAACCGTAAGGAATAAAAATATTGTCAGGATGGAATCTGCCTTGGCATTGCGGATCACCGACTGCTGGAAGAACATCCCCTTGGACGGTAACATCATCCGGGAGAAAGCACGGAAATTGTACCAGCAGTTCGCTACAGGAGACAATGTAGCAACTTCCCCTCACAATGTTCCTGAAACCTATAAAGAAAAGTCAGCATGAAACCCCACCAGAAGAAGACCTGTCCAAAGATACGACTCTTCCTGAAGCGCCTGAAGAAGAGGCGCCACCCAAGGAGTTTTAAATCCTCTGCATTGTACTGCACTGCTAATTCATCATCATCATCAATATCATTCATCATTGGTGAGTACCCATACATTTTACTGTATTTTAATTAAATGAAATTATTATGTATTTACTCTACTTATAACAAAGAAAACGTGCTTGCATGAATTACAGTACATATAGCGGTAACGTCTGTGTTTTACATTCTAGCACTGCAGGAGACATAGCAGTACAGTACTGTACAGTATACGGGTTTACCTTTACATTCTGTTTTTAGGTAATGTATTAAGGTAATTTTTTAGGTAATGTATTAATGTATTAAGCTGAGTTTGCAACGAAATTAAAGTGCTTTGGGGGCATACTGTATTTAGGGTTTAAACTATAAAAATAGGCATTTAAAAGGCATTTTTTAACCACATCCAAAAGTCGTGGTTTTTCACAATTCGTGAGTGCTCTAGCAATGTAACCGCCACGAATTTTGGGGGTGTACTGTATTGTTATTCTTATAGAATCACTCACAGGGCAAATGACCGGAATGTACAAGGCAACAGAACACAGTTAAACAAATCAACGTTTACTCATATAATATCCTTTAAAGTAAGCCCTGCAGGCAGGTCCTCCAACTTATAAGGAAAACATGGGGGTCAACGGCAAGATTGGCATTCCAAACTCCCATTGTCCCAGTGCTGTGGTGTCACCCACTACACTCGAGTCCCAATCCGGGAGGTTCGTGGTGTGGTGGGTGCAGCAACGTGCTATCAGCGTGTGCTCCCAAACCCTCCCTCTCTATTACACAACACCTTACAGTCCTTTAAAAGTTAAAGAACAAGAGTCAGTCCATTTATCCAAACCTGTTTAATCCAATTTTAGGGTGATAAGGCCACAGTCCATCCTTGGAGACCCTGACACTGAGTAAATTCAAAGTATGTGTTTAAGATGTTAAGAAGAAGACTCCATGTGGACAGGAGGAAAACCTGCCATCTCCACACAGAAAGTGAGCAAGGCTGAACCTGAACACCAGTAGTGCTAACCACTGTGCCACCATGGCCTGCCAAGATCAAAGAATCAACCTTGTAACTATAGTATTGCAGACAGCGCCACCAAGTGTGCAAATCCTAATCTGTTCTCCATTACACCCTGATATTTTTATGGCCCCTTTTCACAGACAACATTGATAAAGCATATAAAGCAGGGGTCCACAACTCTGGTCCTGGAGGGCCACAGTGGCTGCAGGTTTTCATCCTAACCCTTTTTGTTAATTAGCGACCTGCTTTTGCTGCTAAATAACGTCTTTTGAATTCATTTTAATTGACTTGCTCTTGAAGACTCGGACCCTTTAATTGTTTCTTTTTCCTTAATTAGCAGCCAAACAATAATGAGATACAAAATGAGCCAAAACAACTGGTGCCCATCATAAAATATCTGAAAATAAAGAAAGATGAAGGTCTCAGGAATGTTAATCTGCTCAGGTCCAAAAAAACATTTGACTGGTGCTCTTAGAAAAGAGAAGATCAATAATTTCAGAAATGTTTGCTATTGCACAGCGAGAGCAGCACCAAGCCTTGGGGTTAAAGAACAAGTTTAATTAATGACAAGAATCAGCGCCTAATTAAGCAACTGGTTGGAGTGAAATTGGTTGGAGTTTGAGACCTTGACTTGAGTTGGTCTTCTGTTGGCTCCCTCACTTCACATTTCACTTCTGTTTGAGTGCCATTTAAGGAAAGAAATGAAGCAATTCAGAGGAACGGCGAAGAAATTCAGGGGAACAAATCTTAAAAAACAACTCAATTAAAATGAATCAAGAGAAGTTCATCAGCAGGAAAAACAGTGTACTAATTAAGAAAAGGATTCAAATGAAAACCTGCAGCCACAGGAGCTGGGGAACCCTGATCTACAGCAATCTGGAAATCTCTATGTAATGACATACCACCCCCATCATCAAACTGGCTCAATCTAGTTCAAGGTCAGGGGTCCCAGACCTGATTCCAGCCCTATAACCACTGCAGACAGGACCCTCTCACTTGATCGCACACCAGCACAGTCCAGTGTTACCAATTAACTTGACGTTAGGCCCAATTATAATGCGACGAAGATCATTTCAATCACAACTTTTTTTTTTTCTTCAAAGAACATCTTGCACGCTGAGCATTATGACAGTACCCAGCACTTTACAAACCATTAACAGCCATACCAGACGCTATTTTTATTTTATACACCACCTACCACAGAGATGGCAATCATAAAGTTCATCGTAATGCATCATTCATTTCCTACAGTGCGTCTTTCACAGCAAGAATCATCAAGTGCTTTATAATCCTTTAGCAACTAGAATACATTAAAATCAACTCATTTTATAAAATCGCACCCTTTACATGTCCCCTTGGCTTGGAGCTGGAGAAGCAGGTGAGAACACGTATGGATGGACCTCTCGTATAGCAAACTGCTTTCCAAAGCCATTAACACTGTTGAAAATTCATCCTCATAGGGGTCATCATTAGGGAGTTACACTCTATGCCAGTAGCATTTGGGACAAGATGGGGAACAAGCCGACAGACAGTCGTCAGTCCATCATGCAGACACATCCTTCATATGGAGCGCAAAGCCAGAGTCACCAATGAATCCATCACACGCGTCTTTGGGAGGTAAGAGGAAAGGCACCATAATCAGAGAAAAACCACACTGGCACAGGGAGGACATGCAGACACCCCATGGGGCTCAGACTCATTGACCGACAGCTGCCCCATGGCGCACTGCTATAAAAATAATATTATTATTACTTATTATAATTATTATTATTAGCAGCCATACCACATGCACTTCAGAACAGCTCATCCACCTAAAGTTAAACATCTTCAGGCCCAGCCAGTGTCTGGATGGGAGACCAACCAGGAAAAGCTTGGGTTGCTGCTGTAAGAGGTGTTGGTGAGGCCAGCAGGGGGCACTCACCCTCTGGTCTGAATGTGGATCCCAAAGCCCCTGTGATATAAAAATGATGCCGTCCTACAGACAAGATGTAAAACCGAGGTCCTCGCTCTCTTCCCTGGGCAACCTTTGTAACGAGTAGGGTGCATCTCGACGTTCTGGCAAAATTCCCCTCCACAGCCTGCTAATCATCCCCTGCCTCTAACTGCTTAACGATTTTCTCACACCTTCACCAACTAATGCGTGATGAGCGTACTGGCACAAAAAATGGCAGCCGTCGCATCATCCAGGTGGATGTTACATTAGTGGTGGTTGAGGTGGCTCCCCACTCACTATGTGTAGCGCTTTGAGTAGCGAGAAAAGAGAATTCTTATTCTTTGGAGGACACCTTCATCCAACATCTGAGAGATACAACTGGCTTCATTTCTTTTGTTTTTCCAATTCGGGTCCAGTGGTCATGGTCACATAGTGTCAGTAGTGGGCTCTGAAGTCCAAAGCCTTAACAACAACACCACGTTGTCTTAAAATGGAAGGGCACCGGCCATTAAAATTGCCAACAACATGAACATTTATTTATATAGCACATTTTTGTAATAATAATAATGCTCAAAGTGCTTTACATGATGAAGAAAGAGAAAAAAGACAAAATAAATAAGAATTAAAAGAAAGAAAGATGTGAAACATCAAAGTGACGTTCATATTGCAGATCACTTATAATGCATGGCATACAGGATTAGAAGCACAGCTCAGTATTTGGTGTGCCCACCATGGGGAAAAATACAGTAGCTGCTTATGCACAGGCTGGCATGGACAGGAGCAGACATTGGATATACAATTGTGGAATGTCATGCCATGCATCCTCTATAAGTCCAGAGTACACCTATGGTAACTGCCAGTGGTCTCTGGCACACCAGTCTTCATTGGACTATGCCCCAGACGTGTTCAGTGGGGGACAAACCTGGTGAATGTGCAGGTCATGAAAGAAGTGGCACAGAGTGGTCATCCTAGAATTGTAGGTGGTTCAGCATCATCCTATTGGAATATACCAACAGGGAATCTCTGCAGGTTGGGTTACCACCTCAACCTCCAGGACCTCTGTGGTGTATGGCGGGCTGGTCAAGCTACCAGCAATGTTTATGAAGGGGCAATGGGAGTGGAGCACAATGGCACCCCACATCCTAACACCTGGTGCTGGGCCTGTATGGTGCTGCAAAATGCGTGCGTCCAGGAGCCTTTCGCTGTGGTGCCTCCATTCACAGATCTACACGTAATGGTGCATTGAGCTGAACCGGCACTCATCCAGAAACACAATGGGATGTCACTGGCTGGGTTTTTGGCCCCATTGCAGTCACAAACACCTGTGGTTGATGGTCCAGGGGTGCTTCTTACGGCAGAGCATTAATTACTTCTATAAAAATCGGCAAGTCAAGCAAAATGACATCTTTTATTGGCTAACTAAAAAGATTACAATATGCAAGTTAGGCAACTCAGGCTCCTTCTTCAGTCAGTTTATAATCTGTAATTTTTGATGCCAATAAAAAGGTGCCATTTTGCTTGACTTCCCGATTAGGGGGCGATGTTGCAAACAATATTATCTCCTTTCTCATCCACAGCACTAAAAAAAGCACCCAATGAGGACAAGTGACCTTTTCAACTGGACTCCCATAAAAGATGGCCGTCCCCTGGAGATGGGGTCCCCTTTGGATCAGACTCAGCACTAAGATGGAGCCAAGCCAGTCCTGCTCTATTAAGTCACAGGCGTCTGCTACTCCAACTATTACCCCCTTACTTTGTATTGTTGTGCACTGTGCACCCTGTGCTTCCTTTTGTTGCTGATGCCAACAAATTAACCTGGCTGGCACCCCAATCATTTTTAGACTTTATTGTGTCCTCACTCAACAACATTATATATAGAACCATTGCATATAATTCAACAAAAGGACCAATTTACCAGAGAGGGCGTCTTTCATTGGCCCTGCTCGTCCAGAGCACTGCTTAGGGGGGCTTTACAAAGTAACACAATAAAGATATTGAGACAGCGGGCGCATTATGGACACTGAAGACGGCCCCATGGCTGGAGTTTGGTTTTTAGACAGCTGACATGACGCTCTTTGCAGAACTGCAGTTACCTCTGTGAGATTCACTGGGAAGAAGGCAGTGCAGTTATCACGATGCTCAGAAGATAAAAGAGTAAAAATCCAAAGGGAATGAATGTGTGGTTACGACAACATAAAATAGGCCACAATAAATAATTAAAAAGAGAGAACTGCTGACCTTATGAGGAATGCTTTTAGCAAAGAGGAATGTGTCAGCAATGAAAAAGACACCGAGGAGAGTTCAAACTCGAGCAGTCCGCTCCTGATGTAATGTCAATGTGGAGCTATAATTGCCCCTCGCGTAAGATGTCCTCCTTGAACATTTTAACAACGTCGGGAAGACTACGGCAAGAATCCTTTCTGTTCCAAAGTGTGGGTCTGATTAGTTTCTGTGGGTATATATGTGTGTGTGTGTGTGCGTGCACTATAATAGGCAGACAGCCCCAGATGGTATAAATAATGAATCATCATTTATAGATTCGGAAACAAAGATGAGACGCGTTACAGAAGTTTATTACAGTTTGTGTCTCCTTACGCAGGTCACCGAAGGGGTGCAAAACACCAAAGTTATTAGACGGAGTCTCCAGACTAACGGCAGGTGCACAAACTTGAGGGTCTCAGCAGAAGGACTGGCTGTCAAACCCTTCCGTCCCAAAATAGATAGGAAGGTGTCACAAGTGGGATGGATTTAAGTGCATTTTTTTTCTATCAGGTTAATCTAATTAGGCACCAGGGACTGAAGTCAACAAACCAGCAACATCAAGTGCAGGGTAGGAATCAACCCCAGAATGAGATGTCCACCCACACAACCAATTAGGAGGGGCAAACTAACTGAACGTGGAAGTCTTTGGAGGAAACCGAAGTACATGGAAAAAAAAATCCGCTAAAAACATGAAGAGACCCTGCAGATTCCGCACACCTTCAAATCTTCAGAACAGGTCAAACATTTGGAAAATGCCATTTAACACAGACAAAAAGAACATCAAGTTTAAATACAAGATGGGAGACCCTGACATAAAGGAAACAATCTCTGAGAAAAAAAAAAAAAGGATTTGGGGTTGATGATGATGCAGTGTTCTTGTTGTCTAAGCAAAGCAGAACCAATTAAAAAGGCAAATAAAATGTAGGTTAGATCTGTCACACACGTGCGAATAGGAGACAGCTAAAAGGCCTGAGTAATAGTAATTCCATGCCAGACCAGGGGGTCCGTGAGGTGCACTAACTGTCTTTCTCAATCCCTTGCAGACCATTCTCAGGAAACCCCTCCCCGTTCTGGCATCTCCGACGATGTCACTTCCAGTTCCGGCCCCGATGTCGTCACTTCCTCTACTGGCCTTTAAAGCCTCCACATCAGCACTTCTGTTTTGGACTCAGTCTTGTGAGCATCTCACAATTATTCCTATTTCCAGCCAAGGCACATTATACAGGTGGCTGCCCCAAACCTTTACGATGTATTTGTGTTGTTCTTGAAAATCTTGAATATAAATTGAGAGATGTTATGCTTAGACTGTACACTCACCACCCACTTTATGAGGTACACCTTGCTAGCACCGGGTAGGACCCCCTTTTTGCCTTCCGAACTGCTGTAATTCTTCATGGCATTGATTCAACAAGGCACTGGAAACATTCTTCAGGGATTCTGGTCCACGTTGACATGACAGCATCATGCAATTGCTGAAGATTTGATGGCTGCACATCTATGATGGGAATCTCCTATTCCACCACATGCCAAAGGTGCTCTACTGGATTGAGATCTGGTGACTGTGGAGGCCATTTGAGTCCAGTAAACTCATCGTCATGTTCAAGAAGCCAGTTTGAGATGATCGGAGCTTTGTGACATGGCGCATTATCCTGCTGGAAGTAGCCATCAGAAGATGAGTACACTGCGGTCATAAAGTGATGGACATGGTCAGCAACAATACTCAGGTAGGCTGTGGCATTTAAACGATGCTCAGTTGATATTAAGGGGTCCAAAATGTGGCAAGAAAATGTCCCCCACACCATTAAACCACCACCACCACCAGCCTGAGCAGTATGTTTTCATGTTGCTGATGCCAAAACTTTGATTCTACCATACAAATGTTGCAGCAGAAATGAAGACTCATCAGACCAGACAATGTTTTTCCAATCTTCTACTGTTCAATTTTTATAAGGCTGTGTGAACTGTAGCCTCAGTTGCCTGTTCTTAGCCGAAAGGCATGGCACCCTGAAAAACTGCCACTCACTTGATATTTCCCCTTTTTCCGACCATTCTCCATCAACCCCAGATTTACAGGGCAGAGGGCAGTGATTGGAAAGTGGCACTGCCTCCTTGGGAGCCACTCACAAAGTACATGGAACATAACAAAGGCAGCGTATATTGTGACACTTGGCCATGGCCATCACTCGGCCGGGATGCCAGCTGGATGGATGGACCAGGGGAGAGAGCATCCACAAGACTCTACCTTCCCTGGCATGCTAGAGAGTAGCCCACCTGGGTGGCTGTGGTACCACTGATTTCCGCAGGGCATGCTGGGAGTTGGAGTTTGATGCAGCCCTGTTGGGTTCCATGGGGGTCACTAGGGTGAGCTTTAGAGATGGCAGAGCCCTGCTATATTGGGGTTCCATTACACCCTGGAGTAATTCCAGTTAACCCTGTTTAGCCATCTGGAGCACTCCCTGATGTAACAAAAAAGTAGCCACCTCGCTCTACGCGGGGAGCCAGAGTCGGGAAGAATAGGGACGAAGCTTACCAGTGGAGGAGTGGAGGCGGAAAGGAGAGAAAGAAAAGAAGGAACTGTGTATTGGTCTGCTTGGTGCATTGTACTGTGCTGCTGTGGGGAGCAAGGGGAAAAGCGCTCCCCGACTTGTAAATAAAATGTGTGCTGTGCTAGAACTCGTGTCGGGTTGGGATGGCTGGAGATGAACATCATCAACAAAAAGGACCATCATAACACAGGAATCTGAGCTCCCAGTCAGGTAAGGAACCCTGGCCGAGACAGGATAACTACAAACTCAATGCACCACTGCAGAGATCCTCTTCCTGGCTCAATAAACAGAATGAGGGGGGTCTCAGCAGCAGTGATGACAGGGTGGCCCCACCTCTTGGGCAGAGGATACCACTTATCACAATGAATGAACGCACATAAAAGTAGCAGCACCTAATCACTAAACCACAGACAAATGTAACAGAAATTACATAAAAATATAAAAAAAAACAACAGAAAATAAACATAAGCCCCGGAATAATCCGTGGCTGTAACATAACATGTGTACATGAGGAGGTGGGACATTCAAGACTGAAGTCAGGAAACACTTCTTTACGCAAAGAGTTGTGGGAACCTGGAACAAACAACCCAGACATGGAGTGGAAGCAGAAACCGTGACCCCCTTTAAGAAGTATCCGGATGATATTTTGGGATGGTTTAGCTATTAGCTTGATGGACCAAATGGTCCCCTCTTGTTTATCAGATGTTTAATGTTCTTATGCTGGACTCCGGCATTAATGGCCACAGGACTAACCACACAGCCACTGTGTCACCCTACCATGTTTATCTGTATATATATTTACTCTCACACTCACAATCGTGAAATTCCAACACAGTACAAATCATTTACATCACCATAACACCTCTGACAGGTCAGGCTGAGCAAGATGACCAATGTCTTGAAACTGGTTTCAGTGTTGTTCATCTTTAATTACTACTTTTTATAAATGCCTATTAGTCTAAAAGAAAGAACTGCTGTCTGTTTCTTCCAGTCTAGGGTCCTGCAGAGAGCAACATGCATGTTCAGGTCACCGGCAGTCATACACAATGTCAACCAGCCCTTCAACTCTGACCTTTATCATTAGGAATATGGTACCCTGCCACCATCCATCTGCTCTCTCTCATGGACTCAAGGGCAATCTCCATTAACTCCTACACCCATTTTATCTGCCTGGGTGTTACCACAAAGTCTGATCTCTCACCCACTAGTCTGTGACATCCCGTGAAAGTGTTCAGGGTCCACAGTGAGGTCTTCTTGAGTCTTCATTGGCTGCTTTGTTACAAAGTCAGACTGCAGCTCCAGTAGAGCAGGACATCATAATGGCACAGTGTCACCTCAAAGCCCCAGCCTGGTCACGGTCTCTACATGGTTTCTCCCCGTCTCTGTGTGGCATTTTCTCTGGTTGGCCAAAGACATGCATGTTAGGTGAATGGATGGATGGCACTAACCTGGCCTGGTATAAATATGTCAGCTCCCATCCAAGGTTGGCTTCTGTATTGTGCCCAGTGCTGTCCAAAAAGGTACACAAACATGGGGAGAACAAACAAACAAACTGCATGCAGGCTGTGAGTGGGCTACGATTTGAACCCGGGACCTTGAATCCATGAGGCAGAAGCTTACTAGTGGAGCTGCACATTTTCTTCTTTTATTTTTGGTTATTGCTGTTTTCCCAACGATGTAGGCAGCAGGTGGATTTGCAATTGGAAACTACCTTGAGCTCAAGTGTGTGTGTGTGTGTGTGTGGATCCCATAATAGGTGGGCACCTCATCCTGGTCTTAATGTGTGCATGATATGAATGAATTGGAGTAAGTGGGTTTGGGTATGTAGGAATATGGATTACAAAAACTGAGATTAAATAATTAAAGAGAATATTAATAGTTATATAAAAACAATTTCCAAGCCAAAAAGTAAAAATGAAAGGGGATTAGAATGACAAGCCCCTGCGCCAAGCCGAACACTTGAACAAGTGGCACTTCTTGACCTTTAACGTCTTTTGAGTCTTCATAACGTTTGAAACTGTGCATTCAAATCAAACCATCTGTGAGAGGTGCCAACAATGATGTCCCTCTTGTGCCATCCGTCGGGATAATGAAGTGCCAGGCTCCAACGCAGCCTCATGCTCTCCGAATAATACGCCCGCTTGACTCCTCTTATGAGGCCCCCATTCCCTGATTGTTTTGGTTTTTTTTTTTCAGAGTCGGGTCATCCCATAATGGAGCATCACTACCACCACTTCTCTTGTTATTCTGTGGCTCCTCTTTTCACGGTGGTCTGTTCCACATTTAAAACAGCAGGTCTAACAGCGCCTTTCAATGCGGAGTCCCCCGCCTCACGCTGGCAATAAATGCCACCAACTAGGTGTGCTACCTTCAAGCACTAACACTTACAACACTGCATCTGTTCAGACTATTTAAAAAATAAATAAAAAATCGCAGTCACTCTCTTTCATCTGTGGGAGGAAGTCAAAGTGCATTGTGAAAATATCATTGCAAACAAATCATTCAGTCTTGCATAAGAGCAAAAAATAAAAATGTGGCAAATGTGAGGAGAACATTCAGTTCATTAAGTTAATAATAATAATAAAATAGTGTGACAGATAGGGAGCACTGTCGTCCCCTTGAACCCTCAGACCAGACGTCAGACACCAGGTAAAAATCCAATAATACTTTTTATTTGGACACAACAGTGCACAGAGCACCCTCCACTCCACTATACTCATAAATAATAAACAATAAACAATACAATTCACAATCCTCAACTCCCAGACGCGTTGTCCAACTGCCACCCAACTCAGCTCGCCCATTTGGGATCTCTCACAGTCTTTTATAGTCCTTGACCCGGAGGTGTTTCTGATCCCTCAGTCCATGTGATTCTTAAAAAAAAGAATCTTTTCTTCATCCCGGAAGTACGTCATTTCCTCTGTCGCTGTGACTAAGACGTACTTCCGGGTTATACGGCAAACAGCAGTCCCTGGGCCTCTCTGCAGCGACCCCTGGTGGCTTCCATGGTATCCAGCACGGCTGTGCATAAAAACTCCAATGTCCATGATGCCCTGCTGGAATTCGGGGCATCTCCACATTGCAAGGAGGGCTCCATCTGGCGACTTGGGGGTCTTGGCCGGGATAAACTGCCAGCCATGGTCCACAATAGATAAGCTGTCCCTCGTATCTCATTCGGATTCTTCTTAAAGGCTGTCGAGGTTTCTGCTTCCACATCATGGCTCGGTACTTTATTCCGGAGTCACACAATTCTTTGCGTAAAGAAGTGCTTCCTGGCTTCAGTCCTTCAGCTTGCACTGATGTCCTCGAGTATGTGATTCACCATTAAGCTGAAGGAATTGCAACATTAGAGCAATCTGGACGAGAACAGGCCATTCAGCCCAACAAAGCTCACCAGACCTATCCACTTGTTTCTTCCAAAAATACATCAAGTCGAGTTTTGAAAGAAAAGGTCCAGAGAAGAGTGACTAGGACGATTCCAGGGCTACAGGGATTGAGTTATGAGGAAAGATTAAAAGAGCTGAGCCTTTACAGTTTAAGCAAAAGAAGATTAAGAGGTGACCTTACTGAGGTGTTTAAAATTATGAAGGGAATTAGTCCAGTGGATTGAGACTGTTATTTTAAAATGAGTTCATCAAGAACATGGGGACACATTTGGAAAGTTGTTCAGGGAAAATAGACACTTGGAATATGCTACCGAGTAGTGTGGTAGACAGTAAGACGTTAGGGACTTTCAAAACTCGACTTGATGTTTTCTTGGAAGAAACAAGTGGACAGGACTGGCGAGCTTTGTTGGGCTGAATGGCCTGTTCTCGTCTAGAGTGTTCTAATAATCTAATTTCAGGCATGTTATTTTTTTTGTATTTGTATAGTGAACGGTGAATGAATTTATGCATGTTGTTGGAATTTACAATCGCAACCCAGTGTTCGCTGTGTTACTGTGAAAGGAGAAGGAATTGTATCAGTTGTGGCGCACAGCTGGGGCCCTTGCCCGGCCTGGACGCCCTTACATTGGAAGGAGCATTGTCTCCCCCGAAGCGCTAGAGGGCAGCCCTACGGAGTGCGGTGGTACCCCGGGTTTAAAGCATGGAAGCTCAACCCTTCTTCCTTTGTCAGACCCTTCTATTCCTCGGACGAGCACAAATGGCAAATTTGTTGCCCACCCTGCATCACAAAAAAGCATTTTTTTCTTTCCCTTCAGTACAATAGAGTTAGTAATGTTAAAATTACATAAAATGCGCAGTCATACAAAACAAATGAAAAAGTCTGCTGCTTTACCTGTTTGTGTTGATGCAGAGTTAATGGCTGTTTGAATATTAGTTCCACATAAAAAAATTTAGTTAATCTAACTTATTTTTTTGGATATACGAATATTTATAAATATTAATGTCATCCAACTAAAATTTAGTTTTAGACATATTTATGAAAATGTTGGTTTAAATAATATATTCAAGTTTAACCAAAAAGAAACGTATTAATTCACCCAACTGTAAAAAATTAAGAGTTTTTTGTTAAGTTGATCTAATATTTCATTTTTCACAGTGTAATCAAGTGCACTTTAAACCACGCAACTCAAACAGTCCAAACACTGTACCCTGAAATCCCAGCAGCTAGAATCGGAAGTCTCGCGGCTCAGCCGCAGTAAGCATCGTGAGGACTTCCACTTCTCTTCACAGTTCTATGCCGACACTTGAAAATCCAGCGTGCAAACGCCGGGTGTGCGCATTTACGTCAGGGTCTCAGGTGTGTAACTTGTAATACAGGGGTGCCCAATGCGTCGATCGCGATCGACTGATAGATCGCCAAGGTAGTGCAGGTAGATCGCGTTGCATTCAAAAAAGATTTTTTTTTTTAAACGTTAGTCTATCATATATCCTCCCTATGGCATCTGCTACTTGATTGACATACAGGGCGGCCAGTCTGAGATCTCTTCTAACACACTGGTCATCCCGCACGCACGATCAAACGCGCAAACTACTGCAAAACTCCGGCTGTGATCTAGTTAGCCTTCCAATTTATATCGACTAAAGAAGGGATTTTAAAAAATTGTTTGGGGAGAGTATGGGCTGATGTGGAATTGGAAGAGGATTTTTTTCTCTCACAATGTCACAATCGAAGTGCGTTTGTCTGATTTGTCAATCTATCATTGCTATTCCAAAGAAGGAAAATATGGAAAGGCACTTTCGAACTGTTCATAAAAACTATAAAACTGACTTCCTTCCGAAAAGCTATCTGAGAAAGAGAAAGGAGAGGGAACTAAAATCGCAGTTAATCGGACAACACTCGGCTGAATTCAAAAGCTCCTTGACTGCATTATTCGGCTCTACTTATTTATGCGAGTCAGCCTTTTCCCACATGAAGATTATTAAATCCAAATACTGTAGTGACCATAAATGTATTGAATTGTTATTGTGCCATAAAGGTTATTCAGTTATGCAAGGTACGACAACATACATTTTAAGTATATTTAATACATTTTAAAAGTAGCTCGCAAGCCGAAAAAGTATGGGCACCCCTGTTGTAATAGCACACCGAACTTTTCAGCGAAGGCCCTGGATGGGCTGTTGGGTGACTCGATTGGTCACTCACTGCTGTGTAATAAGACCTTATCGGGCATCCTGCGACTTAAAAATCACACTCTGGAGTAGGAGCTACCTATAGGGTACGTACTTGTCACAGCAGGTGGACATCAATATGTTTTGTGTTATATAACAGAAATAAGACTTAAAGGTCGCTTTTATAACGTGTTGCATTCGGTTTACTCATAAAACGAAGAAATCGTGGTATGTTTAATGAATAATTAGAGGCCAATGAAGACTACACGAACGTCTGTCAGTGACCTTGGGGGCTGGACTTTTGGATATACAAATAGAAATGTACAATTCTATAATAATCACACCATCTTCTAAACCCGCTTAAGCAGGAGCAGGGTTGTGGGGAAGCTGGAGCCTTTGCCAGCAAGCATCGGGCGCAGGGCAAGAACAACACCTGGACCTGGTGCCAGTCCATCACTGAGTGAACACACACACACACACACTACAGCATCACCAATCCACCTGACCTCAGAATAACTGCAAGAAAACTAAAAAAAGTAGCGTTTCTACATGTGTGTATAAGTCCGCCTGCAGGCGCTCCACAACAACAGGCAAACCGACTTCAGTTTCCAGCTCTCCTATCTAATTCAGGGTCGTGGGGCGATCACCAGCAGCTGACCACCGCGTCTCTACTTGGGTCCAGTTTAGAATCACAAACTAACCTGACGCGTCCGTCCGACCTCGAGCCCCGTGCCGCTGCTGGGATTTCATCGGCGCTCACCGAAGTGGAATGAGTGGGAGTGAATGCGGTGTCACGTACAGATGTCATTCCGTTAGCTTTATTATTGCATTACCCCCACTCAAATGTATGCTATTGAGGATGTTCACTTTATGCATGTGAGCTACTTCAACGTAAAATAATTGTTTGCTGGCCTCACTTCTTTTTTTCTGGTTTCATTGTCTTAAATTTATTAGATGTCACACTAACACAGTTTATGTTGAAACAAAGGATCGCATTATTTTTTTCAACAGAATCATAATCCGTTTTGGAAATCTTATTTCAAGTTACAAGTACTCAAAATTAATACTTTGTTGATCCTCAAAACATGATATTCCAATTTTCCTTGTACACAGTTAAATTTATTTAGATTGAAACAATCAAGCTGTAGACGTCACTGCCCCACATTAGCATAAAGATGACATTTTGCATAAAGAACCGCCCTTCTTGTTGCCCACGCATTCCGAGGGCTCTCCACACCTTTGTACCCCTGAAGGCGAGGACGTTCAGCTGTGTGATGTTTTCCAAGTGCCCTGCGTTTTTACGGGATGCTAGAAGCTGACGTATAATACAATTTGGCAGACATCACTCACCTTTCATCAGGAAAACATCTTTTTCTTTGTTTCCAGGACAACAATCAATTAATGTTATGATTACGTGAATAATACAATCAGTCAAAAATATAACTTGTTGACCTTTTGCGTTAAACTTAAATATTAATTCTAGCCGGTTTGTCTCGTATGATATAGTTTAACTACAGTCAAATAAATTAAAATGATTCGAATGCTAGTGTTTTACTGGAGTTCAACATAAAAATAATGTTAATTGAAATGTATAGATTTTTGCTTAAACACAACCCGGCACACTTTTCGTTTCGTCTAAGGCAGTTTAAGTGCATTAACCCCCAAATTACCACATCTCATTTATTCAGGCAATTTTCATGGAACAAGTTGAAGAAAAAATTTTAGGTTAGGCAGTGAACTATTTTTTAGATGCTGCTGTTTGAGTAACCAACTATTTTATAGATAGATGTGAAAGGCACTATATGATAGATAGATTTTCACTGAAACATCACCATAGTATAGTAATTAAGGCATTGCACTTCACACCATGAGGCTGTGGGTTCAAAGTCCACTGCTGACACTGTGCGACCCTGAACAAGTCACTTCACCTGCCTGTACACCAATTGGAAAAACAAAATAAATGTAACCAATCGTCTCCCGAAATGCTTTATATCGCCATGAATGTAAGCGTCAGATTTCAGAAATTCAGATTTCACGTATTATTTGTGCTTCGTTAACCGACTTATCGGGTCGTGGTGGTCCAAACTCAGTTTCATCAGCACTCGGGGTCAAGTTATCCATGCAAGCCAGCACCGAACGCCGGGCCATCGTAATGCACATTCTGTGCCAGTTTTGCTTCACGAAGCAACCGAAATGATTTGTCTGTTAGACGATAACCGGGAGTATTTGGATAAAAGTGAACGCGAACCCAAGAGAACGTGCAGACTTCAAATAGAAAAAGACTGAGCTGGGATAGGACCCCAGTCGAATGTGCAGCCATATCGAGTTAATGGTAATGTACTAATCAAAACAGAGTATAAAACAATACAATGGAAAAGAAGGTAAAATATACAATCTTGCGATACATATGGCATCTGACAACTATAAGAAAATGAATGTCGCCTGCTAGTGTCTCGTGTAATTAATACTGTATACATACAACTGCGTGCCCTCCGGTCCCGTTACCGGCAGCTGCTGCGGTGCATTCCATGGCGCTGCTCCGCTCGCCCGGGTATTCCACAAACATTCCCGTTTTTTATCCTTACAGTTCAAATTGGATTGGCGATTATCGCCAAAACCCCACAGTGTGAGGATCGTGTCCAGAACATGTAACCCCTCGCAACACTTTCTAAAAATTAGAAGTTTCGTCACCTTCTATTCATTTTCTGTGCCTGCATTTTCAACTGCAGTTTTCACCGATCCGTTCAGACGGCAAAAACCGGCCCCCAATCGGACGAACGTTTGGTTTTGTGTATTTTAGTAACATTTACTATGTATTTTACTGCATTTTCTGACTGATACCTTTATCTAAGACGACGTACAACATCTGACATACAATTGATTATAATTATTTTATGTTTGTTCACTTGGTGTACAGACAGGTGAAGTAACCTCCTCATGGTCACACAGTGTCCAGAACCTCACTGTTTAAAGCCCAGAGCCATAACCGCGACGCCGCCACACACAGGCAGAATGGTGTCTCATTGATTCTTGATCGGCCAGTTTACACACGTGTGCAGAATTGGCGTGTGGTTAATTTCACTTGAAAACTTCAAATTTTAAGAATAAATTGTGATGGAATTGTAACAAATTGGTAAAATGTGAACATGAAACTTTAAAAAAGATTTCATTCATTCATTCATTCATTCATTCAATCATTCCGATACGTTTTCATCAAGATACGTCTAAAATACAGTTCCAATGTACAAACACTTTTACGGGACGCAGCCTGTCTCGTTTATTGTCATTACCTCCGCGATTCAGCGTTAACAGTAAGTGACATGGCAGTCTAACCGGTCGGGAATTTACAAATGCTTTCGTTACAGGAAACTCCACACGAACTACAGATTTGAACGCTCTGCAACTGTCCAGTCAGTCAGAATACCACAAAATGAAAAGTTACACCCTTTCTTTTAAAAGGGACCAAAACGTGTAGTTACGATACTGAGCTGTATGTGCGTTTCGTAAAACGATGCCTGCTGTAAATGCCGCTATATAAAATTAACATTGATTGATTGATAGCTACACACACGGGCTCGCGAGCACGCAACATACGAGTACAAACGGGCCAAACATCATCACTTACCTGAATTCGGAGTCGAACGTGACAAGCAGGATACTACCATGAGCAATAATCCCACGAAACAGATTTGCCACAGAAAGAACTGTTTTCTCCTTCTCCTTTGTGCTTTGATCTTGCTCGGATTGAGCACCTCTTGGAGTTGCAGATTCCTGGCATGGCATTTCAGAAGCATCCCGTCGGAGCCAGCATCCATGGAGCTTTGAATTTAGATCAAACTCGACTAAGAACGGAGGAAGCCGATAAAGAGAAATGCGGCCGGGCGCAACTTCTTTGCTGAAAGAAAACTGAACACGTTCCGTGTCCACGAGAAACTTTTTTTGTTTTTTTTTTTTTACAACATTGTTAATTCCGAACTGGAGCGGCAGGACAGGTCCATGGATATCTGATTTACAGCCACGTCTCCTAGGGCTGGATCAGCTGCGAGGCTGAGGATGTACGAGATGCGCTCATTCACATTGATGCTGTGCAGCTGTTTGAGGAAGCGAGCGAGAGCGAGAGAGAGAGAGAGAGACTGGAGGCTGGCTCTTTGTCGAAATAGCTAGCTGAACATCGGAACACTGACCACTGCCCTCTGGTGGCGTCTCGTATTAACGCGCAGCGTGCGCCAGCTTTAAATTGTGATGGGCAGCCCGTCTCATTTATCACAACACGGCAAAGATGCCGTATACGAGAACCTTATTTTCTTCGTGTGCTTTGTTGACGTGTGTCATCTCCTGGCTCTGGCGATGAAAGTTTTATAATTAGTGTATCAGTTTTAGTCGAGGCAGCCATACCGATTTATTACAATTTAATTTCTTTTAGCATTATTATATTTAGTCGTTCGAATAATAAAAAAGAATAATAATAGCATACAGTACTCCGCTAGTCGCGAACAACTGGTTCGTTTAATTTGAGTCCATCCATTTCTTGAAAAGCGCTCATCACAATAAAGGAGCCAATTACAGCAACATACGGGCCCCGCATAGACAGTGTCTGGCTATTGTGTGAGCTACAGACACTCCTGTGAACAAGTTAAGTACAACACTTTGTACTTCATTTTTAACATATGTGGACAAATCAAGATTTCATCCTCATTTAAACAGCATCTTTAGATAAAGGGGTTGTGATTCAATGTATTCAATGAAAAATGAACAAATATGCCATGTTGTGTTTGTGGAAAAAGTAAGCACACCCTTGGCTCTAATAGCTGGTATCACCCCTCAAGTTGGCATTTCCTATAATGGTTTACTAGTCTCTTGTTGACTTGGGGAAAGTGTTTCCCACTCCTTCAGCCAGGATTGTTTCAGCTGTGTGATGTTTGAGGGGTGTCTTGCATGCTCAGCCCATTTCAAATCCTCCCACAGCATCTCAATGGGATTCAGATCTGGGCTTTGACTTGCTCATTCCAGAACCCTCCATTTCTTTCTTTTCAGCCATTCCTTGATAGATTTACTGGTATGTTTAGGGTCATTGCCATATTTCAAGATCCACCTTTTTGGCTGAGCTTCAGTTATTTGACAGATGGTCTTCAATTATCCTCAAGCACTCTCTGGTCCAATGATGAGTTCACAGTGGGTTCTATGATGGGGTGCTGACCGGGTCCTGATGCAACAAAGCAACCCCAAAACCAGAACATGTCCATCAGCCTGCTTTACTGGAGCTGTCAGGTTCTCCTGTTTGGGTTCCATCTTTGGTCTTCATCAAGCAGGCCTTCTGGTATTGTAGCCTAACGACCCGTTTTTTGCTTTGTCTGTCCCGAACACATTGCTCCAGAAGCCCTGGTCTTTGCATTGGTGTTCACTGGTAAACTTAAATCTTAGTTTGGGAAGATGGGTGGGATTTGGTGGATTGTGTATTTATGTATTGTTTTCATGTTCTATATTTTCATCTTTATAATGAAAAAATGTTTAAAAATAAAACAGGAAATTACTTGGTGTGTGTTCACCCTATGATGGAATGGCACCCTGGCCAAGGGGTGTTAATGCCTGTGCTAGCTGGGATGGGCTCCAGCAGACCCCTGAGACCATGTTCCGGACTAAGTGGGTCAGAAAAGGACTGACTGACTGAATGGCTTGTTTCTGTCCCTGGCCAACAACCAAAAACCAGTCACATGTCAACCCCAACTCATTCCCTTTAATCTGGCAAGATGCCTTCTTCTTCACAGATATTCATATGTACTGTAGAAGCTCCAGCTGCCACTTCATCCATCCATTCATTTTCTTAACCCGCTTATTCAGGGCAGGGTTGGCACAAGGAAGGAATAATCCCTGGACAGGGTGTCAATCCATCATGTCCACTTGCCAAGTGATCACAACTGCAAAGTTCTGTTTTCACAAAAGGAGCTGACAGTGCCAAGGGGTACCAGGCCAGAGTTTGGCCATTTGCATGTTCAACAGAACTGTCACTGTCACAGTTTCCACAGTAATTGTGTGCCTAAGAGTTGCTAATGAAGTGGGTGAGAGGGTATGAGTGCCAAGGGCAACGATGCTAGCTGTTGCCTGCCGGGGCTCATTGACCACAGTGAAGAAAGCAAAGGCAGAAGACAAAGTTCAATGCAAGGTGACCTTCTGCTATAGACTGGAGTGGAAGGATGAGATTAAATGAAGTCAGATGGGCCACCGGTCAACAGAGTCTGACCCTGGGTTTACTTAAACATAATCTGGATTTTGTTTTTTAATTTTTCACAGCAGTTGCTTGGTCTCTATAAATATTGAAACCTAATTGTCAGGGCTTTGGAGACCAAGGGACCAAATGGAAACATTAATTTTGTTTAAAGGCATTTTTGCTTGTGCTAAAAATTATTTATGTTCCTCTGTTCTGTTTTTGTATGGGCACCGCCATTTTGACGCACCCTGTGTCCATTGTTTGGCAAGACAACCACAACAGTGCGGCGTGTGATGTCGTTACAGCGATGGTATAAAGGTAAACAATGGTTGTCCGAGTTTGTGGATACAATGCAAAAACAATGCTCGTTATTTTCATTTCATTATAAATGATCTCTGGTTACCTTCAGCCAATCTGTTCAATAAAACATGTCATACGATATTTATAAACTGTTACTAACCCGCCTTTATTCTGTTTCTTCCATTAGGATTTGAACCCCTGGGGTTGAGCGATGCACAATTTCAAGTCCTTCTGATTATTTCTGTTGAGGACAACCGTTAGTTTCCTCGTTGTGATAAGGCTCTAATTTCCTGCACAAAACACAGACCAAAAATGGCCTACAAATGAACGTTTTTCAGGTCTAGAAGGCCAAAAGTAGGATGGGACCCCAAAAAGCTGAACGTCTTGCATAACTGGACATCAAGGTGAGTCAAGTGGTTTATGAATGTGGGGATTTTCTTGTACCGGTGGGAGAGGAGGCACAGGACAAAAATAAATAAATAAACTAAAGTGATTTCAAGTCCTTAGTAAGTGATTTTTATGAACACAAAAATGTAAAGACATTTTTGTTTTACTAAGACAATTTTCTTTTATATACGAAATGACCTGAAAAAAATGTTGCAAAAAAAGTTGTTGAAAATGAAAAAGTCTGCAGATTTTGTTTAAAACTCTTTTCAATGTACAGGTAGTCATCGACTTATGATTATGCTCAGTTCTGACAGATCGGTCGTAAGTCAATCTGGACCGTAAGATACTCCGGTAGGTGTATTCAAACACTAACGGTATGTAAAGTACTGTATATTAAGTCCCTTCGGTCATATTGTTTGTTTTATATCCTGTGATGCAAAAGATACCACAAAAAGGTTTTGAGAGGCCAAAATTGAAAATTGGTCCAGAAAAAATGGAAAATATGAGCAATTGGTCTTTACAGACTTGAGTCCAAAACAGAACTGAGGTAACAGACAAAACATGGCGGTTTTAAAGCCAGACAGGGGAAATGACATAATCGGGACAGGAACTGGAGGTGACGTCATCAGGCCCAGGCGGAATTTCCCATAGTTGGTCTGCAGAGGAAAAAGAGAGGATCAGTGCACTCTGCCACCCCCTGGTCTGGCATGGTATTACCCTCTTTTGAGCCCTTTAGCTGCCCCCCATGCGCTCGTGTGTGACAATCCTTTTTTACCATCATTCTTAGCGCATTGTGTAGATTTTCTCTTATTTTTGTATTTTATTATTTTGTTTTGTTATTACTGTTGCTCACATGGGTGCCAAACCTTTTAACAGCTTCACAAGTCCTTTGTTTGTTTGTTCGTGTTACGTTACATCATCGGTGTGAGCCTCTCCAAGTGTTCATTGTGAGAGGAGGAATTGTACCAGCAGAGTTTGAGCACTCACTTGTTTTCTGTTTTAACATTTCAGCCTGTTAATAATAAACAGTAACAGATAAAGGAGTTCAGTGCAGCTGCGTTACCCCTTTGTGGTACATTGTGACTCACAACACAGACGGTTTGTAGTTTAAGCAGCTTCAAAGCCGGACTGCAGCAGTGCAGCACATGAGGTAAACAGCGGTTAAAATGAGATAACTTAAAGTCGCATGCGATCACATTCACTTTCTTTCCTTCCTCACACTGCTTGAACACCTTCATTTTTGTGTCAAGATCAATTGCCTTTTTATCCCAGACAAACGTGGCTGAATAAAGCCGAAACCACTACACATAATACACTGTGATTAAGACGAATGAGTTACGGTATGAAGAGCTGGTGTGGCGAAAACTGTCATTTGCAGGTGAGACATGGTAGCAGTCACAACACACGTAGGTCATACGTCAGCGACTACCTGTATCCAGTCATTTCATGTTTTCCACAATTTTACGTTTATTATAGGGAAATGATCCGCCATCTATGACACTGAAACATTGCTTTTATTTTTCTAGTTTTCTAGTTAAAGCGATTAAGAATATACTTTAAATATCCATATTTTTTGTTTTACATATACAGTATATCTTTCTATATATAATGCTAGTTTGTTGTGTTTGTCTGTGTGACAGATGGACACAACTCTTAGCATTTTATATATTGAGGTAAATAAAAGAAGCACAAAAAAGGCAAAACAAGGAGAAAGGATAAAAGGGTACACCCAACCCAGAAAGCCAGAATCCAAAAAGAAGCAAAAACACACATTAACCAAAAAATCTAATACTATACTTTCAATAAACACTCTTAAAGGTTGAGGGCGGTCCCTAAGTGGTGATGTCATTGTGACCACGCCTCTTGGTGGTTCCACCTACAAAATTGTATCGATGGAGCAATACTGTACACAATGAATAAGAATAAAACAATGTTTACATAAATATTACTTAAAACAAAATTAAACATAATTTTAAAAATAACAGTAAAAAAGGAAAATGTATATAAGCCAGGGAACAACCCCTTACTAAAGGTAAAAATATTCACTCGGTGATGCTCCATCCTTCTTCAGTCTTCTGCACTAAACAGATTTTTATTATCTGTTGCCTGATGTTGGTTTGTTACTAATACATTTAGGCCATGAGACAAAAATGTGCTACCAAGAAAAGTAATCAAAGAATGGAGAACTGCAGTATACTTCACAGCCAGATTTTAGCAGCAGGACGAGTGATGGTTTTAGAATTTCTGCAGTGCCCCGCCTCCTTTTTGCATTTTTCCTTCTGCTTTTCGTTTTCCTTGGCTCCCTTACTGTTTTACTGTCTTCACTCTGTTTTACATATGTAGTGTCACTTCAGTCCCTTACCTTAGGTTGTTTCCATTGTTTGCAGAAGTGAGGATTTATTTACAATTAAACGTGCTGATATCATTAGTGCCACAATTACATGAAATGACAATATAAGACCCTCACTCACCCCAGCTGTTGCTATAGCATTAGTGGGTTTAGCTCCTGTGATCTTCAGCAAACCTCTTTCTTTTCTGTTGAAAGTTTAGCTTACTTTTCTTCAGTTTATGAATTATAGATTTCACTTTAGGACTTTAGAGCATTGGACTTTGTATATTTAGCAGTCAGTCAAAAAAGAAAGAGTGAAGATCAGAAGAAAGAATGGAGTTGTAAGGCAAAGCAACAGTCAAAACTGTAAGTCAAAAGAGAGAATTGTCAAGAGTCAAAACGCAAAAAGTAAACAAAACCAGTGATCAAATTAGTCAAGAGCAAATTCGTTAGAACTTTTGGTTCAATAAATCTTGGATTTTATTGCTGGTTTGCAACACCATTTGTGCTTGTTTCTCTTGTAGTCACTGCTCAGGCTTTATCGTTTATAGTGACAGTGTCATTGCTCGTCACATTTTGCTGATTTTGCTACATGTGATGCCTTTATTGAAATGTTACATAAAATGGTAGAGTGGTAATCCCAAACTCCAAGCTTTGGATTAAAACTTAAAATTCAATTGCACAAGCTTAGTTAGATAGAGAGGGGAATACGCAAATTTAGGATTAGCTCTTTTTGTTTTTTAACCTTAATTTTTGCCTTAAGCATTGAGTGACTGACAATTAGTTTTTCTGGTGCTTCTTCTCTGCTTATGAGTGCTCACTTGTTTTTCGACTGATCTTTTGGTGTTTCCCCTCATGCACATCCATTAGACGTTTAGTTAAAATTATGCCTATTGCTTCAGTTGTGTCAAAGTAAGTTCCAGACATCAATGCATTTAGTGAGGCTACACTGATGGCAAAGTGTGGATGTTATAGGTGAACGTTATCGCAGTCTGAGAATGGCATGACTTAATTCACAGGCCTTTATTACACCATTTTCAGAAAATCACTGCATTCAAGGACATCATCTATTTTGTTTCAAATCCATTGTCAAGGGTATGATTATCCACATGAGGCTACCTGGACCAAACAAAATGGATTTCAGGAGGACAGGGACTCACATATTTATGTGGCGTCTCCTTAACACTAAAGCCATCAGCCTGGAAGAAAACCTGCAAACTCTGGCTAACTTCACCTACCTGTCCACCTCTGCCACATCACCTGCTTTAAAAAGGTGCCCCAAAAAGGTCTATGGTATCTGTTTTTGGCAACACAGGTGGTTCTATTTCACACCCTGCCTTACTGAGACCACAGTTGCTACTTGATTGATCTACTCTCACACCTTAAGCTTGACACACACACACAGATCCTATCCACATAAATACTGTATGAGTGGCACTGCCAATCACTCCTTAGTACTCCAAAGGGGATCTTATCCAAACAAGTATCATATAAGTGGTTCCTGCACCGCCAATTACTCCCTAGTACTCTACAGAGGGACTCACTATCTCTGGCACTAACAAACACATAGGTGTCCC
The DNA here is from genome assembly GCA_026402145.1 of Polypterus bichir lapradei. NCBI lineage: Eukaryota > Metazoa > Chordata > Cladistia > Polypteriformes > Polypteridae > Polypterus > Polypterus bichir. The sequence goes on along the minus strand of JANRMT010062824.1, from coordinate 20,430,936 downwards.
CAAGACACAAGAAAGTTTGCTATTTGTTGATTAAAGCTCAGCATTTAATACAATCATCTCCAGCACACTAATGGATAAGCTGCATAACCTGAACTTTTTCCCCTCCTTCTGTGCTTGGATTTCCTCACTGGCCACCCAAAAACTGTTAGAATTTCCCCCAGAACTCCTCCACCCTCACAATTAGCACCGGCTCCCCTCAAGGCTGTGTACTGAGCCCACTTCTCTGGGCCCTGTGTACATTACTCCAGCAACACTATCATCAAGTTTGCTAATGACTCTACAGTGGTAGGTCTCAGAACTGGTGACAATAAGTCAGCATACAGGGACGAGGTACAGAAGCTATCAGTGTGGTGCTCCAGAAACAATCTCTCACTCAACACCCACAAATCTAAAGAGATGTTCATTGAGTTCAGGAGGCACAGACCAGAGCCAGACCCTCTATACATCAGCAGGGACCTGGTGGAGAGGGTCACCTCCTTTAACATCCTGGGAACTTACATTTCTGAGGACCTGTCCACTTTTTGACCACCACCAAAGTCCCAGCAGTGACTGCATTTCCTGAGACTTCTGTGGAAAGTGGAAATCCTGTTGTTTACCTTCTACCACTCAACCACTGAGTGAGTTTTAGCATCCTGTATTTCAACCTGGTATGCTGGATGTACAGCAGGAGAAAGGAAGGCTCTGCAGAGGGTAATATCATTGGCTGCTCTCTGCCATCCCTGGAAGATGTCTCCAGTGCCCAATGCCTCCGCAGAGCCAGGAAAACCATTAAAGACCCTTGCCATCCTGGCCACTCGCTGTTCACACTACTGCCCTCCAACAGGCGGTACAAGAGCATTAAAAGTAAAACAAAAAGATCTGCACATAGTTCTTATCCTTGGGCCATCAGAATTTTACATTTTAAGAACTCACAGAACTGTTATTTTTTTGACTCAGTATGTACAACAGTTACTTTAGTGGAAAATAATTTCTGTCCCTTATGTATTTATTTATGTACAATCATAGGATGTGTGCTTTTTATATTATTTGTTTGTCATTGTTTGATGTACTTGCACTGTTTACAGTTATAGCTTTTACAATTTCATTGTACTGATACAACGACAATAAAGGCTTCCTTCCACCAGTGATATCTTCGTTCTACCTTATTGTTCTTCCTATTGAGGTGCAACTTCTGAGCCTTGAAAACCCCGCAGGTCAGAGCAAATAGCAATCTACCCTGCACCAGATGCCATAATATTTACTTTCATTACTCCAATCATTGTAGATATTGCAAGTGTCATTAGGGATCATCTGGTGCTCCAGCCAGGTTGAGAACTCATTCCTTGCCAGTGAGGGAGTTTAGAAGGGTAAAGGGATCAGTGAAGTTAGCCTTCCCAGAGCCATTACTGTACTTCTCCGATGCACTAGGGGGCAGCATTCTTGTATCGCTGTCCCTTTTTTTATCAGCCCACAGGCATGCTGGGAAGTGTAGTCCTGTGGTGCAGCCCTGCTGCATGCCATGAGTACTGACAGGGGGAGCTGCAGGAAGAAACCAACCCTGCCTTCTAGAAACTTCCGCCTAACCCAGAAGTATCCAGTTTAAAGAGAGCCACTCGGTCTTGCCTTGAGGAGTCAGAGTCGGAAGGCCGAAGACAATTCTTGCGAAAGGAAGAGGATTTGGGGGAAGAGGAAAAGAAGGAATCACCATCCACTTACATTCTCTATTGTACAGAAAGTATTTGGAGGAATAAAATCTGCTATTTGAACTCGTTACTGTGTGCATGTTAGTTGTGTCTTGGGGGTTGGGGCTCGAAGGCGCCCCCTTATCTTCCACAATATAAAAACAAAGTATAGAAATTTAAGAGAAACGTGGTATTTATTTAAGTATAGCAATACCAATTGAAGAAAAGATAATAGAAAAAATAAATAGAAAGCCGACTTGGCTAATAAAAGCATACTGAAAATCAGCAATGTCAAAGGCTGGGCGGCTTTTTGATTCAGTATTTGGTGTGTTGCATGAGTTACACTTTCAATGCCCCTTTGGGACCTTTCAGATTTATTTGGCAGAGGGCAGTTCCTGGCAGTGATTGGGGGACCACCCACAAAACACACAGAAAATAATAAAGGCAGCTTACATATATAGACAAAATAAAAAGAATGGTGCACATAATCAACATAAAAGAATCAAGAATGGAAAAGGAGACTTATAACAGTAAATGAGAAAACAGATAAATGTTTGGGGTACTAGGGGAGATACTGCTGTGTAATCTCTGGTGGTGAGAAAAAGGTTCAAAAGGCAAAAAAAGTAAGGAGAGTTGTCGTTAGCAATATGGGGGCTCTTCACTGCCAGTTCACAGTTCTTTGAGGAGACTTCATTCCAGGACCCGGTCAGAGGTCTGATCCAAACTGAACGCTGACTTCCTGTGTGGCAGGACTTGTAGCAGAGGAGGAGGAGGAAGAGGCAGGACTACTGAATCAAGAAAGGAAGTGACATCAGGAGTCCTCTGAAGAGTTCTCCTCTGTTCCCAGGTAGATCAGTGGCTTTGTCACACCCAAATCCTTCCCCGTAAGTATCACCCGATAAGTGTGAGAAAGATAAACGTCAGAACAGGATTACTTGGGTCACAAATCCCCAAAATATATGTTTACTAGCCGACGCCCACTGTACCATACGGCGGTGTAGGAATAGGAACGGAAAACGGTGAGAAAGGAATTCAGAAATCAAGAAGCAAAAAATACTTCTTGAAAGACGCAGTTGTGAATAGGTGTTTTGCTGGAGACGACAGATAATGAGTCAAAAGATCTAACCCTAGAAAAAGCCACGTACAACCGACCGTGGCTGAAGACTGGTTGTTGTAGATTAACGCAAATCTGTGCAAACGTAATGCAAGACGGGATGTTGGGGTCGTGTTTGAAGTAAATGACAATGGTAGCATGGAGAATCTCGGAAAGAGCTTGAATTTTAGCTTCACCACCATAAACTCCAGATGTTGCCATGTATTGATAGTACTCATGACTTGTTGTGATAACTCGACTTGTGTTGGAAAGAACAACAGGAAGAACGTCTCCAAATCTGTCCTAATGTGATGCAACGAAATCTACTGCCCTATGTCATAGTGAGAGTGCATTGCCTCCATCAACCGTTTGTGTCAAGAAATAACCCACTGATAGGAACAGGCAGTTGCCGGATCCCGGAATAGAGAAGACGTTGTACAAAAACCCGTCGACAGAGAAGATACTGTCGTTCATTTTATAACAAAGGCTTAGGAAACAGCTGTCGCAGTATAACAAAAATAGCAAGGAGCGAAACCAATGGCAATGGTCAAGAGAGTACCTTCCTATAGCAGGCTACGGAAAAGACTCCCAGGCGCACACATGGCCGAAGTGAAAGGTCACGTGGTCAGGCTAGATATCGGGTGGTGATGTGACACCAATGGGGTCATGACAGAGGAGCGGGGAACGCGGTAGTCCGAAGGAGGAATAGGAATCGAGAAAAACGGCATGGGGGTGTATGGGAAGCCGCAGGCAGCATGAGGAAAGGTTTGGAAGAGGAGGAATAGGAATCGAGAAATGCCATGTGGGCTGCGTGTGGGGGGGACCAGTTTTGAAGAGGAAGCAGGACGAACCAGAAGAGAAATATATATAAGAGATAACTGTAAAAAAATCAGACGCAAAAAATGAATTAATGACACTGCTCACGACACGCTCACTGCCCCAGGACCTCAGTGCTTACATATCTTACAGCTTCCTCCATTAAGGTGGGACTGGAATATTCGAGTTGGTAATGAAAAGCAAGGCAGCGTTAGGATTTAATTTTGACAGGGAAAGTTAGAAGCACAAACATCACGTCTCCACTATGCTGAAGTGTGATGCCAGGCTGGCTGTTACTTCACTCCCAATACAGTCAGGATCTTGCATCCTCAGAGAGCGCTGATGAAGTATCGACCATAGCATGTCCTTACAAGCTGGCCCGCTTTACCTCCCAACTGTAAATTGAATAAAAATGATACAAATAAATCCACTTTTATGGAACTCATTGTATTTCACTATGTATAACAGATTCACAATCAATGTAAGGAGGCATCTGAAAACCTACTGTTACTTCTTATGGAATCAAATCCATGTTTAAATGACTTTGTTTTAAATTCTAATAACAATGGCTACACATATGGCTATCCTATACACAGCAGTTACTTTCAGAGAGGTATTTTGGCTGAGGTTATAATGAGATGGAACTGAACTCATTTATTTCTAGGACACATTTTCATACAAAGGTCAGATCAGGTCAGGTTGGGGAGTAGGCACTGGTACAGCGCATTGCTGCATCTTCTACAAGACAAAACACCCTGGGATCCTGGTTGGCAACCCCCAGGCAGAAATGAACTGGTGTTACATGGGTGTCCCCTTGGCCTGGTCCGGCCACTCAGGTCCTCAACAATGAGCCCGATTACCCTCGAGGAATCGCACAGCATGGCTGTAGTGTCGTAACTGATGCACCCTCACAATGCAGGTAATGTGCCTCATTCGGGACTCTATGACCAGCCACTCATTAGATACAAAGTCAAACCAGTGGTACCCAAGGATTCTCCAAAGAGACACAGTACCAAAGGAGTCCAGTCTTCGTCTCAGGTCACTGGATAGCATCCATGTCTCGCAACTGCATAGCAAAACAGGAAACACCAGGACTGTAAAGACTTGGACCTTCGTCCTTTTGCATAGATATCGGGAGCGCCACACACCCCTTTCCAGTGACCTCATGACCCCCCATGATCTCCCAATCCATCTATTGACTTCATAGGAAGAGGCAACAGAGACATGAACGTCACTGCCGAGGTAAGTAAACTCTCGATGAGGTCGACACTCTCTCTGCAGACAGACACACTGGATGTAGCTCAAAGTGCTTTATAACATGTCAAAGAGAAAGTTACAAAAAAAAGAAGAAGAAATTAGAAAAAGATTAAAATAAGAAGACATACCAAAAATAATGGATAAGAATTAATCAGTACGCACTTGCATGCTATAAATATATTATAACATTGTCAGGGATGCCAGGGACGACGACCCGGCCGGGACGCCTTGAGGGACCGGAAGAGGCCGTGCGCCCACCTTGGATCACGTGGGGGCCGCCACCCTGGTTGCTTTGGGGGCCACGGGTTGAGGGCATGGAAGCCCAACCCTGTAGGGGCCCGTGGTCACCGCCAGGGGGTGCCCCAATGCCTTGGGAACCCTAGACCTCAGTACTTCCGCCACACCAGGAAGTGCTGGGGGGGAAGAGAAGCAGGGACACCCGGACTGCTTCCGGGAGTACAGCCGGCACTTCCGCCACACAGGGGCGTGTCGGCGGGTGATTGCCGGGGAGCACCTGGAGCACATCCGGGTGTGGATAAAAGGGGCCGCCTCCCTTCATTCGAGGCTGGAGTCGGGTGGAAGAAGGACTAAGCAGAAGAAGAGAGTGTGGAGGCGGCCCGAAAAAAGGCATTGTGTGTGTGGCCAGGACTTTGGGGGTTTGTGTGCACTGACTTTTGTAAATAGATATTGTAAATAAACGTGTGGTGGTGGAAAAACAACACGTCTGCCTGTCTGTGCCCGGGTAACGTTCACACATAAATATATAAATATATTTATAAATATATTGTAAAGTAAGTTCAATGCTATAGTTAGATGGTTGGGAAGGACTGAACATTTTTTAAAATAACACCATGGGTGAGATGCTGGAGAAAAAAAAAACAGAATTTGCAGGGGATTTCAAGGCTAAAAGCCCACCAAGCACCCACTAGGTGTTCTACCTGATTTAAATGTACTTATCGTTTTTAAGCTTCATTCTAGGAGATTTCATAATGCAGATTTTCACGACACTTGGAGTGTCCGCCTTGAAGACTTTGACCAGGCCGTGGTGCTGCAAACTGGAAAGACAGCAGAGAAACACAGAGGTCAATAATGGTTGCAAATTCATGAAGTCGATTAGGAGGGAGACTACAATGCAGCTGGCTATGAAAGAGCCAAATTGAAAACGTGGGTTTTAGGAAGTTTTCTTTAAAAGTTCATTGGTAGCAGTTTGGCGTATTTCTGTCGTTAAAGTGTTCCAGATTTTTGGTGCACAACAGGATAAGGCTGCCACAGCACTTCTTTTATTCTTCGTTCTTGGTATAATAAGCAGACCACCATTAGAGCATCTGAGGTTATGCTTGGGAATGTAGGGGTTGCAGGAACCAGATTACTTAGTGCTTTATATAAAGTACAATCATGTGAAAAAGTAAGTTGGCCTTTTCTACATATTTGAACAGACAAACAGCAGATCTTCATGCAAACTGTGCCTGCAGATAAAGGTGACATAAGTCAATAAAAACAGATGGAATAATTTACCCTTTCAATCATTTGTTTAAAACAATATCAATAGATGTAATGGTCTGCTGGGGGAAAAGCAAGTCCACCTTTTGCCGTAGTAGCTGGTATTGTCCCCAGTACTAGAAATCTAACTTCTTGTAGGAATTTTGTGTAACTGCCCACCAGTCTCTGCCATCGCCTCTCTAAATTTGTGACCACTCCTCTACACTAGATTTCTTCAGTTGCAAGATATTTGTGGGTTTTCTTGCATGTCCAGCCTGTTTCAAATCCCACCACAGCATTTCAATGGAATTCAAATGATAGCTTTGACTAGGTCTGTCCATACCCTCTGTCTCTTCAATTTCGAACTGATCCTTGGTGGATTTGCTAGCACACTTTGGATCATTATCATGTTGAAAAGGTCCATTTCTGGTTCATCTTCAACATTTGGACTTTTGGACACATATCCTTACATTCTCCTCAAGCACACTTTGATATGATGCGGAATTCATAGTTGACTCAATGACTGCAAGTTGCCAAGGCTTTGATTCAGCAAAGGAACCACAAATCAGAACATTTCCACCACCAGAGATGGTCCAGTATGTGGTTCCTCTCCTGGTACATTGTCTTCAGTTTGTGTCAAACATGTCTACCGTTAGTCTTGCCAAACAACTTTCTCTTTGATTCATCTGTCAAGAAGGCCTGGTCTTCGGTTAGATGCTCAATGACAAACTGTACTCATGCTCTAATGTTTTTTTGGACAGCATATACTTTTTTCTGGCACATATCACATGCAGGTCTTGCACTTTGACACCAGTTGTTTCAAGAAGTGCCTGCAGATCCTACAATTAAATTTTAGGGTTCTTGTAGATTTCTTTTAGTATCAAACAGTCAGCTCTTGGGCCGAATTTTCTGGGCTGGCCAGTCTTGGACAAATTAACAGTATTTTGAAATCTACCATCACTTGTTGAGGATTTTCCTCACACTGGAATGTGTGGTCCACCCAGGCTGGCACCACCAGCTGAACCCGACACAGACAAGTGTGGGACACAAGTTCAAGCCTCACGTTTTATTTTTTCGTTTCCCTTGTGGGAAACATCTTTCCCATCTCCCACAAGCACAGCAACACAGTCCAAGCACAGCACAATGCACAAACAATAAGTCTTCCTTCACGCTATCTTCTCCTTTCCACCACTCTGGTCAAGCTTCGTCCTTCTCCTCCCAACTCTGGCTCTTCGAGTAATGGCTGCTGGCTCCTTTCATAAGGCACCCGGAAGTGCTCCAGGTGCTTGATTACTCATTTCCAGCAGCACTTCCAGGTGTGGCAGAAGAACTGCCCAGAAGGGCTCAGCAACTTCTGCTGCAGCACCCCCTGGCAGCCCTGTGGGAATCTATGGCACTGCTGTAACCCGTGGGGCTGCCATCTAGCAACCCGGGAGAGGTAACACTCTGGCCACGCTTGCTCTCCTGGTCCTCCTAGCATGGAGGCATCTCGGCCAGGCAAGGGCCCTGGCCGCACGCTACAAATGATTAATTTCTAAATAATTTGCAGACTTTTTTAAATTCCTTGACAAACTCATTTGGCTTCAACAACCTTCTTCCTGGGAGTCTTGGAGAGCTCTTTTGATCTTGGCACCACACACATCTGTAGCAAATTGAACACCAGACCCTCAATATCGGTGGTTTAAATGCAGGGTCCACCTGCATACTCCCCAGGGAAGTTCTAGACATTGGCACCTCACCTGGAACACCTTATTCTAATTTGATGAATTTGAAGTGGTGGTAAACTTAGAGGTGGGCTTACTTTTTGCACATGACAAATCTGCATTTTTGTTCATTTGGAATATGAGAATAAAAATACCATATGAATTGTATGTGTTGTTTGTTCCCATATATCCCCTTTAACTGCATACACTATTTGCATGAAAATCTAATGTCTGCCTGTACAAATATATTGAAAACGTTAAACATTTCTATGGGGTGTACTTACTTTTTCACATGATGGTACACTTTAAATAGTATTTTAAAATAAATTCTATTTTTTTTCTGCGGTGGGCTGGCGTCCTGCGCAGAGTTTGTTTCCTGCCTTGCGCCCTTTGTTGGCTGGCATTGGCTCCAGCAGACCCTCGTGACCCAGTAGTTAGCATATGGTGGGTTGGATAATGGATGGATGGATGGATGGATTCTGTTTGTTTTCTTTAAGAACAAAAAACTTGATAATATCTAAAGGATTATGGACCAGTTTAACTACCTTTTAGCAACACTAAAGTAATACAAAATAAAATCTGAATCAAACAGCTTGTGCAAAAATACAACAGAATAAAAGTACAAACATTTATAAACGGTTATTCACCTTCATAAAAGGACAAGTGTCTTTGTATCTTTGTGCCATTCCCATTCCTATGTCTCTGTTTGGTTTGGGACTCGTATAAGTAGTGAAAATGTGATGCACCATCTGTTGGAATTAACAATGAAATGCATGTTATTACTACATGCATTACAGATGGTGTACTGCTAATGTTAACGCTGAATATGTCCAACAGAGGGTATTGGTTTATTAGATTTCAACCCATCGTAGACGGGGAGCACAGCTACTTCTAAAGATAAAGGGTTGTTTTCTTATTTTTTTTTAATGACGTAGGAATAAAATACGAAAAAAAATCCAGTAATAAAATATTAAATGAACAATCCTTCTATATAAAAGCGGTCGGGATTGTCCTTCCGTCCCGTGAGTGCTACGCAGGCGTGGAGTTTCACACACGCCCCGTCCATTTTGCAATGCACGATGGGATTTGTAGTTTCGTTTTTCCAGGTAAAAGATGATTTTCTACTCCAGACTGTGCGATATCTTCTTCTTCTTCCTTACTATATAAAAGCGGTCGGGATTGTCCTTCCGTCCCGTGAGTGGAAAGCATAGCGGTATTCCGCTTATCTTCTTCTTCTTTCTTACTATATAAAAGCGGTCGGGATTGTCCTTCCGTCCCATGAGTGGAAAGCGTAGCGGTATTCCGCTTATCACAGACTTACTACTTGCAGCTTGCGGTACGAAGCGACATGATGTGAGCAGAGTTCTGGTGCTCCCATCGTTCCCTTGCTTTTGTGTGCGATGCGCTGCAAAAATAGACAAATTATGTCTCTGGAAATAATTAACGTTGATGGAGTACAAATGCCTCACCGCGTAGTAAAAATCAGGGGAGTTCAAAAGGACGACCTCAATATAGAAAAAAGTTTACATTTCATCACAAAAATAACAGAAACTACGAGTATTAAAGTAATACCACTCAAATGCAATATAACCAAATTAATGAGTTTGTATAAAATATCAAATTGATCTACATATTGAATTGCCTTAAGAAGTGGTCAACTTAAAAGTCGGTCGCCTTAAAAGGCGGGTCAGCCTAGTAAAACATAATTGCTTGTGTTGTTAATTTCAGTACCATGGACAGCTGCCCTCAAGAGGTTTTCTTTTTTCTCTTTCTATTAATCATTCTGTCATGTTGAACGCATGGCATAAAAAGCAATAAAACAACCTCTTACTTTAGTGAGTGCTGAAATAATTTTAAAGATCGATGAATGCACCCCCTTGCAATGGGATGGGACGAGATGCAGTGCCTTACATCCATTACCGCTGTGTTCTCCAGGCAGTTACAGTCCTATGCTGTACATAGTAAAAAGTTTCATAAATGAGCGAATGAATCCAGTGCATCGTTTGAATGGTTTTGTAAGGTAGGCTCTGAATATGAAAATATGCTGTATAAGTTGTAATAAAAATGACTACTTTATTGGCCGACTTGTCAAATAAAGCACCATATGTGCTGCTTCTTGTTCCAGAATGAATTGCTTCATATGGCCACTGCCCCAGCTGTCTTACTAAAGGTAAGCAGTTCCTCTTGAGTGACTCCCCCCCATCCCCCCCAAACTGAGCCCAAAGGTTCACTTATCACCATTAATCAGTTTCATCTTCCTCTGGCTTGCCAGCTGTGTTATATAGTGGGAAGAGATAAACTCGCTTTCTAATCATCCATACTGTTGGGAAGGGCAGAATTAAGAAGGCAGATGTTTTAGGCAGGCTTAGCATAATCATTGACATCAGTGCTCCAGGCACATTGTAACTACACAGGTTACCATATAACACACATGTCTTTTAGTCCATTAGCACTGCCCTAATGACCAGCACATTAAATTGCAGCATAGATGCTTCCTTAGATAATATCACACCAATAGAAATGGCTATCACTATATATCTTCTAGGCACAAGTTCTTCTTTGTCAAAGAGGTTCCTTGGGAAACCTGCAGATTGTTGCCATTGCTCTGTTATCAGGACATAAGACACATAATATCCTTGGCTTCACATCCCCAAAACGAACAGGACCACCTGGAATGGCCACTGCACTAAGCCAGACAATTCTACAGACACGAACATGGATCACAATGGTGTCTAAAGTGTATGCAGTGTGACCACCAGGGGGTGTTGTAGCACTCCAAACCTAAGAAACAACTTCATCGGCAAAAGTCTCAGTTTGAATAAAAGGTTTATATTAACAAATTACCTTATACTGTACAAAGACTTCCACAGTGGCGTAAACCAAACACAACCCACTTCTTCTCTCTTTATTCTCTCCTCCACACCTCCCAGGTGAGCTTTGTCCTCCTTACGCCCGACTCCAACTCGCCTGGTTGAGGTTGAACGGTCTCTTATCTTGGACCCGGGAGTACCTCCGGTGCTTGGGCATAGCCTGATGGAAGTACTGTTGGGTCAATCAGAAGTCTCACAAACTCGGGATTGTCAATCCCTCCAGCTCCCCCTGGCAGCCCCCACGGGAACACAGCTGGGCTGCATCACAGGACTATGGGTTCCAGCATGCCTTGCGGGAATCTACGTGGGGATCCTAATCCAAGGAGGCTGCCACATAACATATTAGAGAAGAAAATGTCCCAAATAAATAGTCTTCCCCAGTCCTTCTGTTATACTGGCCTCCCAACCAGGTATATATGCACCAGGCAAGCCAGTCTCCTCATGCCATCCATTACATCCCTGAAGTATTTAGGTCTTGCCCCCACAGAATAGGAATATGCTTCACATCAATCCAAATAACAAACTCTGTTTATCCATTTTCTAAACTCAGTTCCATGTCAAGATGGGGCCTCCCCTAGCATGATGGAACAACAGACTAACAAAGGGAGAACTCTGAGACTGACTGGGCAGCATATCTTCAGAATATGTAACAACCAAATTATTGTGTGTTGTGTAGCATCAGGTAGCTTTTGAGTTCCATGGGAATTGACCTTGAGCTTGTGTGATAATGAGTTAGTATCGTTTTCTGTGTTTTGAGACGTTGTCCGCTCTGCTAGCAGAAAGAATGCCAGGTGTGCACTGAATTTGGACAAGACAAGGGAAACTGAAAGACTGCATTTTATTAGACTTTTTTATAAAGAGTCCTATCACTTCCGTTCAGTTGCTGCTTTTCACAAAACTTATATTTCAGTTCAGTTTCTGCTATGAACAGTTAAATAGAGCTTTCTATCTGCTGCTTAGCTGTTGGACACTTGGGAAGGAGTTCTGTATCCAGCAAGAAATGTTTATTTTCATTTTTTGATTAAGAATATATATTCCGTAGCTAAGAAACTGAGCCATCTGGGAAATGTCATCTTGGACAAAATGAAGGCTATACATGAACTCACCAAGGTTGTACGATTCTTTGTATTGCTATATACACTCACCAAACAATTTGTTAGGAACACCATCCTAGTACTGGGTAGGGACTCTTTTAGCTCTAAAAGCAGCCTCAACTATTCATGGCATGAATTCCACATGATGTTGGAAACATTCCTTGGAGGTTCTGGTCTATGTTGACATGATAGCATCACACAATTTCTGCTGATTTGTCAGCTGCATATTCATTCTGTGAATTCTACCTCATCCCAAATGTCTTGTACTAGATTCAGATCCAGTGACAGTGAAGACCACTGAAGAACATTGAATTCATTGTGATGTTCATGAAGCCAGTTGAAGACAATGTTGACTTTGTGACATGGCATGTTTATCAGGCTGGAAATAACCATTAAAAGATGGGTAAAATGTGGCCATGAAGTGATACACATGGTCAGCGGTGGTACGAAAGTAGGCCATGGCATTCAAGCGGTGATTGTTTGAGATTAACGGACCCAAAGTGTGCCAAGAAAACATTCTCTACACCATTACACCACCAGCAGCATCATGGAATATTGAGACAATGCAGGTTGGGTGTGTGGCTTCAAAGCTGTTGCCGTCAAATTCTGTCCGTAGCATCTGTGTGCCTCAGCAGAAATCGAGACTCATCTGACCAGGCTACATTTTTTCCAGTCTTCCACTGCCCACTGTGCCAACATGGTCTTCTGCTCTTGTACCCCATCTGCCTCAAGGTTGTGCATTCAGAGATGCTTTTCTGCTCACCACATTTGATCATCTGAGTTGCTGTAACCTTACTGTCATGTCAACCCAGTCTAGCCATTCTCCTCTGGCTTAACTCATTAACAAGGCGTTTCTGTCCGCAGAAATGCCACTCACTGGATGTTTTTTAGTTTTTCATACCATTCTGAGTAAACTCTGGAGGCTTTTGTCATTTTATAATTTTCATTTTCTTTTTTGTACAAAATACTTCCCGTATAAGTACCATTTAAACCCTACTGGACCTTCCATCCCAAAAGGGTCCTGTGAGTCTACAAGAGCCGAAATACCAGACGGCCGCAATCAGCTTCTACCACCTAACTTCTTAATGGATGGACCAACCCCTTGTCGAGTGTCCTTCACTGCCCTTCTTTTAATACATACATTCCAGGAGTCCATATTATTTGGAATTATTTCAATAATGTTCAGCCATTTTGAGCTCAATTGAAGTAATGCAATGTGTCAGCATCCCTAAGTGATTAAAAACACTCATTAAAAGCAAACCTCATGTTTCTCCAAATCCCTATGTGAAACATTCAGTTGGAAAACATATTTCTGTTCAGCTTAAAGCTGCCTATCAGCTTTACCAAACATTTTCCTGGAAGCAATACTTTGCAAAAAAACTTATTGTCAAATATTTGATGAGGAAATAATGCCGCGGGGCTCCCAGACAGCAAATGCAAAGACATGGCGAGTAACTGGACTGATTGAGAATAATAAAAAGAGGAGAGACAGTTTAGATTGGCTTTGCTGTAGATGCCATTTCTCATTTTATCCCTTTCGTCATGTGTTGCTCTTGATCAGATCAGAGGAGGACTGATGGGTGTTCGCCAGATCACCGTGTCACATTTTACAGCACAGTCATTGACTGGTACAGCATGCAAATCTGACGCCTGTAAAATTCAGGTTTGCTACAATGATAAATGTGCGTGCGTGGGGTCTCACCTTGACAATGTCCACCTTTTTAGTGTTATGTGTGGATTTATGTTCACAGCTGACCCCAGTATGTTGGAGAGGAGACCAAAAGGGGGTCACTTCATGAAGAACCTTCATGATCTCACCCTACTGTGCCGCTTTGCTCAGCCCTGACTGACGTGTTCAGATGGCATACACCTTCTGCGGAGAGAACTCAAGTTCAGGCCCACTGCAGAGAAAATAATGAATCCACGGTAGGTGGCTTTTCATGGCGGGTAATGTAATAGGCCTTTGCATAGAACACTGTTATCTGCTGAAAATGAATGAATGGCGTTATACAAAGAGAAACTCTGAGCCTAGGGACCATGAGTGGGCTATTAAAACACAAAAATAACAACACAAGGACGACTGACATGGCCAGCGACACTCAATCAGAAGGAGACGTGAACACAAGAATAACTACAAGGTGATTACGACTAAAAAAACAAAAAAGAAAAGGCATCAATAGTGATTCAAGAGCAGCATCTGATCATGTCACATAATCATTTTATTAAACAATAATCACGGAGCAGTTATACTAATTGAAGAGACTGAAAGCAACTGATAGTAACTGGCAAAGAAAGAAAATAGTGAACGTCTCCTGTGGAGGAGGAAACATAAAACAGTACAAATGTGATCAATTAAGTCTGCCATCAGAGATCGCGCCAAGATTCCTAACTCAATCTTTACTTTTAAGGCTGATTTATACTTCTGTGCTGAGCCTGCACCACGCCGCACCACAGCCACATACCTGAATGCTAGTTGGCGGTGTTTGTAGCGCACAAGGAAAGCGAATGATCCGCTACAATGCAGGCAAGTGTTTGTACCTCCAGGATCACCGCTCCTCTGGCTACACAATTTCTTCATAGTTGAACATATTTGTCCCCTTCTTTTTCATACAGTTGCCAACTTCTAAACCGATGTTAGGTTATCTGATTGTCTTCTTCTCATGAGGTAATCATGTACATGTGTATATTTTCTAATTTCTTTGATCAGTTGTTCCTTAATCTGCTTCATGTCAATTCAGAACAGCAGAAAATGAATGGTGTGGTGTATGGCCGGCCGTTTATCCCGGCCAATACCCCCAAGCCGCCAGGTGGAGCCCTTCCTGCAGTATGGAGGTCCCCCGAAGACCAGCAGGGCATCATGGACATTGCAGTTTTTATACGCAGCCCTGCTGGATGCCATGGGGGCCGCTAGGGGACGCTGCAGGGGGAAACAACGGTTATTTACCCTACGCCCCGGAAGTACGTCCAAGTCACATGGACAAGGGAAATGACGTGCTTCCGGGGTGAAGAAAAGGACTTTTTACCTGACCCGGAAGTGATAAAAGATCACATGGACTGGAGATTGGGAACACTTCCGGGTCAGGGAATATAGAAGGACTATGGGAGCTCCCAGATGGCAAGCTGAGCTGGGTGGTAGGAGGGCAACGCGTCTGGGAGTGGAGGATTGTGATTTATTGTATTTGTTATTGATTTGAATGAGTATTGTGGAGGAGAGGGTTCTTTGTGCACCGTGGCGAATAAATAAAGTCATCATTTGGACTTTTGTTTGGTGTCTGGAGTCTTGGACAGGGGTTCAAGGGAGCGATAGTGCCCCCTATCTGTCACAATGGAAATACGTCATTAGCAAAACTGGCCATTCATAGTCATGGGGGATCTGCATTGTGTCCACCTCGACATGACGCTGTGCAGTTTTTCAATAAATAACTGTGTCCCGGGAAGTGCAGGCTCCAATTGGTTGCAGGTGTATGTGGGAGTGCTTCGCTCCGGGGTTGATTGGGGTGCTTGGCTGATCGCGTATACACGTGCAAAGGCGAGCAGATCAGTCAGGTGCCTCACTCACACCTCGGAGGTAGCCATGTATCACACCAGTGTCCAATCAGGCCATATAAAAAGGAGCCTGCACAACAGAGAATAAAAAAAGAAACTATTAAGAAAGGCAGACAAGGGAGGTTAAAGAAAAGGACAGAAAGAGAGAAGGGCAGCAACCAATAGAGCCGGTGCAAAACAGAAAGGAAGAAGGTGGACGGGAAAGTGAGCCCCAGGGAAGGTGCATTTTGCTGGCGGTCAAGAGGGGGCTGTGGGTTGCTCCTGGTGAGTACCCTACAGATCATGTTTGATGAAGGCTCCCACGGACATCGAGGGTCTGGTATCGGAAGAAGGAGCAGGCTCAGAGTGGTGCCCCATGGGACGTCGTGGGATCAGCGGTGGGGACACGGGCCAGGATTAAGGGTTGTCTGCACCATCCGAAGAGGGTAAGCAGGGGAGACGTTGGATTTTAGAGAGCAGCACCGTAGTTCAGACTGTGTTTTAGATTCGTGTTTCTAACCTCCACATTCACCGAGTTGTATGGGATTATTTATTTCATGAAGAATTTGCTGCACTGCACTTTTGGACACTGTTTTTTGTTTGGTTTTAATAAAAGCATTGGCATTTTTTTGCACCCACCCTTTGCTGAATGTGTGTGTCCTCATTTGCCCGGCTCATCTCAGTACATGACTATTGATGGTTTTGGGTTGAAGAGGCTCCTGGAAGTGACAAGGACCCGTACCATCACAGATACACAGTCACACTTTTGAGGAGGTGTGCGTCAGGGTAAGCTGTAGGCCACACTGGCTAAGGCGTAGCAATGGCGTCGGCTCAATGCAGAACTATAAATCAGCCTTTAGAGTCAAAATAAACCATCACTGTTTCTTTCTAAACTTTGCAACAAATGATCAGAATCTCAGCTTTCTTATTACATTACATAATTAAAGAAAGTTCAGGGCCATCCATGAATGTCTTTCTTCAATGCAGTCACATAAAGAATTAGTGAGTCACCCAAGTCATTGGATAAAGACAAGTAAAGCCGTGTGTCATCAGCAGTGTTGGGTGACATTACTTTGAAAAGTAACTTAGTTACACTACTCAACTTACTTATAAAAGAAAACTAACAAAATATGTTATATAATAATATAAACTGTACTGCGTTACAAACAGGACAATGCTTTTGTGTTACTTTGTCTTGTTTTGTATGAAAAACTGCGCATTTCACTGACCAGCATTTGTTTTTAAATCCTAACCAAGAACCTTCATGAAACTGACCAGAAACACAGCCAAACTTGATCATTTTGTTGCATTTTTTTTTTTAAATAGTGTAGTGTCTTTGTGTCCGGACTTGAGACGGACACAATCCTCCGGTGGTCAAGACCTGTCTGAGGGGGTGGGAAGTCCTGTAGAAGACAGCTATAGCAAGCAGCCCCCCTGAGCAGTGGATGGGGGGACGCAGTCACAGCACTTGGAGAGCACTTTGATTGCATCTCCCAGCTGTGGAAGACCATCGGCTCCTTGCCTTACATCCAGCGCAGCTCCGTGAGACCCTAAATTGGCCAGATTAAATGTACCCTTAGGCACATGCAGGATTAAATGTATGCCTGTAACTTTTGCTCAGTTCTTTTTATCTGATTATAGCAAAATACCCGCGCTTCGCAACGGCGAAGTACTGCCTTAAATTTTTTATTAAGAAGAAAATTAAACCTTTTTAAACTGAGGGAAAATATGGCAATAATTATTTGTTAAGGATCTCTTTGTATGCCACATTGTCAGTTCGGCCTTCCGGTTGTAATATGACCAAGCTGTAGCTGTGTGCTGAGCTTACTCTTGAGCATGCAACGTACAGTTGGCCATGTGAACAGTAATCTTGTTTCAAATCTCACAGCTTGGATTGCTGCTGTCATAATCGGTTTGAGTTTCATGGTTTGTTTCAATTACGACAGTATTTGCAGGACTTGTGCTGAAGTGACATTTGGCATCTGTCAAGCGTTGTAAGTATACAACCGGTTTCATCGATAACTTCACATCCAGCTTTTGAGAGTTTAAACATTCATAAACATCAAAGTGTCCACTACTGAAATCGTCACCTGTGAATGTAAGATGTTTAAGAGGCATTGGCAGTTGTCGAAAGGTGTAAAATATTTGGCCATTTTGGTACACTTGAAAGCGACAACTGAACAATTCAGCGGCAGCCATCAACTCACATGCAGAACCATAGGTGAAGGGCTTAAGCATTTCACTCTTCTAGTGCTCCTGTGTAGTATAATTATCTCCTGTACCGTCATCAGTCCACACCTTGAACCTGTCCCAGTCATTCAATACATAAGACACAATGTTCCTCCGGATATCAATAGTGAGCTTGATATGGCTGTGCAATATGTAACAAAGAGAATGGAAAAGGCAGGTGCCATCTCCGGGCATGGAAACCACTTGGTAAGTGACAGTTCTTTGATCGATGGTGATTACCTCAAAAGACATGTCAATGGGGGTACGGTTGGAATGATAAAAGAAATGGGTACCTGAACAATGTAAAGTAAGTCTAAAATACCTACACA
>JANRMT010062824.1:20371025-20403263 GCA_026402145.1 Polypterus bichir lapradei | reverse complement strand
ATGATGTGAAGGTGCAGGGGCATTCTGTGACTCGGCAGTCAAGATGAATGTGAGCATTTCTTATTGAACATTTCTTATTTATACAAGTGTTTCTTTTGAAGAAGTGATGGAAAATAGGAGAATTTTACACAGAAAATCAATTCATACTCCGATTGAGGTTTATTAAAAAAGATTCCAGCCAGCGGTTTGTTATCAGAACATTCCAGTAGACACATCCTTGAATGCTGTGTGATTAAAGAGATAAAATTATGTAAAACCAGAAGGGCACTTTGTACGTATTATATGGTGTGAGTCACCCTCAGCACCCACGTCTACAGCGCCATTCTTACGTGCTGTGTGTCTAAAGAGGCTCTTTGTGGGCACATGAATGCCATGGCTGACAGCTGACCACCACCGTCCTGTATATTAGATGTTTCATACCAGAGTTGGCAACAAAGACACAATAAGAATCACTTTGTGCTTTTGGAAGTGACCTCACCAGTGCCCCACCTGTCCATTACCACGCCACATTTCCAATTATAATGATGGTGTCTTTTCTTATCTTGTCTTTTAATTTGTATGAGGGGCGTTCAATTATAAACAAGAATTTGCATGCTCTGTTCTTATAAATAATGCAAGGAAGACCTGGCTCATTGGACAAACGCACACATATATGAACTTGTCGTTATTAGTGCTAGCTGCTCTTTCCCCCCTTACTGTCAGTTGTAATCAACATGTCAGAGCAGAAGGTACACAGTAGTGTTGCGCAGCACATTATTGCTCAATTTTTGACAAATGAAGGAGTCATTCCATCTCAGATTTATTTGAGACTTAAAAAACAGTTTCTCTCTCTCAGTCTAGAGTGTATGATTGCTGCAAGTCATTCAGAGAGCGACTATCATCTCTTCGGTCCAGTTAAGGAATTTTTAGGAGGGAAGGAATTCAAGTCGAATGAGGTTATTGACGCTGTGCAAGAATGGGCCAACATGCAGTCAAAAGACTTCTACTCTTGTGAGATTACGAAGCTTCCTGAGCGCTGAAACGAGTGGATTGCAATGGCAGGAGACTACATAGAAAAATAGTGTGTAAGTTGTTTCATTGTATTCAATAAATAAAGCATAGCTCATAAATTCCTGTTTGTATTTGAAGGCCCCTCATATATCACTTTACAACAACAATCGTTGTCCATTGTGCCGTACAGTAAAAAAAATCAGAATACATGTAATAAAACCATTAAACAATAAGATACAGGAACCACGATAAAATACAACATTAATAATAAAACAAATCTCATACTGAAGTAACAGCCATAAAATAAAAATAGGTTTTAAGCTGAAGATCAAAATTCACCAGTGTCGAGGATGACTTAACATGAATAGAGGCAGGGAATCCCAAACTCTTGGAGCAGCCACTAAAAAAGCACTTAATCCCCTGAGCTTCCACTCCATTTAGACCTCGGCACAACCAAAAGAAACCGGTCTAAGGATCTCAGTACTCTAGACGGCCGGTGAAAGTGTAAAAGACCTGTGAGATATGGTAGTGGTAGCCCAGTTAGGGATTTGAAAACAAATAAACGAACCATCTGCTCAATTCTAAACTTAACTGGAAGCCAGTGGAGAGCAGCCAGGATGGGTGATAAATGGTCAAACTTGACTTTGCCTGTTAATAGGCGGCCTTCTGTATTTCGGAAACTTCAGGTGTTACACTGTAATGAGCTATTTTTTCCTTCTATTTTTTTCTTCCTCTCTATGGTTGTTGGGCACATATTTTACATGGGATCTGGGGTTCTGAACCCAAAGGAATGTAAATTTTACGTTGATTTTGTAAAATTGACAAGGGTTAATAACTTGGAAGTTTTATTGTATCACCAGTTTGTTGGTTTATTGGACGCCGGCTTTTTGATGAGTTAGCATTGGTGGTTGCCACGGTGTTCCATCCCAACAGCCCCTGGGAGTGCACACTGCATGATGTCGTTTGGAGGTCTGGCATAAAGGTCGGCTCAAAGGTTTCTGGAGAATCTGATCTTATGAATCCCTATTTTATTACCTTTAGCTCTTTTCTCTGACTGACTTACTGGTTTTTCGAATGAAATATTTTCGCTTGCTTTAGACTTTAATTTTTGGGTTAGCATTCTAATTTTTGACAATCGGTTAGCTGTCCTTTCTGACCACTTCTTTTCTCCCCATCCCATTTTTAATTTTTCAATGTCACACAACAACAACAATATTTATTTATACAGTGGGATGCAAAAGTTTGGGCAACCTTGTTAATAGTCATTATTTTCCTGTATAAATCGTTGGTTGTTACGATAAAATATGTCAGTTAAATATATCATATAGGAGACACACAGTGATATTTGAGAAGTGAAATGAAGTTTATTGTATTTAAAGAAAGTGTGCAATAATTTTTCAAACAAAATCAGGCAGGTGCATAAATTTGGGCACCACAAAAAAGAAATGAAATCAATCCGCCTTTTGAAGAAATTACAGCCTCTAAACACTTCCTGTAGGTTCCAATGAGAGTCTGGATTGTGGTTGAAGGTATTTTGGACCATTCCTCTTTACAAAACATCTCTAGTTCATTCAGGTTTGATGGCTTCCGAGTATGGACAGCTCTCTTTAACTCACACCACAGATTTTCAATTATATTCAGGTCTGGGGACTGAGATGGCCATTCCAGAACGTTGTACTTGTTCCTCTGCATGATTGCCTTAGTGGATTTTGAGCAGTGTTTCGGGTCGTTGTCTTGTTGAAAGATCCAGCCCTGGTGCAGCTTCAGCTTTGTCACTGATTCCTGGACATTGGTCTCCAGAATCTGCTGATACTGAGTGGAATCCATGCGTCCCTCAACTTTGGCAAGATTCCCAGTCCCTGCACTGGCCACACAGCCCCACAGCATGTTGGAACCACCACCATATTTTACTGTAGGTAGCAGGTGTTTTTCTTGGAATGCTGTGTTCTTTTTCCTCCATGTATAATGCCCCTTGTTATGCCCAAATAACTCAATTTTAGTTTCATCAGTCCACAGCACCTTATTCCAAAATGAAGCTGGCTTGTCCAAATGTGCTTGAGCATACCTCAAGCGGCTCTGTTTGTGCTGTGGGCGGAGAAAAGGCTTCCTCTGCATCACTCTCGCATACAGCATCTCCTTGTGTAAAGTGCGCCGAATGGTTGAACGATGCACAGTGACTCCATCTGCTGCAAGATGATGTTGTAGGTCTTTGGTGCTGGTCTGTGGGTTGACTCTGACTGTTCTCACCATTCGTCGCTTCTGTCTATCCGAAATCTTTCTTGGTCTGCCACTTCGAGCCTTAACTTGAACTAAGCCTGTGGTCTTCCATTTACTCAATATGTTCCTAACTGTGGAAACAGACAGCTTAAATCTCTGGGACAGCTTTCTGTATCCTTCCCGATTGTGAACAATCTTTGTCTTCAGGTCATTTGAGAGTTGTTTTGTGACCCCCATGTTGCTACTCTTCAGAGAAAATTAAAGGAGGAGGGAAACTTACAATTGACCCCCTTAAATACTCTTTCTCATTATAGGATTCACCTGTGTATGTAGGTCAGGGGTCACTGAGCTTACCAAGCCAATTTGAGTTCCAATAATTAGTTCTAAAAGTTTTGGAATCAATAAAATGACAACGGTGCCCAAATTTATGCACCTGCCTGATTTTGTTTGAACAATTATTGCACACTTTCTGTAAATCCAATAAACTTCATTTCACTTCTCAAATATCACTGTGTGTGTCTCCTATATGATATATTTAACTGACATTTTTTATCGTAACAACCAACGATTTATACGGGAAAATAATGACTATTAACAAGGTTGCCCAAACTTTTGCATCCCACTGTATAGCACATTTTCATACAAATGATCTAGCTTATAGTGCTTTACAGGATGAAGAAAGAGAAAAAAAGAAAAAATATAAAAATAAAATTAGGCAATACTAATTAACATAGAATGAAAGAAATGGCCAGGGAGGACAAAAAAAAAACAAACAAAAAAAAACTCCAGAGGACTGGAGGAAAAAAAAAAAACAAAATCTGCAGGGATTCCAGGCCACGAGACCACCCAGCCCCCACTAGGTAAATGATCTCAATCAGTCCTCATGGTTTTCAGGCTTCACATGGAAGAATTTGATGATGATGGTCATGTGGACCTCTGGCCTTCAATCCATCAATGTTGGGACTGAATGGTGCTTTGATCGAGTGGTTCACCTTGAGTCAGTACAGTGGGAAAGAGAGGCCTGTATGGCAAAATGCAATAGTCAAGCCAATATTATGTATATTAAGCATTTATTACTCTCTCAAAAATATTCAAAGGATAAAAAAATGGTATGAATGAGCATAAACCGCCCTAATTCAGGATGTTCATAAGAAATGCAATGATTAACTTCTTGAGGTAGAAGTACATCATAAGAAGCACTTTATTTCTTCTATAGCCCAAAATCACACAAGGAATGCCTCAATGGACTTTACCAGGCCCTATTTGTTTGACTGCTTTCCAGTCTTGAGTTTTTAAGAAGACAAAAAGAAATTACAAAAAAACCCTTGTAGGGGGAAAAAATGGAAGAAATCTTGGGAAAGGCAACTCAGAGAGACAGACCCCTTTTCTAAATAGGAAAAATGGAGTCAATACAATACACAAAAGAGAACACGTGTAATCCTCTTCAGAGAGCTGGACGGCCAGTCTGTCATGGCCACCTCAGAAGTACAATACAACAGTCCAGACTGAGTTATCCTTGCACAGCAAGTTCAGGCACAGAACATCACGACTCTCAAGGCCAAAATCAAGAATAAATGATACCACTCACTAAATAAATCACACATGAAGATGAAGATGTGTTTTAATACATCAAGTAGAGACTAATCTCTCTATTATAAAATAAAAATATTGGAAGGAGATGAGACGTGATTTTCTCAGAGAGACACTTTCACGTCCCGCGAGACGAGTCTTTGTGCCAAGAGATTTAACCAAGCCCAGGGCCAGAAATAAAAGACAAAGAGTAGATAACAAAGTAGACCAATGTAAAGAATTCAAAAACGTTGGCGCAGTACACATTGTCACACACGTGCATTTAGGAGACAGCTAAAGGGCCTGGGGAACTGTAATACTACACCAGACCAGGGGGTGGTAGGGTGTGCTGACTGTCTCTCTCAGTTTCTTGCAGACCATTCCTGGGAAATCTCACCAGGTTCTGGTACATCTGATGACGTCACTTCCAGCTCCGGCACCACTGATGACGTCACTTCCTGTTCCAGACTAGATGACATCATTTCCTTCCCAAGCCCTTAAAACTGCCATCTTACCGCCGAATAATCAGTTCTGTTTTGGACTCAGTCTTGTGAATATCTCTGTTCAAATATCTTAAAAGCTTTTTGCAGCAGGGAAATAATATACGGGTGGCTGCCCCAAACCTTTATGATGTCTGGAGACTTATTTTCATTACAACATGCAGAGCAGGTTAGAGATAATGAAAGTACTAAAATTCAGAAGTCTCAAAAAAAGGATAGTAAAGATCGCATTAGCACAAACAAACGGAAATTTTACTTGGTGAAATAACAGAACAGCGAAAAGAGATCGAATATATTGTTCAGATTTAAACTATAAGTCGGAGACTTGTAGATCGTCTAATTCATGTTGCCATCAGGGGAAAAAAAAGTAGTGTTTCCTCCCAATGAAGAGGCGTATCTGCGAGAATTAAAAGATTTGTTGTTTGGTGAAAGTGAAATCCCGCAAGAGAAAATCTCAAGTCCCGCGAGACAAGAGCTTACACAAAGAGATTTGGAAAAGTCCTGCCCACATAACCAAGCACACGGTTCGATCATTTCTCATTTGTGTGAATGTTATTGTCAGACACATTTCTTGAAAAGACAAAGAAACGATGTTCACTCACGAGCAGTTATACATTGCGTTGTCACGATGTAATTCCAAACAAGTGAAAATAGATTGAATATATGGACACAGGTGATATGACAGAAGCATGTAGATATTGTTTGGCTTTAAACTTTAAGTCGGAGACTTGTTGATCGTCTAATTCGTGTTGTCAACAGGGGAAAAAAAAAGTAATGTTTCTTCCCAATAAAGAGGCCTATCCGCAAGAATTAAACATTTTGTTATTTGGTGAAAGTGAAATCCACATACGCGAGCGACAGAGATGTGAAGTTGCTGCCGCGTAGCGACGGTGTGGGGGTTGGTGAACGAAGCAAGCAGGGTGTGAAGCCCCCTAGTTAAAATAAATGTAAACCAACAATACCTGTCTTTCAGTCAACTGTAGAACCACAAAGCTGAATTGTTGAAAAGAAGTCAGACAAGCCAGAGACAGTCAGGGTCCTTGAGACCTCGGCCAACAAGCTGCACCCCCTGCTGGCCATTCAACAGCTCAGTCAGATGAATCAGCCAATCGGATGAGAAGACCCTTTTACCCCATGATTCGATTGCTCATTTAAAAAGAATAGTTGCATTAAATATTTTAAATATGAAAATGTGTGTTTCAATTTAAATATTTAAAGTCCTAAATATTCTGATTGTAATAGAAAAAAAAATTAAAAATTAAATCATATTTGTAATCAGTGAAAGGTCTAAAATGATAACCCACATTCTTATGTGTGAAATTTGCCCTTTTTTTAATCTTCTAGGAGTTTCTCTTAGGACCGCCAGTAAAGAATCAAATATCAAAAAAATTATAATATTCGTAATTAGCAATCTCAAAATAAAACAGCACTCCATGCGCCCGTATTACCAATCCCCATTTTTTCAAAGTTTTGTGAAAAAGAGTAAATTTGACCCCTCGTATCGCATTAGTGGGTGAACCTCTGTGATCAGGTGATGAGGCCTGCACAACTTAAATCCTTCTGGTTATTTTTGCTGAAGACGTCTATTGCTTTACTGTTCATCATAAGCAAGAGCGGCGTTTGGGGGGTGGCAAGTGGGGCGCCTGCCCCAGGCCCCGTGTCTGAGGGGACCCTGCTTTTGAGGTCTGCGTGTCCCATTCGAGCAGATTTGTCAGGTTATATTCTCCGGTATGTATATATTTGAAATGCTTCTAAGAGGAAGCCTTTTAAAATCCTTCTTCAAGGTCAAATTCTGTACATGTATGTCTTTGAAAACATTCCATAGACCAAATATTAATGCACAAAAACATGCATCGCTAATGATAACCAGCTGACATGACATCAACGTGAGTTACAATGGCGACATCCTGCATATCGAGACTCAGAGTATACTTGCAATCTGGGTACTTTTCTGGAAGAGGCCCTTCTAATTTCCTCATGACACCGCATCGCATTTTGCACTGTCATGGTATTGTCATGAATTATGAATTCATAATCATTATATTTTGATAAAGTCCATGTGTTATCTTACAAAAATTTAGCTGAATAGTGTAATGAGAAAATCTGGTGTATGTTAACATTATTTCTATTAAATTCATGCACAAGTTTATACAGTCCACACATACCAGTAACAGCATTTGACGTGACCGGCCCCATGTGGGTTAGTCAGCCCTAGGCCCTGCACACCCCTAAGGCCACCTCTGATCATAATGGTGTATTTTCCTGCACAAAATATGGTCCAAAAATGGCCTAAAAATTAGGGATTTTCAGGTCTAGAAAGGCAAAAATAGCGGAAAGACCCCCAAAAGCTCGACATCTTGCATATTTAGACATCAAGACGAGTCAAGTGGCATATCACATGTGGGGGTTTTCTCTTACTGGTGAGTCAGGAGGCACTGAAGTGATTTCAAAGCGTTTAGAAGTAATGCTTATGAACACAAACAGGTTTAACTTTAGAGAAGAAAACTAGCTTTAAGAACTGAATGTATTCACTTAGCAAATTTAAAAACCTTGTTAAAAATCACAGTTAAAATTGTTTACGTGGGGTTTTATGTAAAGAGCCAGAGTGACAAGAACCATTTAAGAGTTAACAGGGCCAAATAATAGGAGTTCAGTTTTCACCTCAGTAAGACTCAGGAAATTTAAGGAAATTTAACAAGTGTTTTATAGAGTTATTATTATGTTTTAGGGGTATATAAATGTGTGTATCATCAGCATAGCAATGCCATATGTGTTAAAGATAAAGGAAGCATTTAAAAAGAAAATAGGATTGGCCTGAGAATGGATCCTTGAGGGACTCTGCAGGTGAGTCAGACTGTAGAGGATAAAAAGTCACCATAATGAACTGAAAAGGTTCTGCCTGTAAGATCAGATCTAAACGGGTCAGGGGCCAAAGCTTTAATGCCAGCACATTATTAAAACAAGGCTGCTGTGATCAAATGAATGAAACACTGCACTAACATCTAAAAGCACAAGGATGGCCGAATTTCCAGAATCTGGTCTTTGTAGGAGATCATTATACACGTTTAGTAGAGTGGATTCAGTGCTATGAAGGACTTTAAAGACAGACTGAAAATATACAACAGCAAGCCTGCAACTGAGGAATGGCAAATTTCTCCAAAGCTTTAGAGAGGAAGGGTAATTTAGTAACTTTAGTAAATCGAAACATTGCAGGGGTCCAGATTTGGCTTTCGAATCAGAAGGGTGTTTGAGAACAGCTGAAACATACCCTGAAGAAAGACTACAGCTGACAACAGCTAAAACGCTACGACCAATAATGATAAAAACCTCTTTAAAAAGACACACGTGAGTAATATCTGAAGGACAATTTGTGAGTTTTAGGTGACCAGTTATATCTGTCATAAACGATGGATACACAGGCTCAAACCAACTGACCAAACCAAAATGTTTTCTCTAATATCACAAATGGTGATTTTCAACTTGATATTTACCTATCCATCCATCCATTTTCAGCATCATGAGTTTTATACTATTAGGTTATGAAGGATTCAGCTCTGGGCAGGGTGAACATCCATCACAAGGTGTGTACCCCTCAGATATTCACTTTCTGGCCATGCCAGTTTGGAGGCACCAAGCAAACTGACATTTTCATGTGAAGGAAGAAAGGAAGAAGAAGTAAACTGACACATACACAGAAAGAACATGCAGACTCCTCAGAGGCAGTGATCAGACCAAACCTACATCTCCAGAGCAGCACTAGCCATTATGTCACCACACCATTTAAACATTCATTTATCAAGCCACTCATCCTTCCATTTTCAGAGCCTGCCGTGAGGAGCCAAGGCTTGTTCCCCACCTTGGCTGTGGTGCCCATCCACAATTCAGTTCAGGGGCCTGCTTCAGAGCCACCAGCTTAGTGTTCTGGTGTGGAAAATCTTCATTTTTTTTACTGTAAACTGTTTAAATTAAAATTATTTTGTCCAAACAAACCATAATGAACTGAATTATCAGGACTTTAATTACAGGCATTACAAGCATCCTTTTGGATTGTATTGATCATTTATGCATTTGTTCCAGTCAGTTTGTTTTCCAATTGGTGTAAGACCCCGAGAAAGAGATATAAGCACCCATGTCATAAAAAACCTGTTTTTATTAATTTATAGCTTGCGAATAGATGGATGCCGTAGAACTAGGAATTACCAAATTAGTTTACATCTTGAGAAGGGAAGGAGTGCAGAGGTATTTAAAAGACCAAACACTTTAACCAGAGTCATTCATCATCAGGACGAGAGAGCCAATCAAATGTCTGCAATGTCACATGTCACAAAACCTCACATCTGCATTTAACCAAAAAGAAGAAGAAAAAGCGACAACAGAAGAGCAACATCAGAGATCAAGAGTCATGAGATCATCTGATTTGGACGGTATAAAATGTAATCGATGATGAACACCAAATCGCTAAACCAAAGGCCACCCAGGCCATTAACCTCTTGACACTTCTGATTTTAAGTCCGCTTTTCTAAGACTGTTTATATCCAGACCTTGCCATCTGTTTTATCTTCTATTAGATTTTCTTCTATTTGGTATTGTTATACATTAATAAATACCACATTGCTTTTAATATTTTCTATACTTTGTGATTGAAACAATAAAAGGGTACCAAGTGTGACTTTGATGGCTACTTTTCGCATCCGCAGGGTTTTTTAAGGCTACTGAGGTTGCTCCTCAGTATATAACTGTAATAACTAAGGTAAAAACAACACATAGTTTGTTAGAGCTGCTGATAGTGAATCCCAATATAGAGAATTATATGCAGAATATTGCATAGTGTCTGACAATTGACAGCAGTTGAGACTTTGACTGGATACGATCACTGTGTGTATGTGCGTGGATCTGTGTGTGTGTTTCAATCTTGAAGGACGAGAGTAGTTGAACCCAATAAATGTTCCTGACAAGTTTCAGAAACTTCACAATAATACTGTACACTTTACTTACCAGTCCTAGTTTTGGCATATGAGAGAAAACCAGAGTATTGAAAATAAAACCACATATGGCGATTAGGTAACAAACTACACACACTCGGTGAAAACTCTAAGCAATGAAGTCCCCGATAATATGTGGCAGGAGTGCTGCTAGCACTTGTATCATTC
The DNA here is from genome assembly GCA_026402145.1 of Polypterus bichir lapradei. Lineage (NCBI taxonomy): Eukaryota > Metazoa > Chordata > Cladistia > Polypteriformes > Polypteridae > Polypterus > Polypterus bichir. Next base: position 20,392,837 of record JANRMT010062824.1, on the reverse strand, counting down.
TGCAATTCACCTCTTGAAAACTATAAGCAATGGCAAAAACGACTAAACGCCATTTACACACACAAACACTCAGTAACACAGAACGCATTTTAATTTTTTTGTTAACATACAGTTATGACAGTGTAGCTCCATTACTGTTATAATTAGCATAATATCCATTCATCTATTCATATTTATTTTACATTAGTGTCTCGGGGAGCCAATCCCTACTCCTAATCACGGTGAGGTGCAAAGGCTAACTTACAAAAACACACACTCACCAGTACCACTGATCATCCAAATGTGCTGTTTTATTGTTGGAAAAAAGTATCAGAGTATCTAGAGAGAAACTGACTAACGGAAGGAGAACATGCAAAGTGGCAGCAATTCAGAGTCAAGTCCCTGTAGTAGTGAAGTAGCAGCACAAACCTCTGCAACATTATGTTACTAATCATCTCACTTATTAAAATAAAAAGGCACATCCACACACAGAGTCAACTGGGTCTAATCAAAAGGGGTATACCACAAGCACGTCAGAAGAGTTCATCCACCTGAAGCTAAGTATCTTCAGCCCCGGCCAGTACTTGGATGGGAGACCATCTAAAAAACTTTGAGTTGCTGCTGGAAGAGGTGATGGAAAAGCCACCACTGGGCACTTACTTCTGGTCTGTGAGTGGATCCCCATGTCTCAGTGTGGTGACGGGGACACTGTGATTTAAAAATGGCACTGTCGTTTGGATGAGATGTAAAACCAAAGTCCTGACTCTCTGTGGTCATTAAAGATCCCTGGGCATCATTCTTAAACAGTAGGGAGTATACCGTTGCCCTGGCTAAATTACCCACCACGGCCTAGTCATTCTGGCCACCTAATCATCCCCTGTCTCTAATTGGCTATCTGTCTAAACCAGGGGTGCCCAATGCGTCGATCTTGAAGGTAGTGCAGGTAGATCGCGTTGCATTAAAAAAAAAAAAAATTAAATGTTAGTCTGTTATATATCCTCCCTATGGCATTTGTCACTTGATTGACATACAGGGCGGCCAGTCTGAGATCTCTTTTCTTCTGTTATCCCGCACGCACGATCAAACGCGTGAGCTACTGCAAAACTCTGGCTATCTCAGTGATCTAGTTAGCCTTCCAATTTATATCGACTAAAGAAGGGATTTAAAAAAAAATTCTTTGAGGAGGGTATGGGCTGGATGTGGAATTGGAAGAGAATTTTTTTCTCACAATGTCACAATCGAAGTGCGTTTGTCTGATCTGTCAATCTATGATTGCTATTCCAAAGAAGGAAAATGTGGAAAGGCACTTTCGAACTGTTCATAAAAACTACGAAACTGACATCCTTCCAAAAAGTGATCTGAGAAAGAGGAAGGAGAGGGAACTAAAATTGCAGTTAATCGGACAGCCGTCATTTTTCACTCGGCTGAATTCAAAAGCTCCTTGACTGCATTATTCGGCTCTACTTATTTATGCGAGTCAGCCTTTTCTCACATGAAGATTATTAAATCCAAATACTGTAGTGACCATAAATGTATTGAATTGTTATTGTGCCATAAAGGTTATTCAGTTATGCAAGGTACGACAACATACATTTTATGTATAAAGTATACTCAGTGTATATATATATATATATATATATATATATATATATATATATATATTGTCACGCATGCGCGAATAGGAAGCCGCGGAGGGACCTTAAAGCACCTCAAAAGATGTTCGCCGGCGGGGCGTGGCGGGGTATTAACCTTGTTTCTTTATTTTCCAGAACAAAAGACGCTCCGCCATAAGACTGACCGCAGTACGTCCACTTCCGCCCTTCCTCCGCCATCTTTTATGACGTCATCACTCCCATCATCCTTCACGCCTCCTTCCCAGCATTCCTGCACTTCCGGCTCCTCCCCTATAAAATGGCCGCTGATGCCTAGTATGGCGTCGCATCTGAAACTGTTTTTTGTTTACTGTGACCTGTACTATTATCCTGGATTGCAAGCAATATACGGGGCCGGAAAACCCCAAACCTTTTTGCTGTCTCGTACTGAGTCTTTTACAATATATATATATATATATATATATATATATCATTTTTAATGTAGATAGATCATTTCGATCTGGTCATTTTAAAAGTAGCTCGCAAGCCGAAAAGTGCGGGCACCCCTGGTCTAAACCCTTCACCTCCTAATAGCTAATGTATGATGAGCGTTCTGGCGCAAAAATGGCTGTCATTGCATCATCTATTTGGATGCTGAATATTGGTGGTGGTTGAAGCAGCTCCCCACTCACTATGAAAAAGCATTTTGAGTAGTAGGAAAAGCACTATATAAATGTAATTTATTATTATTAGAATTATTATTAAATTAAAATATATGCATTTAATTTGTGGTGCCCCTGTTGGATGTCAACAATATTGCATAGTACTAAATTGGTATCTGAATTTCCTCCCTATTTGCCTTTTTCTTCATTAACCAGATTTCTTTTTTATTTATTGTGCTTGCTCTCACAGATGCTTGATAAACATTATTATTTTGGAGACAAATGCTTTTTGAAGCCCAAAAGCTGCCTAGAGGTGAATACGCTGATTAAATTTCAAAGTATAACATCTTGCCCCCTGTATACCCAGCCAGCTGAACTCCCTGGGGAGCTGGATCGCGTCGAGACACAGTTAGCTGACGTTGTCCCCTCTCCAGCCCACTGCATTATCACTTTCTTGATATGATCCAAAAATAGCAACAGATCCACATACAGAAGTGAAGCAGAAGCTCTCCTCCTCTGTGTATTCTGAAAAAAATGTCATGCAAATCTGCCCTGGACTTCATCCAAAGTGCATTTTCCTTACTACTGCATTTATGAAATCTTCTTTTTCATTTTAGATGGATTTTTATAATAATATGTCAGTTCAACCCTAACCTATGTACAGGTATATAAAATAAAATGTCTGTCTGTATATTCCCTATACAATCCTACACCCTTTGACCACTCTGCACCAAACTTTGCATAGTTGCTCTCTAGGACTATATGGACAAGACAGACTACTTTGAAACCAAATATTTTGACCTGAGGGGTCCCAGTGGGTTTTCCTTTTTTTTTTTTTTCCTGATTCTTACAGTTTGCACATTAATGCCATCTGCTAACTCAGAGCAAGTATTTTAACCCTACACCCTTTGACCAGTCTGGATCAAATATTGCATAGCTGCTCTTTAGGACCATATGGATAGGAAAGATTACTTTGAACCCCAAAATATCGACCCGAGGGGTCCAAACTTAACATTACTTATCCAGTCAATGCCACATGCTGCTTTTATTTACTGTAATATGAAACAAAGTATTACACACTTTTGTAGTGAGATGATGGGTGAGATCTGACCAAGAGTGGAAGTGCAGCACAACACAAAAGAGAATCAAAGTGTTGTCGTTTAACTTCTGCTTTGTCGACCTTTCTTAATAATTTATGCACTATAAACCGTCCACCATGACAGAAGATGAGTCAGACCTGACAGCTTTCATGGTTAGAACCCAGCAAAGAGTTACCTCAGTACTGGAATCCAATCAGACCCAAAAACAACAAATTCTCACCTCACATGGCCAGAGACATTGATAGTGAGGCGGTGTCGGTGATTGATGTGGCGTCTAGCAATAACAACAGGGTCAACATTTATAAACCTTTGCTTTCTTTCCTTAGCCCCTTCTACCAAAGCACCCAAGAACAACTATTTCTTATACTGGATGGTTTTAAAGGGAGTGCTTCTTGAATTTATTCCTTGTGATCCACCATGACCACTGCTTTTGTGAATAATTCCATCCTTAAAATTCATCCCCTGATGTAAAGGTGCATGCGCATAATCTGCTGGGCATTGTAGACTGCCTGACTGCCGAGTGACCAGGCCATCTGGGGCCACCTGATTTTGACGTTTTGTGGGTTCCTAGAAGTTTATTTTCTCCAAAATGAATACCAGCTGAAGTTTTTCTTATTTACTGTTATCTGGGGTCTCATGTATAAAACCTCACTTAGATTCCATATTAAAATTTTCCTTACACTGAAAAGGCTTAAATGGCATAAACACAAAATAAAAAATCAGATTTATAAAATGGTACATACTCCATGTGCCACATAAACTTCCTTTATAAATCTCAAATCAACAAAAAACTATGAACTCGTGCACATGGTTTCAACTTCCCATCACCACCTGTCAGTAAACATATATGGCATAAATACTCCTGTTTTTAAAGATTCATTCTCTAACTACCATATAAATTTGGCCATGGTCCTGAGTGAAATCTTTACTACAAATCATGGGAGAACAGAGGAAATGAAATTCAACTTGAGGTAATCTGTCTATATATATTGTGGCAGTAGAGGTTCTGATCCACCTCTTGAACCCTCAGGTACCACTCCAAACACCAGGTAAAAAGTCCACAATTATTATTTATTATATATAATAATAATGTGCACCAAGCACCACCACTCCAGTCTTCTCTATAAACAAACAATACAATTTAGTACTCAATCCTCCAACACCCAGACACTTAGCCACCCTTCCTCCCAGCTCAGCTCAGTGTCTGGGCTTTCCCAGCGTCCCTTTATACCCCCTGACCCGGAGGTGTTCTTGCCCAACAGTCCACAAGTCCTTATTCCTTCCGGGTCAGGGTAAATAGTCCATATCTTCACGCCGGAAGCACGTCGTCTCTTCCTGTCCCAGGATTATGACGTACTTCCGGGTTATAGGGCATATACGAATCCACGGGCCCTCTGACAGCGACTCCCAGTGGCCCCCAAGGTATCCAGCAGGGCTGTGCATAAAAGCTACATAGTCCATAAGGCCCTGCTGGAATTCGGGGCCCGTCCATGCTGTCGGGAGAGCTCCTCCTGGCGGCCTGGGGGTGAGGACCAGAATATGAAGCCGGCCATCCACCACAATATACAATTCTTTTCACGTTTGAAACAATAATTACATATGATGACAGAACATATTATAATGCACTCGCGTTTGAAACGGAAATTACTTATGACCACAAGAGTCAGGATGCAGAAAGAAAATGAGAGAAAGTGAGTCAGAAGCAGATCGAGAGAGAAGGCTCGCTGACCAACATATACGACAATCACAATTGAGGGCCTCACAAACACCCGAACAACGTGCTGAACAGAATCGAATTCGACGGATGCGGTATTCACAGGCTACCACGTCACACAGGCGTCAGGGTCTGTATATGAAGGGATTCAATTATAACATTGAAAAAGATTATTGCCTACATCTAGAAGTTACAATAGGAGAAATGGACATCGTGTGTGAGTACTGCCAAGCACAGAGGGTTAAATTTGAATCATGTGGGATGTGTTGTTCAGACGGCAAGGTGAAATTAACACCTTTAGGCCATCCACCTGAACCGTTGTTGTCTCTTATTTCTGGCGCAAATCCACATTCAATACAATTTGTGTTTTCAGATTACATCGTTTGGCACCACGGCTGCTACCGAGGAGTCTGGCTTTATGTCAACATTTAAAATACGGGGGCAAATCTATTATAGGATTGGGTCATTAATGCCGTTGCCTCATGACAGCCACAAATTTTTCCCTTCCACTCAGTGAGCGAAGCCACTGGGTAATCTGCTAGTAGTTCGTAAATTTCTATTTGATAAAATAAAGGAATCGTGGGTTGACATGGGTCTACTCGCAACAACGTTAGTCAAACACATTTGAGCATCACATATTAGTTGTATATTAAAGGAATGAAAGTGCTTTCTGATTATAAAAACAAAGTTATTCTATGATTGTACTTTTATCCCAACATGTGTGTAGTCAACTGGGCAGATTACATTAGGAATATCAGCAATCGCTGCAAATTGCCTTTTAATCTCTGCCAGCTCACCCTGACTATAAAGAAATTGGATGTATCCAGGTAGCAGCTTAATTATATCATCGCACACAGGTGGCATGACTCGGCTTGGGGATGGCTGTGAGATTCCTGACCGGTCAGCCACTTCAAGTGAAACGTGCCCATCGCTAAATACCCATCAGTTGTTCAAACCCACAACAAAGCATTGATTGCGTAATTTCAGCATGACGGTCTCTAACTTAGGTCTCCACTTCAGCTCTAAGAAATATAAATTGGCATATAAGCCAGCCATCATCATGAGCCAAAAAGTCATTGCAATCCCTGAAAACTCGCTCCTAGCCTGCCATTGGTGATATCCTCCAAAAGAGCTAACACTGCCATTGCTAGTTACGTCGTACGACACACAGCACCCCTTTTTCTAGACAAAACAGAAAGGCAATGAACATTAAGTGTATGCATTAGGCATTATTGGTAGCACTGAAGAACCTGTCAATGAACTGTGATACAGTAAGTTCAAGAACCTCAGAATGTGATGGACGCGTCATTTAAATAAGTAATGTAATGAGATTTTCTGTTCACTTCATTGTCCTACCACCTGAAGTCATTAACATGCCAGCGCCAAAAAAAAGTCTGTAACGTTACACCAATTTTCACTCCAATTTCATGTTTTATAAATTACAATTTTTTGTATTAGAAATGGCTTATGCACATTTTATACATGAAGCCCCCTGATCTTAGCGTGCCTTCAGAATATTGAGCTTCAGGTTACACAGCTTAGTAGCAAAGTATTGGCACATCAAGAGTCACTGTATGAGCCAAACTGGCTTACTGAATATTCCTGTGCTGAAGTAATAAAATAAATAAATGACAACAATGGGCTCTATAGCTCTTATTATACGACACACTTTGGGGAAATGTTTATTGCAGAAATATGCTATTTAAAATAAACACGTGAAAGGGGATCTTATGTTTAAGTACAAGCTGCTTGCTTTGTAGTGGTGATGGTAGGCCCTGCCACCAAATCAGAAGAATAAACATGGTAGCAGAAAGAAAAAGATGTAAAATTCTAACAAACGATATAAATATGTCCTCTTTGCAGGAAGTCACTATGTTGAACTTATTTCAATTAATTTTTAATGTATATATAACGGGCGGCACGGTGGCGCAGTGGGTAGCACTGCTGCCTCGCAGTTAGGAGACCCAGGTTTGCTTCCCAGGTCCTCCCTGTGCAGTTTGCATGTTCTCCCCGTGTCTGCGTGGGTTTCCTCCTGGTACTCCGGTTACCTCCCACAGTCCAAAGACATGCAGATTAGGTGCATTGGTGTTTCTAAATTGTCCCTAGCGTGTGTGTGAGTGCGCGCCCTGTGGTGGGCTGGCGCCCTGCCCGGGGTTTGTTTCCTGCCTTGCGCCCTGTGTTGGGTGGGATTTTCTCCAGCAGACCCCCGTGACCCTGTAGTTAGGATATAGCGGGTTGGATAATGGATGGATGGATGGATATCTAACCTTAACTTTGTTGCCGTTCTATTCTTGTTCCTCTGGAATGAAAGTATCAGTGGCATTTATTAATAAATAGCACACCGGAGTTTCATAAAGCTGCAGTCAATCAAGTTTCCATGGCACACATTCACACACGGGCTGCTGCACTGCTATAGGAGGTAAAGGTGTTTAAGAAATTCACATTATGTTCAGTTTATTAGACAAAGGAGCTCTTAAGTTAAACCAATGCACTTTACGAGTTTACTCGGACTTTTAAAACTCTTGATTATCTGCAAAAGAGTGTTTTGTGGTGTAAAAAGTGTCCAGGAAAGGCACATTAACCTCTAAAGTTCTTTTTGTCTTGGTGGGCAAACTAATACTAGAAATGCCTAACCTGTTGGCCTTGATTCACACATATATCCTGCAAAATTTAACCTCTTTAACATTCACTCTGCACAGATAAAGCTCAAATACAAAGAAAGAACATCTCAACACTGGCCGAGGCCAGTTACCTCAACTTTGAAATCTGACCAGGGGCTAGAAGCCATTCCGCTCACGAGGCGTCCCTGCCAGGACTCACACTTAGGTGTTGATCCATCCGTCGAGTTTTTGTACCTCGATAGCTGCCTTTAAAAGGACTACACAGTCTAACAGAAGCCAAAGGCTGATCACTACCCCTGACAGTACAATACCAAAATGGACACAGACTGTTTTATTACCAGTCACTGGTCATTGCTAAATGCTAAGCAATGGGACAACTTTAGCAAAGCAATACTCAAAACTGTTTCAATCATTTATTATGTTTATTTGAAGGAGAAACCAGCTGTAAATGTTAGGAAAACATACAACCTGAACAATTCAAATCAGGGACACACAGTAAGTTTCGTTTCAGGTGGCTGTGGCTTTGGTTGTTGCAGTCTTTGCTTTCTTAAACCAGGTGTGATGCGTGGGATTGAACAGGCAGTCTGTAGGTGGCAAAGAAAAACCGAATCTCTCTACTCCTATCTAGTCTTGGCAGTTAAGACGTCTCCCTAGCAGAGCCTTTTTAAAATCCTTTTAATTTATAGGGTCTTGCTGACTGCCCCCTTTTCTCAATAAAACCCTGCCTTATACTGTATAAGATATTGCATCAGTCAAACGTTTGGGACAAACAAGACGTTCCCATGGTCTGGTTGATTGTTGACTAAGTTACTTTTAGCGAAACATGTTCATGTTAAAGTCCCAAGCCTTCATTTTACATATTCTTACAAGCATACACACACTGGTCACTTTATCTAAGCTTACATATATACATTCTAATAAAGAATAACACTCTTTAACAATTTATACTTATTTTCCCAGAATTCCTGTCTATGTCTATTTTGCATACACCCCAGGATTTTATTTACTTCCAAAGTTTGACACTATTGAGGAATTACCTCATGAATATTAATAAGCTAATGAGGTCATTTGCATCTGCCTGCCCTTTCAGTTACAGAACATTTTCCACATGAGCTCTGAGCCCACACCTTAAAGAGTCATTATGTAAATAATTCTAAAGTAAAAACAGACCGAAATAAAACACACAAATTAAAATATTACGAATTGTATTTAGCATACTGTAAAATCTCCATTTTCCATCAGCATTACAAAGAAAGTGTGGAAAAACAATACAATAATTAATAGTCAACTTTTAGTGAAGTAGGGCTCCTGAATGGTGAGAAGACAGATTTGTGTGGTCGTCCCGTTGGCACTGAAGATATAGCACAGCTTAAGGCCATGTCACGTTAATACAGCTTTTTTACTGTAGCCATCATTCACATCACCTTGGTGAATTGACAGTTGGCCTTGCGCTCCCATGAAGTCGGTCATGTAGTCTGATATGCCCAGCGACTCACTCCGACTAGTCTGCGATTTCCTCTGATAAAATCAAACAGGTTTGATTTTGTCTTTAGTTGTAGTGGTGGTCTCTGTGTGTATGAGAGTTGACAGCCGAAGACTGTCCTTCTGGAAGTACAATATTTAAAATGCAGCAATAAGGAATAAGGAACACAGGCGTTTTAGACCTCCCAAATAGAAAAGCAGCTCATTTATCTTGTTTTACATACCACGATAGAGTCAGAGTTTGTGAATGAACTCAACAATCCTGTTAACCCTCCGTACGGCACCAGCTCCATCAGGTAGCATGCTATTGGCTGTCACAAAAAGGGGACAGTATGACTGTGTTTGAAAGTTGTCATGTAATCGCTAAATGTGACTCACGCAGCAGTTCTCTGCCATGAACTGACATGGTCCGGCGACGAGATCAGCATCATAAGTCGTGTAATGTGACATTGGCTTTAGGAGCAAGCATTAGGACATCAAGGCCAGCCTTTCAATGAAACAGATCTGTGAGTTAGTATCATTTACCAAAAGTAAATAATACAGCGTGGAAATAGGATTTTCTGACATCTTTTTGTTATTTTCTTTCATATCCATTGCAGACATCCATGTGTGCAGCTTGTAGCTCCATTCAGGGTGAGCTCCAGACTTGCACTTTTGACAGTGTCACACACGTGCGCTTAGGAGACAGTCAACAAGCCCAGAGGTGAGCGATTTGTTACCAGATGAAGGGTTATATTATGGTATTGATGCCTCTCTCTCTAATTTTCTAGAACTGAAGAAGACAAATAAACACTCACCTTCAACATTCCGTACTTCAGAAAATGGCTCCTCAGCTAGTTACTCATCCACTACGTCACTTCCGGCTCCTGATGATGATGATGTCACCACCAGTCCTCCTTCAATGACGTCACTTCCGGCTCCCAATGATGATGTCACCACCGGTCCTCCTTCAATGACGTCACTTCCGGCTCCCGATGATGAGGTCACCTCCGGTCCTCCTTCAATGACATTACTTCCGTCCCCCATTGATGACATCACTTCCCATATTACATCATTCCCTGTATAAATCATTTCCTGTGGCCATTTTCTGACTGTATAAACACGATCATCACGAATGCATTGATGTCAAATGTCTGATGTTTTTTCATTTTTTTGACCAACAATATTTCACCTCAGCAATATACGGGACAATTCCCCAACTCTTTGAAATTGTTTGTGAATTGGTTTATCACAACAGCTACATGGTGTCTTGTTGCATTGCAGGATTTTTTTATAGCGGGGTCCCCAACTCCGCTCCTGGAGTACTTCTGCAGCTGCAGGTTTTCATTCTGAGCCTTTTCTTAACTAGGGACCAGTTTTGCTGCTAATTACCTTCTTTTCCATTAAGTTCAACTGACATTTTTAATGCTCAGTCCTCTGAATTGCTTCGTTTTTTTTTTTTTTTTGTTAAATGGCACCCAAACAGAAATGTGATGTGAAGTGAGCCGACAGATGACCCGCTAAGTCAGGGCCTCAAACTCTAACCAGTTTCTTAATTAGGAGGCAATTCTTGTTGTTAATTAACAGCGTGACTTAATGCCATGCCCTGTTCGCCTTCGCCTTCCGCCACTGCAGTCATATCTGAAGTGGTCTTTTTTGTTTTCTCTAGGAGCACTGGCAGAAAGTTTTGGTGACCTGAGCAGATCAACATTACTGAGACCTCCACCTTTCTTTATTTTAAGATATTGTATGATGGACACCGGTTGCTGGTCATGTGTTGGCTTATTTTGTATCTCAGTTTTCTTTGGCTGCTAATTAAGCAAAAAAAAGAAAAAGAATTAACTGGTCGGAGTATTCAAAAGCAAGTCAATTAAGAGGGTGATGGTGCGAGGAACCTCATCAGAACTGGCCGATGTTAAGAGTGGTGTTTCACAGGGGTCAGTGCTGGGGCCGCTGCTATTTTTAATATATATAAATGATTTAGATAGGAATAGAAGTAACAAGCTGGTTAGGTTTGCAGATGATACCAAGATAGGTGGATTAGCAGATAATTTGGAATCATTTATATCATTACAGAAGGACTTGGAAAGATTTGTGGCAGATGAAATGTAATGTCAGTAAATGTTAAGAATTACACATAGGAAATAAAAATGTTAGGTTTGAATACACAATGGGCCATCAGAAAATAAATCGAGAGTACACCATATCAACTTCCCGACAGTGTTCAGAAGCCATTAAGAAGGCTAACAGAATGTCAGGTTATATAGCGCCTTGATGTGTGGAGTACAAGTCACAGGAGGGTCTGCTCAAGCTTTATAACGCACTGGTGAGGCCTCATCTGGAGTCCTGTGTGCAGTTTTGGTCTCCAGGCTACAAAAAGGACATAACAGCACTAGAAAAGGTCCAGAGAAGAGCGACTAGGCTGATTCCAGGGCTACAGGGGGTGAGTTATGAAGAAAGATTAAAAGAGCTGAGCCTATACAGTTTAGGCAAAAGAAGATTAAGAGGTGACCTGATTGAAGTGTTTAAAATTATGAAGGGAATTGGTACAGTGGATCGAGACTGTTCTTTTAAAATGAGTTCATCAAGAACACGGGGACACAGTTGGAAACTTGTTAAGGGTAAACTTCAGACAAACATTAGGAATTTTTCTTTACACAAAGAACGATAGACACTTGGAATAAGCGACCAAGTAGTGTGGTAGACAGTAAGACGTTAGGGACTTTCAAAACTCGACTTGATGTTTTTTTGGAAGAAACAAGTGGATAGGACTGGCGAGCTTTGTTGAGCTGAATGGCCTGTTCTCATCTAGAGTGTTCTGATGTTCTAAAATGAAGGCAAAAGTTAATTTGCAGCAAAAATGGGTCAATGATTAATAAGAAAAGGGTTAGAATGAAAATCTGCAGCCACCAGAGCACTTCACAACCGGTGCTGGAGACCCCTGTTTTATAGCCATGATTCTGCTCTCTAATTTAGTTGTTTATGAGGATTGAAAGGCATACTACCTACAACTAATCATCCATCCATCCATTATCCAACCTGCTATATCCTAACTACAGGGTCATGGGAGTCTGCTGGAGCCAATCCCAGCTAACACAGGCCGCAAGGCAGGAAACAAACCCCGGGCAGGGCACCAGCCCACCACAGTACAACTAATCACAGACTCTTAAATGAGTGTATTTATTTGTAAATATAAATTGTAAGGATGTTGTTTAAAACATCTGAGATTAAGCAAAAATGGTAATTATTTAATCGATTCCTATTCTCAGAGATTCCCGTGGATTCAGCATAATAGCCAGAGGTTAAGGTTAATTGTACTCCAATTTTAGAACAAAAACTTGAAGTAAATTAGGGACCAAGATCTGAAATTATGGATTTTGCAAATGCAGGTGACATACAAACTCTAGGATAAATCTAAATCTAAATTCTGATTAGGGGCTTGTTTTTTGGAGGGGAAAAATTGGCATTATTTGTGACAAAAAGAATCGTCAGTAGCATTTTGATGGTGACAAATTTGTAATTAAAAATTACAAAAATTATCCTAGCGTCAGCTTGGTGGTGCTGATGGATGTAACAGACCTATAGACCAAGCAAATGATGTTTAAGATGTACAAAGCACTTCACAGGCTTGTACATAGACCCTAACAGCTTTAGTAAATGTTGGTCAACAAAAATATCTTTTGATTAGTTACAGTGATCTTCTTATATCAGGGTGACCAGTGAAGGGATAGTTAAGCTCCCACTGTAAAAGATGATCCCAGAAACTCTACAGCAAAAACAATAACCAGGTATGAATTTGTGATGGCATATTTTCTATCTGGCTGGCCCCATTTGACAGCAGCTACTAATTCTTCAAAATCCATAACAATCATTTCCACCGCAAAGTTTTCTTGAGATATAATGAAATATGAATTATTCATAGACTTGTGTTCTTAAAATTGCCTCCCCAAAGTGTGGTAGAAATCGACATCTTAATTAAAGAAAGAATCCTCTCTTAGGACAAATTTGATAAAACCTCTTTGAGTCAGAAACCAGGCAAGAGAAAAGCCATTCATTGCGTCATTTATTACTATTCTGCAAATGTTTGAACAGGGAGCATTCTTTACAGCAGTCTGTTACAGCATGATGAGAATGGTAGGAGAAACAAAGGATAGAGGCTCATTTTATAAACTATTGAATCTCCATCTCGCAGTGTCAATCAATGCATACATTTTACTCTGGTTATTTCATTGGTTTACACCCAAATCCATCCATCCATTATCCAACCCGCTATATCCTAACTACAGGGTCACGGGGGTCTGCTGGAGCCAATCCAAGCCAACACAGGGCATAAGGCAGGAAACAAACCTGGTAGCAGAGGTAAACATATTAAGATTTGCATTGCGTGTAACAAGGATGGACATGATTAGAAATGAGGACACTAGAGGGTCAGCTCAGGTTGGACAGTTAGGAGACAAAGTCAGAGAGGCGAGATTGTGTTGGTTTGGACATGTGCAGAGGAGAGATGCTGAGAATATTGTGAGAAGGATGCTAAGGATGGATTTGCCAGGTAAAAGGAAAAGAGGAAGGCCTAAGAGAAGGTTTATGGATGGGGTGAGTGAGGACATGCAGGTGATGGGTGTGACAGAACAAGATGCAGAGGACAGAAAGATATGGAAGAAGATGATCCACTGTGGCGACCCCTAACAGGAGAAGCCAAAAGAAGAAAAAGAAGTAGTTTTCCAAACCCACTTCTTATATATTTTAATGCACACTGCAAACCAAAATACTTAGCTATTGTTACCTCTAAATTATTCTCTAACAAAGGCATCAGCCTTAATATTTTTATCTGGTGCCCAATACATCCATCCATCCATTACCCAACCTGCTATATCCTAACTACAGGGTTACAGGGGTCTGCACGGGGGTCAACACAGGGCGCATGGCAGGAAACAAACCCCAGGCAGGGCGCCAGCCCATCGCAGAGCGCACACACACACACACACACACACTAGGGACAATTTAGGATCACCAATGCACCTAATCTGCATGTCTTTGGACTGTGGGAGGAAACCCACGCAGACACGGGGAGAAGATGCAAACTCCACGCAGGGAGGACCCGGGAAGCAAACCCGGGTCTCCTAACTACGAGGCTGCAGCGCTACCCACTACGCCACCGTGGCACCGGTGCCCAATACAAAAAACACAAAATTAAAAAATAATGACCATTGTGAGTACTGTGTGAGGCGGATGGATGTCCTGGCCGGGCTGGAGGACAAGAAGCATCTGCTGCCCAAAGTTATATCCCCGCCCACCCCCATACACAAGGTGGCAGCATCCCACTGGTGGGACAGCAATAGGAATATCCGCAGGGTAGGCTGGGAATTGTAGTCCTATGAGACAGCCCTGTGGGGTTTCCTGTAAGGGCAGTCAGAGTCAGGAGTAGTATGGGTGTGGAAGGAGGAAAAACAATTGTTCTGGTAATTGTGTTATTGTGGAACAGAATGGAGAAAACAGTGGAGGTAAAACATAAGGAAGATCTTATTTTTGAATCTAAGACTGTATTATACAGTTTTGTCTTTAGAGGGGGGTTCTCGCATTTAGCCTCCTGGCTAACTTTATGACAGTATAAAGAGGGCTGGCACATGGGGTGAGGTGATGAGATGACTACCTCAGGTGGTACATTGGTCAGGACAGCATTTTGTTGTTTTTTTTTTCCAATTACAAAATAATAATACAAAAATAAGAGTTAAGTACAAAAACTACATACAAGTGCACAATTTTATATAGTCTTTAAAACAAGTAAGAAATATTTTTATTTTAAAAGTATCTGAGAACTGCAACTCACATGTCTTCACTGCAGTGCAAGCTTCCTTATACATACAGTAGCAATGTGAGTATATGGACTGTCATTTGTAAAATTTTGCTACTTTCTGTTCATGTTATTAAGATGTCACTGGTTCAATATCTGTTAGCGATGTGTGTGTTTAGTTAGAAAATGCAGATGCCTTTTACCTTACAGGACAGAGTTTTTGGAAGTGCCAAGGTATTTAGAGAAGTGTGTGGGATGAGAAAAACAGTTAGGTTTGCATTCAATGTGGCAATCACAAAACTCAATACAAATATATTTTTGGGTCAAACTGAAGAGGTGAATATTAATTGATTTTTTTCCAAAAAATAGTACTATTTGCTTACTATTGTTCCTGTGTATAATGTATCGTGGAAGTATTGTATTATGAGCCTTGTATTGCAATACACATTGTACGCGGATTAAGTGTATCGTCTTACACCTAGTAAGGATATACATAGTGGTGGGCAGCAGAAATACACTGGCTCTTATTGTAAATGATGACGATGTGCTAAAAATTTATAGGTAGACAATCACAATTCACAAAGTCATAATTTTGTTTGAAAAAAATCTTAAAAAAGAATCACAAGGGTGGATTTTCCCAGTGCCGGTAAATCACCGAGATGCAATTGCCCTAACCCCAATATAGGAGGCTTAATGGATAAACCAGTAAGGGTTTGCTTCACGCATCTCTCTGTTTTCTGATTTCAGACAGTAAATTGCCATGAACCTTGGGTTCCTAAACCCAATAAGTTCTACAAATGACTCAAAATGTTCATACAAGGGGGAAAATTGTCAAATGCCAGGTGTTCTCAAAAAGGGCAAGTATAGAATCTTTAAAAACAAAAAGATTTATTTTTACAAAAATGCTCTCTGGCACAAAATAAGCTCCAAGGAGCACAAAGGCAATGGCAATCAAGAGGCATACAAGCCCAATACATAAATTAAAGAATACTGAAGAAACAGACCAAAAGGTCACTAAAATCCGGAAAATCAGGATTATTCAAAAAGATCAAAAAACAATGGAGAATTCACCTACCATCTAGCACATTCAATGAACCACAAGGGACTATGAGTTGTCTTCTGCATTTATAGGGCTGAGGGCAGCCCCTTGCCTGTAATAGGCTGGTGGCCGCCCACCACTGGGGGAATCATGCACAAGACACACAGAAACTAAACAATACACTAAACTAATAAGAAATCCAGAATAATACAAATACTTAACACCGGTAAAACTACTAACATAAACAAAAAAATCAAAAATGGACAAAAATAAAATTACATCAACCAACTGGAGAGGAATTCTGGCTGAAATATAACAGTAAATAATTAAAAATAAGATAGAATCATTTGGGGTCTGCCATATTATTGTTCTAGTTTTAGCAAGAATTTTGTCAAAATTATATATTTAAATATATTTTAATAATAAACTACCAAGACCACAAGATGAAAAAAATGTATATGTAGTAGTCAAAGATATGGTCAGCAAAACGACAGAAGGCCAGAAAACTGGAAGTTAGAAAAGCCATCTGTCAACACCTGAAAGTTCATTGAGCAAAAGAAAAGGCAAAAACAAAGCCAGGCATCCAAGTGCTGGAATTTCAGAAATTTTAAATTTAAGAAACAGCTAGAATCCCAAATGAGAATGCCAAGCCAACCAGAAACCCATCTTAAATATCCATACAGAGGTCATTGTCACTTGAATCCATGATAGCTTTATAAATTGTTTAATATATTCTGTTCTAGTACAATCCTTTACTTTGATGTTCTGTCACTTTGAAAGCCAATTTTTTCTTCAGTGTTCGGAGTCCCACCAGAATTCAAAGTTATATCCTCTAGTGTCCCATAATTGGATGACTGGGACAGTGGCAGTGGTAATTTTGCTAAAACAAATAATATCTTAAAGGTTATAAAGGACCCTGCACCACCATGAAATAACAATCTACTTGCACTTCAAGAATGGATCATATAAAGTAACCTTGAGGCAAACTCTGACTGTGATTTTCAAAAGTACTGGATGTCTTACAAGAAGACTCATGCGCCACCTTCAGATTTCTTTTAAAGAGAACGCCAGCCCCAAGTGCGCCTTCTTGATCAATATGAACTGTCACTGAGCACCTGGTACTGATTTACTATAATATAAGACCTTCAAGTCTGTGGGGATTCAAGAATCCTATTTTGTTCTATTCTTAGAATGTTCTGTTGTCTCAGGTTTCCAGCATGTACAAAGTATGGATTAGCAAAGTCGGCACAAGGACACAGAAGGAAGTTGAATCCTGAAGGGCTTTATCTCATGCTCTGCACCTACAGTAACATTTTTAGCAGAACAAGATCTAATATGACTTACTTCACAAGGCTCAAAATGCCATTCTCCATTGTTAATCTCACTTCATTTCACCTTAGCAGCATCGATTTTTAACTGCTTCTGATTTTTAAAGCTTGACACCTCAGGCTCCTAGCACATAGGGAGAACCTGGTCTTAAAAATGTTGAGGCTAAATGTTTTTGTTATTTAATTATGCAGCTGTGCTGACCATTGGCATTTTTTGGCATGAAAATTCTGGTGGAACCACATAGACCAGACAGAAAGATGCTGTGAGAAGGAGCGGAGCCATCCTGAGAAGCCGTGCAGAGATTGTGTGTGTGTGTGTGTGTGTGTGTGTGTGTGTGTGAGTAAAGTAGACAGAGAGAGATGATCAGACACTTAAAGAGCAGAACTTATGAGACCTGCTCTGCTGCTTAAATCCATTGCCCTTGGTATATGGCAGAGGTGTCAAACTCAATTTTAATGAAGGCCAAAATATACCCAACACGGGCCAGAATATATCAACTGGAAAGGCCGCTGACTACGCCAATTGTTGTGTAAGGGGTTCATACTCACACACCAAAAGCATTTTGTAGTTTGCACATATCTACAGTATTGCACTCTGTCTTCCTGCGCATGTATTTGTTTTGCACATGCTTTCCACAGCCAGAGCTAAATGTTTGGGCGATAGCATTATTCCTTCTCATAGCTGACATTATCGGTCTCAATATTTCAGAAATCACTAAATTTATTTTGACGAGCTAAATGTTTAGTGCTGTACTCAGCAACACCATCTTGAGAGCAGTAACGAGTAAACTAATGCATTTCTTACTTTAGTAAAAATACCTGCATTATTGTTATTCTAGCAGTACTGGGTGAAAGGCGACACATACCAGGTTGGTCCTTTGCAAGGCTCAATCGCACAGCCAAGCGGTAAAAAAGTTTGTTACATGTAACCCAATAAAAGAGAAACCTGGTGGAGCGCCTCCTGGTGAAGTCAACTGAACTCTCTCCCCCTCACTGAGCCCCCCGCTGTACTGCACAGCTCTGCACCGACACCCCGCCAACAAACAGCCACCACCACACCACAAGTACCTTGCTGCCCATTACAATTGCACATCCCTTTTTTTTGATAAGAAAAAGGATGTGGTTTAATACCATGTATCGAATATCATGAGCTTAACCAAATCTCCATAAAAAAGTAATCACTGTATCCTCTCCCTTTAATTCCATCCCTTCTTAACCAGAAGTGTTCATTAAATTGGATTTATGGAGAGCCAATAATCTTATAAACATCAGAGCAGGGGATGAGTAGAAGAGGGCGTTTAATAGCATCAGGGGTCTTTATGAATACAAGGTAGTGCCCCATGGGGTAGCAAATACACCAGCAGTCAGGGCCGGATTAAGAAGAAATTGGGCCTGATGCTGCAACACAAAAAAGGCCTATTTTGTCTCGGCACTGGTGCATGTGCATTCAACACTCACCGTACATGCGCACGCAGACCGGCCAAGGAGCCTTAATTGCTTGCGACACAACCTTTATTGAACATGAATAATAATAACGACGTAGTATCGTAACAACTTGAGATTAACATCAAACTATGTCACATCAACATTCAATAACAATTGTCTGAAAAGTGCACTTAATGCAGAAAACCTAACAATGAAATACACAAAATTTCGCAATTCTCTTACGAAACAGAGTAAGAAAAAATGAATTTGCAGAGACATTGGGTCAAAGTGACTCAGTTCAGGCTCTTGAGGGTAAATATTTGTCCACGATTTAAATTTCATAATAGACCAGAATCCTGTCGAGGATTTTAAAAATTCTAAACATCCATGCCAGACCCGCGGGCCAGCTTTTAGTTTTACCTTTACAGATAACCATTTAAATAGCCATCGATTTTTACTGTACAACTAACTTTCAAGGTGAAAAATTTACTACGTGGCACTTACCGAACAATAATAAAGTGGCAAGAATCCCCAAGATATTGCAAAAAATGCAGCTAAATTACTAATAAACTGTAAAATCGATAGCATTAACTTGAAATCTTCAGTTAACAATAAACACGACGTTATAGTTACGTCACAGTGCAAAGAACAATAGTAACTGTATAGTATAATAAGTAACGCTGTGTCTAGGCGTTCGAAAGTCGGATTCCAAATTTTATTCTAAGAATTATTTTAAGGTTAATATAGCAAAGGAAAACTGTTCAGCTTCCGGAAAATTCTCGTCTGTTTTCATCTGGGCCTATTCCAGGAATGGGCCTAATGCTGCAGCATCAATAGCACCCACCTTAATCCGGCCCTGCCAGCGGTATTTCAGTCCTTTGTCAATGATATTGTGTTTCTGAGGCTTAGCTTTAACAGACTCTGCTCTTTTTAATTCACTTATTAACTGTTTACTCTTTTTTGATCATCCCATCCTCACTTTTTATTTTAAAGAAAACTGTTTTGATCTATTTTCAATAGTACTAGGGTGTTGTACCGTGTTAGCCATTATGAATGTAGTGAAAAGTCAAGCAAAATGACACCTTTTACATCTTGCCTGAAGAAGAGGCCTGAGTTGCCTCGAAAGCTTGCATATTGTAATCTTTTTAGTTAGCCAATAAAAGGTGTCATTTTGCCTGACTTTTCACTACAATCTATTTTCAACAAATTCCAGCTCCTCATTCCAAGCCAGAGTGGTAACTAGGACAAGCAGAATCGCCTCAAAAAGATGCCTTTTTGGTCTGCCTGGTGGGAGCCGATAGCTCCAGGTTGATTTGACCCTTTGGAACGAACCTGCAGACATCTTCTCCAAGCAGATTGTTTTTACGCGTCACCACTCAATGCCCATGAGTAGTTTATCTATGGCAAACAGCACAGGGGCTGCATGGGTTCAGTAACACTTTTCATTTCATTTTTCCAACTGACAAAGCTTCAGTCACTTGATTTTACAAAAAAAATGCTAATTTCTACTAAATCCTTTCTTTACATTTGCTTGAGAACAATGCATGGAGTTTCTTGGAACAATCTGCATTCTCTTTTGACAGCAAAGTGAAATGTCTTTCTTTTGTAGTCAATTAGTGTTTCATCACCAGTTATTGTGTTAACTTGCTCTTGAAATAAATTAAATAAACTGATGGAATAATGCCAGGGCAGAAGCCCGTTGAAGTGGTTAGCACTCCAAGCTCATAGCAATAGGCACAGGTGGTCAAACCCTAGCTTGTGAATGTCTATATAAAGTATGTACATTCTTGTCATGTTTCTTGTTAGATTAATTGGAGACTCCATACTACGCCAGTGTGACTGAGTGAATGTTGGGGTGGGTAGATTAGTGGACCCAGCAATGAATTGGCATCTCATTACATTTCAATTTACTGTATTTGCTTTTGCAAAGCATCCTGCAAAAGTGGTCAACATAATCGAGTAAACATCAGTCTGGGGGACTGTTTGGAAATTGTCCAGGCACACTTCCTGTCTTGTTTCCAGAGCTGCTGGGCCTCCAAAAATGAGCAATTGCAGGCCAGGACCTTATGTGGCCAGCCCAGAAGAGACTCACCCCAGACCAGCTTGAACCTGACAACTACCTGCAAACTTCCACTTGGAGAGGTCTAGCAAAAGCCCCAAAAGAGGGGGGAAGACTATAAACCCCTGGCTTGTACACAAGAGTAAACAAAGAATCTTTACACATAAAGAGTAATTAACAAATATGGAAAACTAGCAAAATACCTGCGCTTCGCAGCGGCGAAGTACTGCCTTAAAATTTTTATTAAGAAGACAATTAAACCTTTTTAAAACTGAGGGAAAATATACCAATAATTATTTGTTAAGGATCTCTTTGTATGCCACGTTGTCAGTTCGGCCCTCCAGTTGTAATATGACCAAGCTGTAGCTGTGCGCTGAGCTTACTCTTGAGCATGCAACGTACAGTTGGCCATATGAACAGTAATCTTGTTTCAAATCTCACAGCTTGGATTGCTGCTGTCATAATCGGTTTGAGTTTCATGGTTTTTTCAATTACGACAGTATTTGTAGGACTTGTGTTGAAGAGACATTCAACATCTGTCAAGCGTTGTAAGTATACAACCAGTTTCATTGATAACTTCACATTCAGCTTTTGAGAGTTTAAACATTTCTAAACATCAAAGTGTCCACTACTGAAATCGTCACCTGTGAATCTAAGATGTTTAAGAGGCATTGGCGGTTGTCCAAAGGTGTAAAATATTTGGCCATTTTGGTACACTTAAGCATTTCACTCTTCTAGTGCTCCTGTGTAGTATAATTATCTCCTGTACCGTCATCAGTCCACACCTTGAACCTGTCCCAGTCATTCAATACATAAGACACAATGTTCCTCCGGATATCAAGAGTGAGCCTGATATGGCCGTGCAATATGTAACAAAGAGAATGGAAAAGGCAGGTGCCATCTCTGGGCATGGAAACCACTCGGTAAGTGACAGTTCTTTGATCGATGGTGATCACCTCGATAGACATGTTAATGGGGGTACGGTTGGAATGATAAAGGAAATGGGTACCTGAACAATGTAAAGTAAGTCTAAAATACCTA
>JANRMT010062824.1:20343170-20370625 GCA_026402145.1 Polypterus bichir lapradei | reverse complement strand
AGTCAGTCAGTCAGTCAGTCAGTGAGGGCTTTGCCTTTTATTTGTATAGATAAACCAAAAATGACCACAGACCAAAAAAGGCAAAAGGATTACCCTAAAAAGGAAATCGAAATCCACGGCAAATAAATCCCAGTACTTGATGCAGTAACAACAATCCCAAAAATGAAACAGAAATAGATCACAAACACAGCAATTCTTACAAAACCCCAAAGACTCCTAACTGGCTGGACTGCTCATTCTGGCTTCCAGATAAAGGAATATTATAGTAGTAAAAGAACAGTCAAGATTGAGGTGAAGAGCACCAGGAACAGTAAAGAAGAATTAAAATGCACGGACAGTGAAATAAAAGATGCCCTAAACTTTCAAGTTTTCACATGTGAGGAAACAGATAACCTCCCAGCAGTAAAACAGATCACTAAGGATGTACAAAGCTACTTGAAAATTTTAGAGGGAGGAGTGATGTTCAGAATAAACAGGCTGAAATCAAGCAAATCACCAGGACCAGATAACATTTATCCTTGACTACTTAAGGACATTAGTGATTGCAGATAGAAACCCTTCACTCATATTTTAGGAAGTCACTGAGCAATGGAAAATGACAAATATCCTATTATATAAAAAGGGTGATTGAGCACATCAGGTAACTATAGGCCAGTAAGATTAACGGCCATACCAGGTAAATTAAGGGAAGGAATTATTAAGAAGTGCTAGTGAACAGTCAGCATGGGATCAGATCGGGGGGTCGTGTTTAACTAATAAGATGGAATTCTATGAGGAAGCAACAAAAAGATATGATCAGAGAGTGCATACAATATTATTTATCTTAACTTTTAGAAAGCAATCGATGAGAGGCCAGGCAATAAACTAAAAGAGGAGGGAATTCAGGGTGTAGTGTGTTAATGGGTGCAAAACTGGCAGGAAGCAGAGGGTTATGGTGCAAGGAACCTTATCAGAATTGGGTGATATTTAGAGTGGAGTCCAGCAGGGGTCAGTGGATCAAGGCTGTTACTTTAAGGTGAGTTCAACAAGAACATGAGGGCACAGTTGGAAACTTGTTATGAGTAAATTTTGCCCAAATGTTGGGAAGTTTTTCTTCACACAGGAAACCGCAGACATATGGAACAAGTAAGTGTGGTGGAGAGTAGGAATCTAGGGGTAATCAAAACTCAACTTGGTGTTGTTTTGGAGGAACTTGGTGTGTAGGACTGGCAAGCTTTGTTGGGTTGAATGGCAGTGGCATAGCTAGAGTTCGTGCCGCTTGGGGCGGGCGGTGCTTCAATTTGCCGCCCTCCAACATATCTGAAAATGTTAACCTATTGTAAATAGAAAATTAAAATGACCTATAGAGAAAAATTAAGATAAATTTTGCACAGATGTATTCATATATAGAGAAACAGCAATATTTTTTCACATATAATTATTTATAAGCATTAACTAGACAAGAATATAGTATAGACGCACTGATAAGCCATGTTCTAATTAATAGTTTAATAAAATTACGCTGCGAAAACCAGAACCAGTGTAGTGTCCAAGTGATAGGTGGGGATGTTTTCTGTGCAAAGCAAAAACATATTCGGATTAATAAACGAAATTATAAATTGTAAATTAATTGTTTATCTTTCTAGAAATTATTATTGGTGTAATGTTTATGTTTATTTTTGTTATTGCCTCATAAATTTCAACTGCTGTGTCTGCTGCTGTCACAGAAGGACAGTCTGAAAATAATTTTTGAGGCATTTGTGGATTAAAATCAGAGAATTTAACTTTTTTCATTCATGAGTGATATTTTTCCAAACCCTGCTGCTTGCACATGAATTGTACTGAGCCTTTTGGCCAATAATGCCAACCCCAAAAATGCGCTGCCCAGGGTGGACCGCCCCCCTCCATGCGCCCTTTGCTACGCCACTGTTGAATGGCCTGTTCTGGTAACGAGCGTTTTTTTCTATTGTTCTAATGTCATGTGACCGACAACAGCATGGCAACCATAAGCAAAGAAAAAAATTGTAGAATATTTAAACAGTCCAAAAATGAAAAACTCTGCATCTCAGGGAAATAAAATAAGAGGAAAACGACATTAGACTGGAAAATGGTACATTTTGAAAGTAGTGAGACATCAAACAAAATGACACCTTTTATTGGCTAACTAAAAAGATTACAATATGCAAGCTTTCAAGGCAACTCAGGCCCAAGCAGACTGAGTTGCCTCGAAAGCTTGCATATTGTAATCTTTTTAGTTAGCCAATAAAAGGTATCATTTTGCTTGGCTTTTCTCTACATTCATAATAGCTAACATGGTACAACACCCTAGTACAACATTATTTAATCTAATCTAACTAGGTAAACGTTATTAATCCCAAGGGGAAATTTAGATGCATTTAACAGCAGCACTGGATTCACATTTTCCATGAAGTAATCAAGTCAAAGCCTTCATCTTGAAATGACCTGATTATAGTATAAAAGCCAGCCATGCTCATGTGCACACCCTACATAGGGGAGGTGAAATGACTTTGCTTGTCCTCAGTGACAGTCACTCTAGGACAGCTAATTCTGCATTGCACATCAAGCATTTTTATATCGGAAAATGTTACTTATTTGAAAGTGACACGGACCTTGCATATTTTATCTGAAGTAAGACATGCACACTTATTTCTTTATGTGTCAATCATGTCTTATTTTTGTCAATGTAATCTGCTGGCTAAAGAGTCAGTTTGGAATTACAAGTAAATCCAATAACATGAAGCCAAAATGAAAGATAATTCTTTAAATGTCCTTCTGTTATTCATCATGAAAGTCTTCTAAACCAAATGGCTGACTCAAGTGTGATTTTTTTGCCATTGAGATGGAATAAAAGTCTAATTGCTTTAAATAGTGGGTAGAAGATTAGCCCGGCTACAGACAGACACACAGATCAACAATGTCCAGAACACACACGTTTATTGTTCTTTGGCACAGCACAATGCACAAACCCCAATAAAGCTCCGTCCTTTCTTCTTTTCTCCGACCGCCTCTACTCCTCTCTCACAAGCTCTGTCCTCTTCCTCCTGACTCTGGCTTTCTTGCTGGAGTGAGGCGGCCTCTTTTATACTGCACCTGGAAGTGCTGTAGACCACGGCTACGGAACTGTCCAGGCGCCCCCTGGTGGTGGCCACGGGCCTGTGTAGGATTGAGCTTCTAAGCTCCAGTCCCATGGCCCCGGTGTAAACTGGGGGGGATACCCTCTCGTGTCCCGGGGGAGGAACTGCTGGTGATATGTCCACTCCCCTGGTCCTCTCCTCAAAAGGGCATCCCGGCTGTCTATCACAAGTGCTACTTATTTCTTTCATTCTGAAAACAGACATCACAGGGACACAGCAGTCCACAGCTCTTTCGACATTTCATTTTCTTATTTTCCTATTACATCCCTGGAATGTGCAGGTTAGATCAATTGGCAGTTTAATGGCATCCCAACAGGGGTTTGTCTTTGCCTGGCACAGTCACGTGACAAATGCTAGTACACCCCATGAAATGTTGTTCCTTTTTTTAACAAGATGTGATCTTCATTTAAAACTGTATCAACAGGTAAACGTAATATAACAAACACCTTGCCAGATTTACATTTTGTAGACCATTGTATAATTCCATTAAACATAAATGCAGATTTCCTATGTGAAAAGAGGAAGCACACAAATATATTTATCATTACCTCAAATTGGAATCAGGTACACCAGAAAAAGTGAAAAACTTTCTCCCAGTTAATGTCAGAGGCTGCTAGAGAGTTATGGAAAATGCCAGCTTGAGGGGGCAACACCAGCTGTTAGAGCCAATGGGGATTTACTAAATGACTGAGGTTTAAATAAGACAGGTTCCTCCAGCAATTTCTTTAATGATGTTCTAACCTTAGGCATCTTATCTGGTGCAGCAGGTTCTAATTTGAGGTAGTAAGAAATATAGGGGAGGACTTCATTTTTCCACATGAGAAATTTACATTTATGTTTATTTAAATTATACAATGGACTACAAATTGTACATGTGGCATGATGTTTGCTACATTTTGGCACTTTTATCTACAGATGCCATTTAAATGACAATTAAATCTTGATATGTCACACAAGACATTTCATGGGGTGTACTTTACTCTTTCAAGTGACTATAGCAGACGTCAATGCTAAACTGAATTAAGATGATATTATAGAGGAACTTTATACTGCAAAGACAAATGTGAGTGCCAACCTAAATATAAAAAGATCCAAATAAGTGCAAACAGCTCTGAAAAAAAGGAAAATGCTCACATAAAAACTAAGGAAATGGAGCACACCAGAATTAAGTAGTGCGCTCAGAAACCAATGAGGAAAATGCATAAAAAGCAACAGCCTAACAAGAGCATCAAAATGTCACAAAGGATACCAGCTGGCTTTCTCTAAGGATCAGAAATGGTGAGAGTTTCCTGTGGTTTTCAGCTCTTCTGTAGAGAAAAGAATGGCTGCCATAATGTCGCATGCCAGCACGTGCATGCCATACTCCCACAGCCTGTGTGAGGTAGACACGTTTTCGGGAAAAATCCTAACAACCAACGGAAGCTGCTGATTGCAAATGAAAGTAATAGGAGTCATTTCAGCACAGCCTATTATGTAATTTGGAAGCCCAATGGTCATTTATTTGTTCATCCATTTACAGAACCTCCTGCCCAGATGTCCTCAGTGAGCTTTTTATCCATAGATGACTGGTGTTTAGTACTTAAGAGCCGGCACTTGTAGTACAATGCTCACTAGGGCATTTAGCCTCCTCATTTGCTTCCCCAGCTTCTCCAAATTCAATGGAGGATTACTTTAACTTGTACTAACTGCACTAAATATGGACAGGGGGGCTTACAGCCTCATGAGGGTGCCCAGTCCACTCACATCTGTTTGGGCCGCTGAGTTTTTCTTCTTTTTAAACAGCTGACACATAATCCACCCTTTTGATTCCTGAACAAAGGCCTAGAACCTTACTCAGCAATGTTGGGTACCAGGTTAATGCAGGGCGTCAGGGCGTACTCACGCACACACTCGCCCATGTTAGAGTTTCCAGGAACTCTAATTAAAAAAAAAAAAAATATATATATATATAAATAAAAATGTCATTTTTCACGGAAAAAAACGTTAGTTGCATGTTTTTTTGGGATAAAACACAAAACTAAGGAGGTTAAATCAAATCAAATTAAAATCAAAGTTGAGACAACCTGCTGTTAACACAAATCTGCAGATGAATGATCTGCAATCAACATAATTTGGAGAGCAAACTAGGGTCCCATATCCGTATGATACTTTCAGATGTTCTTCAGTCTGTCTGTCCGTTTTATTTTCTGTAGACTTTTTGGGCTGCAAATCACCCCAGCATTTACTACTTACAGTAGCTGGATCAGGGTCACATAGTGAGCCAGTGCTGTGATTTGATCCTGCTATCTTGCAGCTCTTCAGCACATTACAAACAGCAACATCTATTATATGCAACCCAATGACCTTCAAATGAAAAAAATCATCATTTTGGAATTCTATAGATCCTAAAGGACCATTTCAAAAAGCCAATAATGGGGGCGTCAAGAGGAGGATATGCAATTATAATAAAAATGATAACAGGTAGGTACTTATAACCATAGTAACAGCTCAGCTTGCATGCTTTCAGGTGCAAGTCTCAGTCAATGAATAGACGTTATGGATACTGTGCAATATTAATAATAACCTCAGGAATGAGTTTTTTTGAATGGAGGAGTACTATTTTTTAGGAAACAACAGTACCTCTTAATTTTTTAAAAATCAAAATCAGATCACAATAAGTTATACAGGATCAAAAACCAACATGGGGAGAACAGATACATTACCTAATTAAAAAAGGTTTAAAAGGTATTCTAAACTCTAAATTTAAAACTAAGGTGAGAGCTGCTGCTGACATAGTCACACCTGAAAAGACAGTTAAAAAATCTTCTAGCATTGTTATACCATGGAAGACCCAAAGAGTGTCTGATTTAAAGAGAACATGCCGTAGAGCTGAGCGTAAATGGAGAAAAACGAAACTAACTATCCACTATGAGATATTGAAGGTTAAAATAACAGAATACAATAACAAGGTCCGTCTTGAGAGGCACTGCTATTTCTCTAAGATTATAAATAACAATGCTAGTAATCCCAGAGTCTTATTCTCTACGATTGATCATCTGCTAAACCCAGGTAACTCAATGGAATGCCTCCAGAATACTTCCAGTGAAACTTGTGAGGTTATTGCTGTATTTTTCAATCAAAAAATTAATAATATTAGATATAGTATACCCCGTGACCCTGTTTGGATTCAGCGGGTTGGATGATGGATGGATGGATATAGTATATCTCCCCAACACTGCGCATCCTCTTAAGCCCCAGTACTCCGTTACAAACAAATTAAATTCCTTCACCAGGATAGATTTACCTGGTTTATATAAAATAATTTCTCAACTGGGACCCTCCACTTTCGTCCTTGACCCAATACCAACAAGTTTTTTCAAAGAAGTATCCAGCGTGCTAATTTATAGTATCCTTGACATAGTAAACTCGTCATTAGATACGGGGGTCTTCCCAGACTGTCTTAAGACTGCTATAGTTAAACCCCTACTCAAGAAAAATAATCTCGACTCCTCTGCTTTTGAAAATTTTAGACCTATTTCTAACCTGCCTTTCTTAAGTAAAATTCCAGAGAAGGCAGTCATTATGCAGCTAAATGAACACCTCAATTAACATGCTATGTCGGGTTTCAGAACAAATCACAGCACAGAAACTGCACTCGTTAAAGTAGTAAATGACTTACAGGTAAATGCAGACAAAGGCCATTAATCTGTTCTCTTCCTCTTAGAACTGACTGCCGCATTTAATACCATTGATCACAATATTCTTAGAAATCGCCTTAGTCAGTGGGTGGGCCTCTCTGGCAGTGTCTTAAATTGGTTTGAATCCTACCTGGCAGGTAGAAAATTCTTTGTTAGTTGTGGTAATTCTACTTCAAAGACACATGATATCCTATATGGTGTTCCACAAGGCTCTATCCTGGGTCCGCTGCTCTTTTCGATTTACATGCTTCCGTTAGGTCAGATTTTCTCGGAGCATAATGTGAACTACCACAGCTATGCTGATGATACGCAACTGTATTTATTAATAGCACCTGATGACCCCGACTCTGTTGTTTCACTAACACAATGTCTTACTTGTGTTTCTGAGTGGATGAGTAGCAATTTTCTCAAGCTAAATAAAGAAAAAACTGAAGTTTAAGTGATTGGAAATAATGGATATAATGAGGTTATTAGAAATAAACTTGATGCATTAGGATTAAAAGTCAAGATGGAGGTAAAGAATTTAGGTGTAACTGTTGACTGTGACCTGAATTTTAAATCACATATTAATCAGATCACTAGGACAGCATTTTTTCACTTAAGAAACACAGCAAAAGTTAGAACTCTTATATCACTGAAAGATGCTGAGAAATTAGTCTTCACACTTTTGTTTTCAGTTGACTAGATTACTTTAATGCACTTCTCTCAGGACTACCCAAAAAAGACATAAATCGACTGCAACTAGTACTGAATGCAGCTGCTAGAATCCTAACTAGGAAAAGAAATTCCGCGCACATTTCTCCAGTTTTGATGTCACTAAACTGGTTAACTGTGTCATTCAGAATTGACGTTAAAATACTGCTCATTGTTTACAAAGCCTTAAATAATCTCGCTCCATCTTATATATCGGAGTGTCTGACATCTTATATTCCAAATCGTAACCTTAGATCTTGAAATGAGTGTCTGCTTAGAATTCCAAGAGCTAAACTTAAAAGAAGTGGTGAGGCGGCCTTCTGCTGTTATGCACCTAAAATCTGGAATAGCCTGCCAATAGGAATTCGCCAGGCTGATACGGTGGAGCACTTTAAAAAACTGCTAAAAACACATTACTTTAACATGGCTTTCTCATAACTTCATTTTAATTTAATCATGATCCTCTGTATATTCACTTAATTAGCATTATTATTCATGGTGGCTCCAAAATCCATACTAACCCCTACTCTCTCTTCTGTCCTTTTTCCGGTTTTCTGTGGTGGCGATCTGCGCCGCCACCACCACCAATTTAAAGCACCATGATGTCCCTACATTGATGGATTAAAGGCCAGAAGTCCATGTGACCATCATCATCAAGTCCTTCCAAGAGAACCCTGAATACAATGAGGACTGATCATTGATGTTAGGTAGAATGCCCAGAGGGGACTGGGCGGTCCCGTGGCCTGGAACGCCTGCAGATTTTATTTTTTTCTCTCCAGCCGTCTGGAGTTTTTTTTTGTTTTTTCTGTACTCCCTGGCCATCGGACCTTACTTTTACTCTATGTCAATTAGTGTTCTCTGATTTTAATTCTTACTTTGTCTTTTTTCTCTTTCTTCATCATGTAAAGCAGTTTGAGCTACACTATTTGTATGAAAATGTGCTATATGAATAAATGTTGTTGTTGTTGTAAATGTAATATGAATGTCAGATTCATGTAGCCTGACTGCACCTTCAGAGGTGGCTGTCCTGCAATCATAATTCTCTATGCATGTCCTCAGAGGGACATGCAAGTCCAGATGGAGGTGTAGACTTGGACAAAAGAGGTACCATGAAAAACAAAAAGGTGAAGAGGTCTAGTAAGAGTTGGTAATCCAGAAGACAATGCTGTCCAAAGAGGCTAAGGCTTAGAAGTACATGTAAGCAATCTAATAGAGAAAGGTATCCAAAACACAAGAACCGGAAGCAAAATTCAAAAGTAGGTACAAAATTTAAAAAAACATTTAACGTTTGCAAGTCTAGAGTAGTGATTCTCAAAGTGAAGTCTGCAGTACACCTATGGTCCCCAAAAGTGCGTCAATTGGTCCACAAATAGACAGTCATCAGGCTAAGTGACTTTTAAATTGTTCAGATACGTTAGTTTGTTAGATCTTTATTTGCACAATTATTTTTAACAATCAAGGCTGCCAGCTGACATCTGCACTACTAAATCATCATCAATTTTTTCATGTGAAAAAGTAAGTACACCTCACGCGTTTTGTCATATTGGGTCCCATGTGACCCTATTTTCCCCCTTTATACTTTTTATTGTATAGACCTTGAGAAAATATCTTAAATCATATTCTTTTAGTCTTCATATGTTACACTACCTCTTATACTTATGCCCTCAGGCAACAAGATATAGCTATAGAACAACCAGGAGAGAATTTCACTTTTAATTAATTGTGTATTATAGATAATATGCCCATATTATAAGGAAGCAGAATACAATGAGTGTCAATTACAAAAATACAGGGTGAGCCAAAAAGAAGTACATTTCAAATGTTTATCCTACAAAACGCTACAAGATAAAATAAATTTCATCATGGCACTAGAAAGGGTATACAAATTAGATTTTTTTCACTGTGTTTTAAAAATGATGTCTTCAAGGAGGTGGCCATCATTAGCGATGCACTCTTCGAGACGATTTCTGAACACTCACATGACTCGTTCGGCCATTTCAAGGGGAATAGCAGGGATTTTGTGGTGAATAACATCCTTGAGGGCTTCAAAGTTTTTAGGTTGGTGTGTGTATACAGTACCTCTGAGCTGAGATAGCTCCACAAAAAGAAATCGCAGAGAGTGAGATTAGGCGAACATGAAAGCCACCCGACATCAGCGTGCACGGAGATCCCCTGAAACATCTCCAGCAAAACTTGCATGGATCTCAGCGCTGTATGAGTTGTTGCTGTTTTCTGAAGTGACAGTGACCGTTGCTCCCCCCTCCTCAAAAGAGTAAGGACCTATAATGCCAAATTCATAAACGACACACCAAACTGTAACACACTCATTGGGCAGGGGTCTTGGATGAAGTTCACAACAGTTGGTTTCAGCCCAATAGAGAACGTTTTGCTTATTTACCCAACCATTCAAATGGAAATGTGCCTTGTCGCTGCTCATGACGATGGCATCTCGATGAATGGTTTGCAGACTCTCTACGGCTCTCCCAGTCTCTCTCAGTGAGTTCCTGCACTACCATTACTTTTCAAAATCCTCCTCAAAGAAGTTCTGGAAATGCCTAAGGCCAGAAGCAGGTTTGCGCATTGAAAGTCTAGAAGACTGCAAAATTGATGCCCTTACAACTTTCTGGCGTTCGTACAGTCCGAAGACAACCTGGAGATGTTCTGCTCAATGTTGTACCTGTCTGTCTAAATTTAGCAACCCACTGAAGAATTGTTTTCTGATTTGGGACATCAATGTGAGGAGGAATGCTGAAGTGTGTTCAGAAGGCACATTGCGTAGTGATGATGGATTTGTTGTT
The DNA here is from genome assembly GCA_026402145.1 of Polypterus bichir lapradei. Lineage (NCBI taxonomy): Eukaryota > Metazoa > Chordata > Cladistia > Polypteriformes > Polypteridae > Polypterus > Polypterus bichir. The sequence goes on along the minus strand of JANRMT010062824.1, from coordinate 20,360,323 downwards.
TTTGAAGAACGCTTCGACAATGAAAGTATGGTGCGAACCGGACCAAGGAATGTTGCCGACTGAAAACTACAAGGGATCGCCTATTAAAGAACCCCCACCCCAACCCAATCAGCTACTTCTACCTGTGCAATGACCTTGAGAAATGTGTTACCTCATTTTGGCTCACCCTGTGCAACCTGATAATGCTAGATGTGTAGTTTCAGGTGTAGCAATAACTTACATACAGTAAGTTATATTTGATTCTGCATGGTCAGCTCATCATCTGTACAGTCCCAGGCAGCCTGACTGTCTCAATATGGGTGCCGAGTTGTCTTCTCTTCATGGAGAAATGGAAAGTGAGAGAAAGGGAAAGACAGAGTGATCAACTTATACTATTGCTATCACAATTCCTGGGCCAGTGGGTGTGAGCAACTCCTTTGGTTCATCCTCTTCTGTTTTGAAAAGAATATCCAGTTGTAAACAGCCACATTTTAGTCCTCCAGACCTGATTCACATCAGCTAGGCACTTATGGCCTTCCTGCGAGAGCATGTCTTACAGGCTCATGTGATATCTGATCATTCCTCCGTGTCAAACCAGTTGGGTGCATGCTCCCAGTCCCCCTTGTCATAAATTACCCTCCCTAAAGCTTTCATTCTGGAGGGAGAAGCTACACATACCCATTCTTCCAAAATCATCCTGTGCCCCCTTTCAGGCCATGTAACACCCCCTCACCCCCACCAGAAACATCACATCCTGAGTCGGCACTTAACACTATCTTCCTAAAGACCCAGTGGGATGGGGTGATTAGATAAGCATCAAAACACAGCTATTCTTATCAGTAAAGTAAAACATGGCATCTGAAATACTCTCTAATACAAACTTAAACATATTCTTAAAAGAAAAGAATACACACCGTTATAACAATGCTGGATATCACAAACACACAGCAGCAAAAGAACATTAAAACAAGTGCACTTTGTGAAACATGGACGAGGCTGCACAACTCTCACTTTCAGATGGCACATCTAAACGAATAACTAAAGTAAGTTAACATTACCGTCTAATTGGAAATGTAAAGTTGCCGTGCCAGAATATAGCCGCAGTGCTTTAACAAATGCAAAGACCACAATTCTTATCTAAACTCTACTTGCTGTTGTTATGCCTTGTAGTGATGCAATAGTCATAGTGACAGAACATTATTGCAGCAGACAGAAGCACTTCTTAAATGTGTGGGGCCAAGTATCTGCAGTGGTCTAGGTGTGTGTCACTGTGCTCATTACAACAGATAAACTAATCATTAAGATTCTGTTACTTTGTGCTACTTAACTGCTGAATTGATAGCAGCAATTTTAATTTTCTATTTTCTCTTAGCATCAAGTCTCTGTTCAGTTTTTTGTTTTTTGCTCTCTCTCTTTTCTTGTATTTGTAGAAATGGGATACTACACTACTGGAACACTGGCCATTTAAATTGCATGGACTGAAGGAAATTCTCCCTGTGTCTGCGTGAGTTTCCTCCTGCTGCTCCGGTTTCCTCCCACAGTCCTAAGACATGCAGATTAGGTGCATTGGCGATCCTAAATTGTCCTTGGTGTGTACGTGCGCGTGCCCTGTGGTGGGCTGGCACCCTGTCCAGGGTTTGTTGCCTGTCTTGCGCCCTGTGTTGGCTGGGATTGGCTCCAGCAGATCCCCGTGACCCTGTAGTTAGGATATAGCAGGTTGGATAACGGATGGACTGAAGGAAATTGGGGGCAAGTTTTTAGAACAAAACCCAGCATGGGGATTTCAAAACAAACCTTTCAGCGAGTTGTCCCCAAACTGTATCCTCATTCAAGAACCACATCTGGCCTGGGCAACAAAGTTAGCTGGCAACTCTAAACTGGGCTCATATCATTTCGAGTGGGAGAATGAAGGCACGAATGTGACTTGCACTGGATCAGTGCCTCCCTCTGGGGTGTTCACTACCTTGCACTTGATAATGCCAGGACAAATTATAGCCAATCTGTAGTAGCTATAGCAGTATTAGGGCTGACATACAGTACAGTATATACAGAATACAGTGAAATCTTACTTGCATGTTCAACCAACGTGTAACAATTGCCACTCTCCTGATTGAAAACACAATTCATCTTACCTGATGTTCAGTTATACTTCCAGTTCATGAACAAAATCAAAACTACAGCTTTACTTATATTTAATATACACCAGACACTTAAAGCAGGTTAAGGTGACAAATATATTTTTTGTGGTAAATATAAAAGTGCTCCATAACAATGAACTGGAATATGTGGTTTTGATAATGGATGATCAAAAAAATAAAACTCACCGTGATCGGTCTGATTTGTCAGACCGTAAATGAGAAAAAGTGCAATCTCAGTACTTTCGATTTATCTACAGCAATCCCCGACAACAGCTTCATAAATCATCTGCTGATTACCTGTTCAGCATTTCCTCCAGTTATGATGCTGTTACAGCAGTCCATGTTACCTGCATGTCAAAAGTGCCAGGGAAAAGAAAACAAAGCTATGTTTTGTATCCAGCCTGCAAATTAATTATTCAACATCAAATGAAAAGTATTCCATAAAACATTTAAAGATTTGTTTCCCTGTTATTCAAATTATTTTTTGTGTTGGCTTTAAAACTATATATACAGTGTTCTTTCTACTGCAGTACAATGCTATAAAAATAAGATGGTCACTCAATGTACTTCAGGGAATAATAAAACTAATAATTATGAGTTCTTGAGCAAGCCAGTAGAAATAGGAAATACGATTCAATCAGCAGCATAGCATAGTGTTTAATGCCGCTTTTTCACACCCCTAGGTTGAAATCATTGACCAGGCCTCTATTGGTATGGAATTTACGCAATCTCCTTGTATTTAGTAAGTTTTGAGGTTAGGGTAACTGCCAAATCTTAGGTTTCCCTGTGTTACTGTGGGTATGTGTGTGAGTGTGCCCTTCAATGAACATACATGGTTGGTTCCTATCTCACAGTCACTGCTGCCAGGATAGGTTCCTGCCTCTTGCAATAATAAAAGAATTAAGCAGGTTTGAAAATAATTGGATGTGTAAAGTATCAAAGGACTTGTATTGTGATGAGCATGGCTGAAAAAGGAATGGTAGGCATGAATGGATGACAACGGGCAAAGCCCAAGAAGGAGAGGGAAGCAGGCCACAGGCAAGGATGATGTACAGTGGATTTAGAAAGTTTTCAGACGCCTTTATTTTGTACACAATTTATTGTGTTGTAAATTTAATTTTAAATGGATAAAATTGCCACTTTTGCTTATCAGTCTACGGTTAATAGCCCATAATGACAAAGTGAAAATGTTTTCAAAAAAGGTTTGGAAATTTATTAAAAAACTGAAATCTCTCATTCAATATCAGTATTCAGACCCTTAATTCAGCACTTTGTAGAATCCCCTTTTGGCAGCAATTACATCTTCAAGACTTCTTGGGTATGTCTGTACAAGCTTTAGATGTGTGCAGTGTATTCTATTCTTCCTGGCAGATCTCCTCAAGCTTCATTAGACTGGATGGAAAGCGTCTGTATAGGGCCAACTCCAGATCTCCCCACAGCTGTCATATGAGCTTTAAGTCTAGCCTTTGGCTGGACCACTCAAGGGCAGTGTCCTGAAGCCACTGAAACGTTTGTCTTGGTTGTATGCTTTGGGTCATTGTCATGCTGAAAGATGAACCATCATCCTAAACTGAGGTCACATGCACTCTGGAGCAGGTTTTCTTCAAGGATCTCTCCAATTTGGTTATATTCATCCTTCCTTCCTTCATTTCGTACCAGTCTCCCTGTTCCTGCTGCTGAGAAGCACCCCCATACCATGATGCTGTCAACATCATGCTTTACCATATGAACGGTATTAGTTGCTGAGCAGTACTTAGTCTTTGCCCAAAGAGTTAAATTTTTATCTCAACAAACAACAGACCATTTTCCTCATGCTCTCAGAGTTCTTGAAGTGTCACATCTAGCCATCTTCCATCTAGCCACTCTATCATAAACACATGCTGGATGGAACGCTGCCGAGATGGCCGTCCTTCCGACAGGTTTTCCCATCAGCAGAGGACTACTATGTTAAAGTGACCATTGGATTGTCGTTCACCTCCCTGACCAAGGCTCTTGTTGACCACTGACTCAAACTGGCCAGATGCAAACTCTAAGAAGAATGGCTCCAAACCTCTTACATTTCACAAGTATTGAGGCAACTGTGCTTCTGAGTACACTCAAAGCTTTAGAAATGGTTTTATTTCTTTGACCTTATCTATGCCTCACCACAATTTGATCACAGAGGTCTACAGAGAGTTACTTGAAGTTCATGGCTTGGTTTTGTTCCTTAAATACAGTGTGAATTATTTATATACAGTGTGAATTGTATATGCACAGGTAAACGTGTGCCTTTCTAAATGATGTCCAAATCAATTCAATTTGTCACAGCTGGATTTCAGTCAAGTTCTTGACACATCTCAAAAAGAATTAAAACAAAAAGGATGCACCTGACCACGTTGGGATTACCAAAGCCCAGGACACTTATATGAAAGAGAGATTTCAGGTTTGAATTTTTATTAAATTTGCAAACATTTCTGAAAATCTGTTTTCACTTTGTCATTACAGACTATTGAGTGTAGACCAATGTACAAAAATGGCAAATTTATCAATTTAAAATTAAATTGACATGTTGTCATACCAATGAAGTAGGAGGGAAACGGCCATGAATATTGATACTGTGAAAAGGCAGTAAAAATTGTTAAACATACCTGAGGAGTTTGTCAGAATAACATCCAATGGATTAATGAACCCAAATAACCAACCCAGAACAAAAAAAACTGTAATATACAAAATAGCTGTGAAAAACATAAATAAATATAATGCTAATAATTTATTACATCTGAAAAATGAAACCAAACATGTTCAAAGTATGCCCAAACAGTATAAGAACCAGAACTGGAATGACAAAATCATGGCGTAACACTGCTGCTCTTAAGGTGCAATCCGCGTGCCTCAAAAATTCACTGTGGAAGAACAGAATCATAAGGACCAAACTCACAAAGGCAAATTTTAATTATGTTTGTTCAAATATATTTTACATTATACTGTAAAAAAAATGAAGATCACACAGCAAATTTCCACAGAATCTTTATTTTACTCCTGTTAAGGGTCAAATAGAACACAATTTTAATTCAGAGACAAAATGCAAAGAACCCAGAAATTGAAACAATTTTTATTTTTCCAAGGATTAAAAAGGACAATCAGTTTTAAAGAAAATGATACACTACTAAAGACAATTCATCATGTCATGCAACTCATTATGTATACAGTAAACATATCAGTGTATATTTCAATATTTTCTGCATAGCCCTCATCGACTTGAGATGATACATAATCATAAACCATGCAGCTGTATATTGGTTGACTAAAACAGTAGTCATGAGATTTACTAGTTTAAAAAAGAACAATCAAAATTCATGTTAAAAAGAATCAACTGTCTATTATGCCTTCTTTACTATCGTTTAATAAATTGTTAACTTCCTGTTGGTCCTCAATTAATGCAAAGTACAGTAATTAGGTCACATTGTTGATAACTGAGAAAGCAAATCTGTGCAAAAGTGCAGAAAACTGCCTGGCTGACAAACCAAAGAAAAATGGCAAATTACTTGCACATTGAATTGGTCGTCGATCACAATGTTTCAAGGGGTTCTGAAGACAGCACTTCAACAGATGTCATCATGCAGACAATACAGGAATAATAAGGTGTTGGGCACTAAGAAAACCACATACAAACACCTAAAATAGAAACTGGGAAATAATTAAAAATCTAGAGCTATGTTTTTATGTCAAAAACATGCACTACAATGAATCTAAGCTTCAACTTACACAATAAGAAAAATAAATTTAAGGTAATGAATAAATGTTTGGACCAATTAGACCCACAATGAACAACCCCTTTGGACGCAAAGGCATATCTTTCCAGTCATGAATTTCTTATTTTACTCATTTCTAGGATATTCATCTCAACAGGTAACACAAGGCCATTGTTTCCTTTGGTTTCACATTAGATATAAATAGTGGAGCTTATTTCCCAGTTTATTCCTCTTTGTAAGTGATGCTCAAGCAATTTTTAGGTCAAGGAAGATCAGGTCCACTGGGAAATTTGAAGAGTTCACCATGTCCTAAAGAATGCATCTGATAAAAAAAAAAAAAAAAAGCAAAAGTAAGATCTTTTCACATTTGAAAGTAAATGAAATAAACAAAACTGGAAAAGTGTTTTAAATAATTTAAAAGAATGCTTCAAAGCATGTCTATAAATGAATAATGTTGATTCTTTTTCTTCAAAACATACTGTGTCAAACAATTGGATCTTCTTAGCAAAATAATTGTGCTTATTTAATCGCAACTTATTTTTATTTATTCCTAAGAAACCTTCTTGATTTTTCACAAGAGTATAAAAAGAAAGTGAAATACAACAAACTAGTGAAAAGTGAAAAGTTCCAGTAGTACAAAGGTCCCTATCAAGTTCTCAAACTCCCGTTCTCAAATTCCAGTAAAAATTGAAGGGGTCTAAATACTTTCTGAAGGCTCTTTCTGATCTAAACTGCAGTTTAGTTTTGTATGCACTCAGCCATAGGATGTTACAGGGACAGGTGTGTATGCACTGGTGTCGCTGAAATTGGCTGTGAGCTTTTGTGTGTCTTGTATGCCTTAAGGCAGAGTTCTCAAACTCTGGTCCTGGAGGGCTGCAATGGCTGCAGGTTTTCATTCTAACCCTTTTCTTAATTAGTGACCTGTTTTTACTGCTAATTAACTTCTTTGAGTTAATTTTAAATTGAGTTGTTTTTTTAAGATTTGTTTCTCTGAATTGCTTCATTTCTTTCCTTAAATGGCACCCAAATAGAAATGAAATGTGAAGTGAGTGACCAACTAAGTCAAGGCCTCAAACTCCAACCCATTGAAATTGATTGCCAATTCTTGTTGTTAATTAAACCCGTTCTTTAATTCCATGGCTTGTTGCTGCTCTCATTGCACAATAGCATACACTTCCAAAACTGTTGATTTCCTCTTTTCTAAGAGGACCGGTCAAATGTTTTGTGGACCTGAGCAGATCAACATTCCTCAGACCTTCATCTTTCTTTATTTTCAGATACTGAATGATGGACAGTTTGCTGGTCCGGTTTTGACTCATTTTGTATCTCACAATTGTTGGGCAGGAAAAAGAAACAATTAAGATATCTGAGTCATCAAGAGCAAGTCAATTACAATTAATTCAAAAGACGTTAATTAGCAGCAAAAACAGGTCACTAATTAAGAAAAGGGTTAGAAAGAAAACCTGCAGCCATTGCAGCCCTCCAAGCCCGGAGTTTGAGAACCCTGCCTTAAGGCATACAAGACACACAAAATCTCACAGCCAATTTCAGCGACACCAGTGCATACACGCCTGTCCCTGTAACTTCCTATGGCTGAGTGCATACAAAACTAAACTACAGTTTAGATCAGAAAGAGCTTCAGAAAGTATTCAGACCCCTTCACTTTTTACTGACTTTGTTGTGTTGCAGCCTTGTGCTAAAATTGTTTTACCTTATTTTTTCCCCCATCAGACAACACTTAATACCCCAGAATGACAAAGCAAAAACTGGATTTTCTAATTTTTGCACACTTCTTAAAATAAAAAAAACCTGAAATCTCACCCTGATACATATTTAGGTTCTTTACTCACTACTTTGTTGAAGTACCTCTGGCAGCGATTATGGCCTGAAGCCTTCTTGGGTTTGACTCAACAAACTCCATACACCTGGATTTGATGATTTTCTGACATTCTTCTCTACAGATCTTCTCAAGCTCTCTCAGGTTGAATGGAGACCATCAGTGGACAGCTATGTTCAGGTCTCTGCAGAGATGTTTGACTGGGTTCAAGTCCAGGCTCTGGCTGGGCCACACAAGGACATTCCCAGAGTTGTCCCTAAGCCACTCTCATGTTGTCTTTGCTTTGTGCTTAGGGTCTTTGTCCTGTTGGAAGGTGAACCTTTGGCACCGACTGAGGTTCAGTGTGCTCTGTAGATGGTTTTCATTAAGGATAATTTGCTTTGTTCAGATTTCCCTCAACCCTGACTGGTTTCTCCAACACTGAAAAATAACCCCAAAATATGACGCTGTCACCACCATGCTTCTGTTTTGGAATGGCATTGCACAGTTGATGCACAGTGCCTGGTTTCCTCTAGACATGATGCTTAGAACTAAGAATCTTGTTTTTCATAGTCTGAGAGTCCTTTAGGTGGCTTTTTGAAAACTCCAAGCAGGCTTTCATGTGTCACCAGACCATTCTGACACAAAGATTCCAGATTCAAACCCAGAATCCAGGTTCCACTCCAGAGTAGTGGAGTGTTGTCGTGGTAGTTGTCCTTCTGAAAGCTTCTTCTATCTCCACAAAGGTTTTTCTGGAGCTCAGACCAGAGTGACCATTCAGGTTCTTGGTCACTTCTTTACCAAGGCCTTTCTCCCATGATGCCTCAGTTTGACCAAGCAGTCATCTCTAGGAAAGAGTTGTGGTTGTTTCAAAGCTATTCTATTTAAGAATAACAGAGGCCACTCTGCTCTTGAAAACTTTCAATGTTGCAGAAATCTTTTGTAGCCATCCCAAGATCTGCACCGCAACACAATGCCGTTTCTAAGCTCTGCAAGCAATTCCTTTGACCTTTGTTTTTTACTATGATACACATTGACAACTGTAGGACATTCTATAGACATGTGTTTGCCTTTCCTATTCATGTCCAATCTATTGAATTGATGACAGGTGGACTCCAAACAAGGTGCAGAAACATCTCAGTGATGATCAATAGAAACGGATTCACCCAAGTCAAATTCCATGCGTCATAGAAAACACAATTTTAATAAATTGCAAAAGTTTCTAAAATCCTGTTTTCACTGTCTCTAGGCTGTTATCACTACCAAAACTACTTCAACTAAGTTGTGAGTAAAGAGTCTGAACACTTGTGTCAGTATAATATTTCAGCTTTTTATTTTAATGAGTTTGCAAAAGTTCCTAATATCCAGTTTTCAGTTTGTCATTGAGGAGTGTTGAGTGTTTAATGAGAGAAAAACATAATTTCAATGATTTGAGCACAAGGATGCAACATAACAAAATGTCTAAAAAAACTGAAGAGGTCTGAATATTTTCTGAAGGTATTGTAATTCAGAATGCTTAACTACTTCACTTTTAGTCTCAGCTCCATCATCTGCCCAGTCTTTATAGTTAGGGTTCAGCTACATTCAGAATTTTGAAAAAAATCACATTTCTATAGCAGGCAGTCTTTACATCATTTTATGACTCACAATATTCTTATAATGCAAATAAGCAACTCTTACTCTCCTCCTCTAATGCTGAAATACTATGCAGTACCTTTATCACCTATATTATTGGTCATATAGACACCTAATAAGGTTTGCACAATGGAGGTTTACCTATAAAAATATGAGGAATATTGTAAGATCTCTGGACCTCATACAATGTTACTGAAGTTTTCTATTAAAACAGCAATCAACATGATTTGAATGTTCTATCTTTAATAACTTTATTTTAATCAGTTACTTATCCATTTTTTTTTCTTCTTTCAGTTTTGGCTCTCACAGTGCCATAGTGTTCAGTAGTGCTGCATCACTGATCCAGAAGCTTAAGGATGAATTTACACCTCTGCACTATGTAGAATTTGAATGTCCTAATTTGAACCCGACTTTCTATAACACTGCTTCAGAACTTTTGAAGCTTATCATGTATGCTTTACCCAATGTAAAACAAACTCTCATAATCCTATTAGTATGTAGTAGTTTCTGTCTCTTTATTCTTTCATGGAACCCGTTTTTATATAATATGTTTCTTGTGGTGAAGCCTTGAGATGTTTATCATTCATAGAAAAAAAACGAGCATTGTTTCAACCTTTCTTCTTTTGGATAAAATGGCTCTATATAAGTAATGCCCCCAAAGACCAAAATATGGCTTTAAAACCAATCAAACAAGTACGTTTCTTCAGAGGTTTTCAGAAGTACTGTTGAATATGGTGCTTTTAGTACATTTATAAGGACAACTTCACTCTAATGGAAAGGGACAACATTTGACAAATCTGTATACTGGACAAATGACAAACAACTTAAAATGTGGACAATGTACTTTATACTAGGACATCCTCATTAGGACATTACCAGAGGCAGAGAGGGTGGACTATGGGTGGAAATGTGGAGTTCTCCAACCAGACCATCCAGACCTAAAAGTGAGTTGTCCTGGATGCCTTGTTTTTTAGGACTGCCAAAGACACAGGGATGCAGAGAAAACAGAAGAGAAACAGAAGTAGAGAGGGGACAACAAGTAGGTTGTTTTGATGTGCAAGTTCGAAGATGAACAAGTATCGACTAAAGAAGTCCAAAAATTTGGCAGTCATTTTTTCCCCTGTATATTTCTTTTTTTTTTGTTTTTCTCCATTAATTAATCCCTTGAGTGTATTTTTTGATAAATGAAATACAGAATTTTTTAGATATTTACAATTCTTAGCATTACACATACTAAGAGTTGCCAGGAAGATGTTCTCCCTGTTATAAAATACAATGTGGTATAAGTTGTGATAAAACTCAATACCTCACTAATGACATCTTCCCCAACTCTAGAAAAAAAGCTTATTCTTTGATGGAGAATATATAGTTCTGATTATAACCCGTAAGAAGATCGATTAGTGACAGGACATTTACTTTTCTGTCCTTGTCTTTGTCGTAGTTTGGCTTTTAAAATAACATTTTTATGTATTTGAAATTCAGTTTTTTGTCAATGTTAGCTAATCAACTTTTCAAACTACAGTATCTGTTTATATCCCAAATCTGCAATAAAAATGTCAAAGAGAGCTCTTTGAAGATAAAAGCTTTGTGCAATTTTTAAATTCATAGATATCAAAAATTACATGTACCTAACCTGCATGTCTTTGGACTGTGGGAGGAAACCGGAGCACCCGGAGGAAACCCCGTGTCTGTATGGGTTTCCTCCGGGCGCTCTGGGTTCCTCCCACAGTCCAAAGACATGCAGGTTAGGTGCATTGGCGATCCTAAATTGTCCCTAGTGTGTGCTTGGTGTGTGTGCCCTGCAGTGGACTGGTGCCTTGTCCGGGGTTTGTTCCTGCCTTGTGCCCTGTGTTGGCTGGGATTGGCTCCAGCAGACCCCCGTGACCCTGTGATAGGATATAGCAGGTTGGAAAATGACTGACTGACTGACATGTTTCTACAGTGTTCTAATTACTAAAATTTACATCTGTGTAGCCATTGACAGGGTTGGAACCTCTAGTTTGGTGCTCTAAGCCCCAATATTTTAAACGCACAAATCCATACATCTCAAAGTATACAACCTCTTTCAAAGTCAAACAGGTTCAAAGCCTGCCGAAACAGCAGTTGGTGCAAAGACAGGGACAAACTCACGTTGAGACATCAAGACATCAGTACCAAAAAAAAAAGAAACAAACAGACATCTATAGAGTTGAAGTTGAGACATAGACATAAATTGGAGTTTCGGTTGTGTGCATTTATTTCCACATGCCTTGCAAGCATTTCTGTGTGCAAGCAGGTTTGCTGTTTCCTCGGTCTGTAATGCTCAAGAAATTTTAGATATTTCTGGTTTTTATTCCTCATCCTCACTTTTTACAAATGGTCAAGTATATGTCACTTGGTCTAGAACAACCCTGACAGCAGAAGTTAAAAATCTTGAAAAGCAAGGAAAACTAATTCCCAATGAAGAGCGAAAGAAATGAAAAGAGGAATGCTTAAATATGCTGGTTAATTCAAGCAGGAGTTACATAAGCATACTATACAACAAGCATTTAAGCATACAAGTTGTATGTACACATAGAAGAATGCAAGCGTACAAGTTATTTATCCATTTTCTCATCCTTTTTTTCACTTATTGTCATAGGCACTATTACAGACATCTTTGTTACGGCTAGTTATAATATATGCGTTGTGTTTATATTGTTAAAAAATAGCAATAAATTAATACAAACAAACACAGAGAAGAGAAAGAATGCTAAAAATTCATTTAAAAACCAATTAAAAAGAAAGATCACTGCCACTATTAAGGTACAGTACAGGCAATATCACTCATATCTTTAAGAAGGGCACGCTTTACTTTAATCTAAATGGTGAAGCTGATGCTGCCTATGCAGTATCATTTGGTCTTATTGATACAGCTAAGTGTCATCAGCATAAGAATAAACGATAATATTAAGCTTTTGCATAATATCCTGTAATTGGTTCTGTACATATAACAAAGAAAAAAAAATAGTGGGTCCAATACTGAGGAGCACTACATCTAAATATTGACAGAAATGAAGTAATAAAACCACCATATATACTGAAACTAATTTGATAAAATGTGCTTTCATTCATGTTAAATCAATGGTGCAGCTTTTAGGTTTCTATTTTATTTTATTTTCTTTTGTTCCCTTTGGTCCGTCTGAAGGAAAATAATTGCAGTGTCAGTGCAGTTTCTTGGCTATGTATGGTGGATTCAGAATAATTTTTTATTGATTTACAGAACTGATACTACTGTTGTGATATTATCTGCCTGCATCAAGCCGACAAGTTCTTCACTGGACTCAAATGAATACAGCTTTGCTTGGCAAAAAACATTGTGTACTTCTTTACAATCAGAAATTACACTGCAAAAATATATCAGCACTGAACTCAAATTGCACTTCAAATGATTTTTTGAGGAATATTCAGTAGAGTAATATCAGTCACACTCAAGAAGTTTCGCCTCCATTGCAACAGTGAGTTTCATTATTCAGGGTTTAAGTTCAATGCACAAAATACTGATAAAAATACAGAGTGTTTCAAAAATGTTGACACTTCAATGGCTCTGTCATGTTTAATGGAAACAAATCAGATAATACACTGTAACACTATGGCAAAACTATGTTGAGAGCTTCAGTAACTCAAATAATCTCCATTTATTTGCTGTCATTGTCAACATAATAATAAATTCCTATAACAGCTAATCACCCTGTAACAGTTTTACTAAAAGGTAGAAAAAAATGTATTATAATAGATACATTTGTCAAGATGATAAAAATGACTGTTAAAGGGTTGAGTTTTATATTTATTATTACAAAGCAGAAACCATTTCTAGACAGGATGCTATTGCACAATAGGGCCTAAAATAATGGTTAATGACTGATATAAAAAAGTAAGGAAATTTTTTTTGTGGTATAGAAAATAAACGTCTGTTGAGTGGGTGAGTGTATGTCATATATATATATATATATATAAAATCCAAGTCTGACTGTCTGTCCACTTTTCACAATAGAACGACTTATTGGAATTAGGTCAGGTTTTTTTCTAGAATTTGCTTGAACATTCCGATTGATTTTGTAACTTCTCTCATTGTGCTAAATTCGCTTGCAGGAGAGATTTATTTGCGCAAATCCAAATGACACGCAGTAGGCCGAGGGGAGGGGGAAGCGTGACGTCAGGAGTGGGGAGCCGGGCAGGGCCCTCCTCTCTCACGTGCCAGCTTACCTGTCGCCACATTTTGGAGCGTACCTTGCCTCCGCTTAGCTAGTGATACCGGTTTGTTTATTGATTTTTAAAGTTTGTCCTGTTTCACAACTATGCGGGCAGAGCCCCGGAGGACAGCTAGTAAAGAATAATGGTAATAAACACCAATCAGTTTATGACAGGGAATATATTGTTGCAAAATTGTTGTAAAATTTGAATAGATAGAATTAAGATTATAGTTAATAGCACTATTATTTTCAAAAATATTGCAAGAGAGAGATCAGGTTTGCCAAGAGTCAATCAAGTGATCAATCAATCAGCCCGTATTTCTTATACCTGTATATACCACAATTCACAGAAAAAAAAATCACAAGTGCTTTGCAAAACAATCAAGGACACACTACAAAATATACAGAATATCCAAAAACTTCAGCACGATATTCCCCAACACCTTTACTAAGTTCTACCTAGTGCTGCATCTACAATGGCCCTCATGCTCAAAACGTTCCTCAAAAGCATCTCTGCTATTTCTGTTTGAAATTAATACAACTTTTTTATTTATACATTCCTTCTCGTAATGAAAGCAAACCTCTTGAGTTATATATTAATCCAAAGTAGGAACAAATCTAAATATGAATTTAAACTGACAGATATATCATTACCAAAGAATAGGCCTCCCTCCAATGAATGCCCAGGAGTGCAGAGAGTAAAAGGAAAAAAGATTTCAGGGGCAACTAGCCAACCTGGGTAAAATCAGAAAATGCCTGTTAAACTGGTGATGATAATAAAAATATATGAAAATATACTGTAAATATCTGACCTGTAACAAACACCTTTCCAGATTAGGCAGTATGACTTGCATTATATTATGATGCCTGTCCAGCAGGCCTGCATACAGAGTGAATGTTTTTAAAGCAGTGATTAACATTTTAATGGGTTTTTGCCCAGCAGAACGTGTAACTTAAACTATGAAAATAATGACATTTTTATATCTGATAATACTGTATTTATAACCCAGCAACAAGTATGCCTAAAAATCTGAGCTAATAAGAATGCAGAAGACACTATTTACTCAGAAGCTGAGCAAACACCACATCTGAAAAATTAAACTTTGCTTCCTCAAGGCAGAAATGTCACTTGAATAAAGATGTCTTAATTACTTTTCCAACCTCTGCCTTTGAGATTGGAATGTCAATCCATGACCTGCCTTTATTTCTGCATTTGTAATATTATTAACACACTCTCAAAAATCTTGATATTTGTTGAGTTGTGGACTCTGCATGTAAGTTACACAAAGAACAAATGCAGTTTTAACCCAACATTATTTCAGAAAAAAGGAAAAAATGTCGGTGCGCATTGTATCCTAATACTTAAGGTAAAAACTCAAGCTACTAAACATAAACAACTGAGTATTTTCCACTGGATAGACAAATGAGCTATGCCTATGCACATAATATCATTCTGAATGGTATAAGACAATATTTTCAAAAAATAAAAAAAGTTACCAAAGACATAGAGTTACAAGTGACTAGCAAAAAATAAGTCAAAATTAGATGACACAGCATTGAGGATAAAAGACAAAATGGTGCATTCTATTTTTGGAGTGATTAAACAAGATAAACATCTTCCTGTTTAGGTGACCAGGGAACCTGGAAAAGATTAATGAATAGCATCAGTCAGGTCAGGTCAGGTTGAGGACCATTGCACTGGTACAGAGTGTTGTTGCACCCACCACACAACAAAACAGCTCGATCCTGGTTGGCAATCTACCCCATAGGCAGACACATGGTCCAGTCCCACCCTCCGGAAATGACCCACTATCTGCCGCAGCCAGGTGTTACGTGGGCGTCTCCTTGGCCTGGTCCAGCCACTCGAGTCTTCAACAATGAGCCAGATCACCCTTGGGGAATCACGCTACATGGCTGTAGTGCCCTAAAGATGCAGGTAATGTGCCTCATTCGGGATTTCACAATACCAAAAAAGTCCAGTCTTCATTTCAGGTCACTGGATAGTGTCCATGCCTCGCAACCATATAGCAAGACAGGAAGCAACAGTACACTAAAGTCTTGGACCTTTGTTCTTTTGCATAGATATCGGGAGCACCACACCCCCCTTCCAGTGACCTCACCAGAGATGTGAATGTCACTATACAGCATCAGTGTGGCTAGTAAAATATGAATATGTCCAAGACACTGAAAACAGCCTTGACATTCATAACAATGTTCATTATAAGGAAAACAATATAAAATAAACCATTAACTGTTAATCGATCTGCCAAAATATTATTATCAGCACCAGTCAATAATAGAATTAGGCCACTGGAGAGGATTCACATTCCAGCAGGACAATGATCTATACTAATAAAAGGCAAAGCCCTCACTGACTGACTGACTGACTGACTGACTCATCACTAATTCTCCAAGTTCCCGTGTAGGTAGAACGCTGAAATTTGGCAGGCTCATTCCTTACAGCTTACTTACAAAAGTTGGGCAGGTTTCATTTCAAAATTCTACGCGTAATGGTCATAACTGGAAGCTATTTTTCTGCATATACTGTAATGGAGTTGAGCTCGAACGCCGTGGGGGCGGAGTTTCGTGTGACATCATCCCACGTAATCACGTGAACTGACTAGAAAACCAGGAAGACCTCCAAAAAGCTCTGAAGAAAACATGCATTATATAATTGAGAAGGCAGCGAAACAATAAGAAGCGAGTGAGTGACATATACTACCATATTCATGAGTGCTGCTACTTCGGAAAGAAAGCAAGGTGTAAACCTAAACTTTAAATTAAGTTCGTAGACAGGCTGCCACTGGCGTTTCTCATGCCCAAGGGTAATGCGGGATACAAGTTTAATGAGAGGACGCAGGATATAAACGAGAGTTTTGATCACTTTGTAACTAAGTTAAAATTGCAGGTGAAGGGGTGTGCTTTTGCAAATTCCGAGAGACTGTGTTTGTGGGGGATTGACAGTTAAGGCGGGTGGGGGAGTCACGTCATCATCTCCCCTCCCATTTACCTCATTTCGCTTTGAGCTGACCTCCGCGGCTAACGCTGTCTTCCGAAGCAACTTCGTCACTCTGCCACCAAATACTCACAGAAAAATCCACAAGTTAATACACACGCTGTCTCTAGAGTTTCTCCACACTAAATCCTCCAGGCACTACTTAAAAAAGGTTACATTGACAATCGTGTTACGTTATTTTAAAAATCTTTCCTTTTCTTAGCACAAGCACAGCTGAGAAGCTTCGATGCATGTGCTCCATAACGCGTTAAAAAATAATGCTTTTAATCACACTTTGCATTACAAGCAAAGGGGAACTTTTGTCAATGCATGATTTCCTGGTACACCGATTACATTGATCAGCGCATCCCGATTCATTTTACCCTCGCACCACCTTGGTTTGAGAAGAAGTATAAAAAAATATGAGGTTAACACAGAAAAACAGATCACCAATTCAAGCTTTATGAATAATCGATTCGCCATCAATAATTGTTTTGGTAAAGCCATACTCAGTGTAATCCTCCTTCCATTTTATAATTTTTCCGCCACTAGCCATGATTAAATGAACGGTAAAAAAGTAAGAGCGAAGCGAGGGTGACTTATTTAGGCAGGCATATATATGACAGCAACACTCATGACAATGTCAAT
>JANRMT010062824.1:20235346-20342770 GCA_026402145.1 Polypterus bichir lapradei | reverse complement strand
CTCCCTGCAGCATGGAGGTGCCCCGAATACCAGCAGGGAATTAAAGACAATGGAGACTTAATACACAGCCCTGCTGGATAACGTCGGGGCCGCCAGGGGACGCTGCAGGGAGACACAGAGACGTTCGGTTTTCATACAGCCTGGAAGTACTTACAGGTCACGAGGACGGAAGAAATAAAGTGCTTCCAGGCTGACGAAGAAAAGAAGAGTTTTGATCTGACCCGGAAGTGCTAGGAAGTCACATGGATTGCGGGTTCAGAAGCACTTCCGGGTCATGGACTATAAAAGGACTATGGGAACTCTCAGACGGCGAGCTGAGCTGGGTGGAAGGGTGGCAAGGCGTCTGGGAGTGGTGGAGAGTTTATTATTGTAGTGTATTGTTTATTTAATGAGTATTGTGGAGAGGAGGGTGCTTTGTGCACTGTTGTGTAATAATAAAGTCAACATTTGGACTTTTACCTGGTGCCTGACGTATTGTCCGAGGGTTCAATAGGACGATAGCGCCCTCTATCTGTCTCAATGGCAGTAACCATTCACTGTGCATATTACAGGAGGTAAGTTGAAAAACATGGAGCCATTTCTCATAAAAATTAAAAAAACATCCAAGAATGTTGGCATGAAAAATGAAAAATGAAAGTATTTTTCAGGACACATTCAATCTCTCAAAATCATATGGGAAAATGTTTTTAGTTTTAATTCCGAAATATACCGTATTTTTGTCACTGAGCCAAAATATCTTATCACCCAAGGAACACAAGCATTAATGAAAAGCATTGTGATTGGGACTAGGGACCAGAGCAAGACAGAGAGAGAAAATATCAAGAAATTTAGGCACAACACCTCTGCCAGAAAGCTTAAGTTAAAGAAAATTTTTGCTTTTGAACAATATGACAGTTCAAAACACACACCCAACTCAGTCAAGGAATGTATTAAAAAGGGAAGAACAATGACCTATAGTCACCCAATCAGACCCCGGACCTCAATCTCAAAGAAATAATATGCAGACTCAACTAAAGAGGGCTGTGTACAGGGAACTGCTTCATAATTTGAAGAAGGATTTTAAAAGGAAGAATTGAATAAAACTGGGAAGTCCAGGTCTGCCTAATTAATGGAGATCTTTTTAAACAAATTTACGACTGCATTACAAGCAAAATGTGCTTTAGGTAAAGATTATGTATTCTTATGCAAAAATGGTATTAACTTTTTTCAAATTATCCTAACATTATACTTTGCCGACTTAATCCAATGTATTTTTTTCAAACATTATGCATTTGCTTTTCACTTATAAACTGTTGGTTACAAAGTCAGACTAGTGGTGACAAACTCATATTTGTCTTAATTTCAGCTGCACGTGGCTACCTCGTCTGTTAATCCATCCTAAATAAGCAGATGTGAACAAACCATTAAAAAACTGAAAAAATAACAAAACTGTATTTTAACATTATTGACAGTATATTTGAAAAATAAATATATAAAAGTGAAGACCATACTGTGTTCTAGTTTAAGGTTCTCTTTCAGAAGACACATCTCCCTCTGCTCCACTGCTAGCACTAGGGTCAACTTTAGTACGTGAGGCAGCCTTCTCCTTGCCTGACTCTGAAGGCCCCTTGGCTCTTGTTTTCTCTTTTCGTTGTTGCTGTTTTTCAAGTTTTGCCTGCTAAAAAGAGAAAATAAATATTTTAAGAAAGATATCATGTATCTGTTTTAAGTACATTTTGCAAGTTATTTATAATTATTACATATATAAATTTCACATAGCAATGCCCTGTACTAAATGTAAGAGTAAAATGTAAAAAGTGATTTAATTTTACAACCTAAATCCAAAAAAGTTGGGACACTGTGTAAAATGCACATAAAAACAGAATGCAATGATTTGCAACTCTCCTAAACCCATATTTTAATCACAATTGAACAAAGAAAACAAATCAAATGTTGAATGTGAAACATTTTACTATATGATGAAAAATATTACCTCATTTTGAATTTGAAGGCAGCAACACGACTGAAAAAAGTTTGGACAGCGGAAACAAAAGGCTGGACAAGTAAGTGGTACTAAAAAGGAACAGCTGGAGGAACATTTTGCAACTAATTAGGCTAACTGGCAACAGATCAATAACATGACTGGGTATAAAAAGAGCATCTTAGAGAGGCAGAGTCTCTCAGAAGTAAAGAAGGGCAGAGGTTCACCAATCTGCAAAAAACTGCATCTATAAATTGTGGAACAATTTCAGAACAATGTTCCTCAGCGTAAAATTGTGAAGACTGAATATCTCCTCATCTACAGCAAATAGTATCAACAAAAGATTCAGAGAATCTGGAGAAATCTCTGTGCGTAACGGACAATGCCAAAAAGGGGAAAACTGTTCTGTGATCAGAAGAATTGAAATTTGAAATTCTTTTTAAAGAACATGGATGCTGCATCCTCCAGACTAAAGAGGAAAGGGACCATCAGGCTTGTTATCAGCACTCACTTTGAAAGCTTGCATCTCTGATGGTAAGGGGTTGCATTAGTGTCTATGGAATTGGCAGCTTGTACATCTGGAAAGGCACCATCAATTCTGAAAGGTATATACAGGTTTTAAAGCAATGTATATCCCCATTCAGATTCTCTTTTTCAGAGAAGGCCTTGCATATTTCAACAAGACAATGCTAAACCACATACTGCATCTGTTACAACCGCACAGCTTCATACTAGTAGAGTCTGGATGCTAAATTGCCGTGCCTGCACTCCAGACCTTTCAACCAATTGAAAACATTTGGCACATCATGAAACAAAAAATACGACAAAGACGACCATGGACCGTTCAGCAACTAGAATCCTATATCAAACAAGAATGGGACAACATTCCTCCCCCAAAAGTGCAGCATCTGGTCTCCTCAGTTCCCAGACGTTTATGGACTGTTGTTAAAAGTAGAGGGCATGCTACACAGTGGTAAACATGGCCCTGTCCAAACTTTTTTGAGACGTGCTGATGACATCAAATTCAAAATGACCTTATTCTTTCCTTAAAATGAGACATTTTCTCAGTTTAGATATTTGATATGTTTTCTATGTTCTATTGTAAATAAAATAAGGGTTTATGAAATCTGCAGCCATTGCATTCTGTTTTTATTTACATTTTACACAATGTCACAATTTTTTTGGAATCGGGGTTGTATATTAACTAAGTACACAGTCTCCATGACAGCTTAAACTGTCTTTTAGTCCTGGCTATTGGTCACTACTTTAGGGTTCACTGAAAGAAAACAAAATAACACAAAATAGCAGATACACCAACTCAACATATAAAGAAATTTGGGTATAGTTTAAAGATGTGAAAACAACCAGGATGTACTCAGAGAGATAGATATTGATGCACAATTATTTTCACAGTGTTAAATTAATTTTATCATTAAAAAAATTCTTACATGTTGATATTTAGTGGATGCTTTTACACAAAGCCTACTGAAACCTAGACAGTGTCAGAGACTTGCAAGAGATCTCACAGAGACTTAGTAATGGTGACTGAAAAATACAACATTATTATCAAAAGGGCATCAAATCAAGTAAAATGAAAAGCATCAACTTTTTCAATGAAATACTGTATATCTACATTGACATAAATTTACATTAAGGACTCTATAATTTCTCTTACATACTTAACTGTATTGTGTAAGTTTCTATTTCATCTTTGTTATTTTTATTGATGCTTTGTAATTTATTTTCTTTTTTTGTAAATGCATTTTTTTTTCTTTAGCTTTTTGTAAACTTTAAGCTATACATTTTGCATTAACATGTGCTATATAAATAAATATATTTTTGCTAAATTAAAAAAAATAATAATTTACTGCTTCTACCTTTGTGTTTACAGTGGGCACCTTAGGTGCCATGCATTTAAAAATCATTGAACAAGCATGGCATTCACATTTTTGTCTATTTCTGGATATTTCACCATTAATAAAGAAAAGCAGTAAAATAAATGGGAAAAGAAAAATAAACCTAGAAAAATAATGGTTAAATTTCCTTTCACATTATTTACATGGACACCCAAAATATGGATGTAAGCAAAATTTCTTTTTTAAACTAAAGAATAACATTTGTTCTTTGTAGTGAGAATAATTTGTTAATACTCATAAACTTAACACAGAATCTTGTACAGTAAGGCCCTCATAATATATGTGCTGTAGTATACATAGCCTGCAAAGTGTCTGTCACAGCTGAAAACTACTATGCAATATGTACACCAAATAAAAAGTCTAAACTTTATCTTGATACCAGTTACATTAATTACATGAAAGATGTCTAGAATGGACTGGGCATAATCTCTGGACTCAAACAATCCAGGACTCATGTGACCGAAAGGGAATGTGGACAAAGTTAGCACCTCAAGTCATTTTTTTAACAGATTTTCCCTCCTACTACCACCTTCTTCCAATCTACCCACACCAACTATGGGCTGTCCATAACTGAAGACCAAGTAAGAAGATAACCGAGGAAGCAACACACAGGAAAAGCTATGGGGCACAGACCTCAAATTCTTAAGGCCTTTGATGACCAGCTTTGTGGTATCCTCTGTCATATATTCAGTCACAAGGCTTATTCTCACTTAGACAAAGCTGGCAGCACTGTAAGAATTATGTTTTTTGATTTCTCCAGTGACTTCAGTACCATCCAGGAATCCCTTTTAAGGGGTAAACACTAAGATACGGAGGTGGATGAACCTGTGGTGTCTTCGATAATGGACTATCTGTTGGGCAGACTGCAGTTTATGAGACTCAAGAACTCAGTTTCTGCTATGGACGTGAGCAACACTGGAGCACCACAAGGAAAAGTCTTGTTTCCTTTTCTCTTCACTCTGTACACCTCTGACTACAAGTATAAAACCAGATCATGTCACTTGCAGAAATTCTCAAATGATTCTGCCCTTATGTGGTGTATTGATAAAGGAGATGAGAAATATAGGAGTCGGAAGGAAAACTTTGTTTCTTGGTATAAAGAAAAGCTCTTGAACCATTGGTTATCTTCATACATGCTCATCTCATGGACATGTACTAATATGGTTTGTCAAAATGACATTTGTCAAAGAGGAGCTAGGGATGTTCACATTCACCCTGAAAGGCATAAAAAATAATCATCATTTTAAAGTGAAGGTATCTATCAGTCTATCATTATTTTGTCTGTTGAATTGTAGAGAAATCCAGGAAAAAGGAGACAGCTACTGAAATATTCCAAGTAGTGTTAACTTATTTGCCTTTTTATTTTGCTGCTGTTTTTTTGGCACATTATGCATCGGCAGGCACTATTGTAGGCACGGAGCTGGACAGTTTGACATCTGTGGCAGAGCGACAGGCGCTGAGCAGGCGCCTGTCAATCATGGAGAATCCACTGCATCCACTGAACAGGATCATCTCCAGACAGAGGAGCAGCTTCAGCGACAGACTGCTGTCACCGTCCTGCTCCACTGACTGACTGAGGAGATCGTTCCTCCCCCACACTATGCGACTCTTCAGTTCCACCTGGGGGGGTAAACGTTAATATACAAAGTTATTGTCTGTTATACCTGCATTTTTATCACTCTTTAATTTAATATTGTTTTTTATCAGTATGCTGCTGCTGAAGTATGTGAATGTCCCCTTGGCATTAATAAAGTATCTATCTAACTATAAAAATGTTAAATCTATAGTGATTAAACAAACATTTATTGCCTGCTGCCCTTGGTTGCATTTAATATCTGCTCTATCCTGCTGCTTAGTAATAAATGAATAAAGAGGAGATGTCCTCTAACAGGAGAGGTGAAGCACAGTAGCTGCCAGTTTTGGGTACAGATCAGATCCACAGGCCCAGCTGCAAGTGCATTGCAATTGCCGGGCTGTCTCTCCTTCCATGACAGGCGAGTGCAAGCATAAGAGAAAGGGGTTGAGGATACATGTGTGTATCAATGTCATAAAGAATCTGGGTTTGGGAATATTTAATGTTTTCAGATAGGGATACCCCAAGACTCTCCCACGATAGAACACTGTTTATATTTCTGTATAAAATGCTTTATTTCTCTCTTACTGTTCTCAAAAAACCACCTCCTTGTCTTTCAGTCATTGACTCTTCTATTAGTGTTAAAACAATAAAAAAAAATATTGGGTTACTTTTAGCATTATTAATAATGCTATTGTATTACTGCCTTTTGGCATTTCTAATTCTTTTTTAACAAATCTCTGCTTAGCATAGCAATAATTTCTTTCATAAGCTCCTTTTTCCTCTCAAAGTTGTCTTTTGTTATCGAATGAATTTCTCCTCGTCATAATCATCCATGGAGGTTATTTGTTATGTTTTCTATTGTTCCTAGATAGTGGAATAAACTTGTCCTGGATTATATTAAGTATACTTTTAGATTTACCAATACGTTCTCAACTGTTTGTACATATAGAAGTTTGTCTCAGTTTTTGCTGAAAATGTATCTTTCAGATATATAATAGTTTTTCTTTTGGCAGAATTATTCCACTAAAATATTGAAATGGTTTTGTAATCTCTAAACGGTGAATGCTGTCCTAATTATTATAGGCTATCATGTGAAGACAGACTTTCATTCTAGCTGTAACTTCGACATGCACAGATTCTTAGTGGTGACCAAAAGTTAGTTTCTAGGAACTAACACTGCACAAAACACAAACAAAATGTAACATAGAGAACATGCAGTGATCACAAACAGTTCCATTTAAAGTACATCAATCAATCCAAAGCAGCTCAGAGTCCAAACTACATAAAGTAAACTGCGACATAAACTGTATGAGCATACGTGTGGTGTGTTTCATACACATCTAAGTCTTCTTCTTCTTCTTCTTTTGGGTGCTCCCATTAGGGGTTGCCACAGCGGATCATCTTCTTCCATATCTTTCTGTCCTCTGCATCTTGTTCTGTTACACCCATCACCTGCATGTCCTCTCTAATCACATCCATAAACCTTCTCTTAGGCCTTCCTCTTTTCCTCTTCCCTGGCAGCTCTATCCTTAGCATCCTTTTCCCAATATACTCAGCATCTCTCCTCTGCACATGTCCAAACCAACGCAATCTCACCTCTTTGACTTTGTCTCCCAACCGTCCAATTTGAGCTGACCCTCTAATGTACTCATCACACCCAGTGCTAATCTTAGCATCTTTAACTCTGCTACTTTCAGCTCTGTCTCTTGCTTTCTGGTCAGTGCCACTGTCTCCAACCCATATAACACAGATGGTCTCACTACCATCCTGTAGACTTTCCCTTTCACTCTTGCTGATACCCGTCTGTCACAAATCACTCCTGACACTCTTCTCCACCTTGCCTGCACTCTCTTTTTCACCTCTCTTCCACAATCCCCATTACTCTGTACTGTTGATCCCAAGTATTTAAACTCATCCACCTTTGCCAACTCTACTCCCTCATCCTCACCATTCCATTGACCTCCCTCTCATTTACACACATGTATTCTGTCTTGTTCCAACTGACCTTCATTCCTCTCCTTTCAAGAGCATATCTCCACCTCTCCAGGGTCTCCTCAACCTGCTCCCTACTATCGCTACAAATCACAATGTCATCAGTAAACATTATAGACCAAGGGGACTCCTGTCTAATCTCATCTGTCAACCTGTCCATCACCATTGCAAATAAGAAAGGGCTCAGAGCTGATCTCTGATGTAATCCCACCTCCAACTTGAATGCATCCATCACTCCTACCGCAGACCTCACCACTGTCACACTTCCCTCATATATATCCTGTACAACTCTTACGTACTTCTCTGCCACTCCGGACTTCCTCATACAATACCACAGCTCCTCTCGAGGCACCCTTTCATATGTTTCTCCAGGTCCACAAAGTCACAACGCAACTCCTTCTGGCCTTCTCTAAACTTGTCCATCAACATCCTCAGAGCAAAAAATTGCATCTGTGGTGCTCTTTCTTGGCAAGAAACCATACTGCTGCTCACTAATCATCACCTCACTTCTTAACCTAGCTTCCACTGCTCTTTCCCATAACTTCATGCTGTGGCTCATCAATTTTATTCCCCTGTAGTTACTGCAGTCCTGTACATCCCCCTTATTCTAAAATATTGCACCAGTACACTTCTTCTACACTCCTCAGGCATCCTCTCACTTTCCAAGATTCCATTAAACAATCTGGTTAAAAACTCCACTGCCATCTCTCCTAAACACCTCCATGCTTCCACAGGTATGTCATCTGGACCAATGGCCTTTCCATTTTTCATCCTCTTCATAGCAGTCCTTACTTCCTCCTTGCTAATCCGTACACTTCCTGATTCACTATCTTCACATCATCCAACCTCTTCTTTCTCTCATGCTCTTCATTCATCAGCCCCTCGAAGTACTCTTTCTATCTGCTCAACATACTCTCCTCGATTGTGAGTACGTTTCCATCTTTATCCTTTATCACCCTTACCTGCTGCACATCTTTGCCAGTTCGGTCCCTCTGTCTAGCCAATCGGTACAGGTCCTTTTCTCCCCTCTTAGTGTCCAACCTTTCATACAACTCATCATACACCTTTTCTTTAGCCTTTGCCACCTCTCTCTTCACCTTGCGCCTTATCTCCTTGTACTCTTGTCTACTTTCTGCATCTCTCTGACTATCCCACTTCTTCTTTACCATCCTCTTCCTCTGTATACTCTCCTGTATTTCCTCATTCCACCACCAGGTTTCCATTTCCTCCTTCCTCTTTCCAGATGTCACGCCGAGCACCCTTCTTGCTGTCACCCTTACTACATCTGCTGTAGTTTCCCAGCTGTCTGGTAACTCTTCACTGCCACCCAGTGCCTGTCTCACCTACTCCTTAAACTCAACCTTGCAGTCTTTCCTTTTCTGTTCTGCAAGTGCATAGCCACAGCACAACTGTGTATACTAAAATAACTTTACTCTGTATTATAATTGACTGTAGGTAACTAAGGATCTTATTCATATATATCTTCAGATGCTGTATTTAGTGCTTGGTTCTATAATTCATTATCTGTTGTTGGCATTATAACATTGCCACTAATCTTTGTGAGCTATCCAAATAATAACTAACATGTCATAGTAGCTTTACCTTAAACTGACAATTTTATGACAAACAGGACCTTCTGAAATGTAAAAAGACAAACAGAGCCTCTTTCTTTTAGGCTACTTTTGAAAGTGAAGATAATGTGTATAAGCATGCTGTAGTTTTTCAACACTTTATGCCATTTTTGCAAAATAATATGCTAGAAACCTTGAAAAATTACACTTCTCAAGCTCAGAGTTATGGGGTACTCTTATCTATTGTAGCAGCAATGGACGTAATGTGAGAACTACAAGGAATTTGTCAATTGTGGGGTAGATTTACTTACACAAGCACATCTATACCAGGCCAAGATAGAGGCAATATTTACCCCAACATACACATCATGAAATAAGTATCCACATGAAAACTTTAAATAGGTACTGTCCAATTTCAGAATTGAATCCAGGATCCCTATATATGTAAGGCAAATAATGTTACATCCCTGTCTTTTATACAAAACATCTAAACAGTGGAATAGAAAATAGCATTTTTTAAAGAAATCTGCATTGATAGCATAGTCAGTAACATATAACAAAATAAATCCAATTACTGGTATCTAGGCAGGACTACTCTTTCTACAATTTAAATGCAATTGAATCCTAATTTTTACTTGGTGCTCTGATAAAGGAAACTAATTCTGGATAGATAATTTTTCCGCTAAGCATTTTCCTGGTTGGTTGTTGTAACACGTTAATCTTGCTATACAATTTTTAATGTAATACTCTCTATTTAATAAATCCAATTTGCACAATGCTATACAGACATGCCAGTATACTGACTTGCATTTAACCCCTTTCAAAACAGGTTTATTTTAAAACAACCCCCTTATATTTATTCACTTAAGAAATAATCATTTCTAGGGATAATGTACTAATTATACTGGTCTTTATTGCTTTTACAGAATTCAATCCTTTTACAGAATTCAATCTGTTTTTTTAGCTTCTGCCAACTGAGTCAAATTCAGCTACATTGCATTGGCTAAGGTCCACATCAAGCAGATGTCTTCTTTGGATGTGGAATTTACTGAACCTCTCCTTGTTACTTGGACCTGAAATAACTACAAAAGCATACAGTATTCTGTTTTGGCCTTCTTGTATTGAAAGTACGTGTATGGCAGGATACAGCAACCTCTACCGACATGCAGCAGAATTACAAACTGTAGCTTATACTGTGACAAAATTACATTAGACTTACAAAAAAAAATCAAATAGATGACTAAATAAATCACAAATAGTTTATCTCACATTTTATTTTTCTGTAATTGTCAGGCATTAATGGAAAATATTAAAGAACAAAAAATAAAAAAAAAACACACCAGAAGCAAAAGCACCCAGACATTCTCATTATATTAATATGACCCACTAAAGATAACAAATTGTCGCATGCATTGTTGAATGAAAGGTTTATTGTAGTTTCAGACTTGCTTTGTAACTTTCACAGTTTTTCAGACAATTAAATAATCATTAATTTTTCAGATATTTAACAACTTCATCTTACTCATGCATTGATAAAAATGATAAATGCATATATGTATTTTGATATTATAACACAATGGATGATTACATTTTCAACTGATAATTTTGGATAGTCCTGATTTTTGATGCACGAGAGTATTTTAACACCAGCAGAGAAACGGATACGTTGTGTATTTTATACTATAGCAATGTGTGCCTTGGGATCAATAGTACTGGAATGTTTACACCTGAATGCAAGAAGCTCAATAATAAAACCTGGCGAGCATTTATTACTCTGAAGTGATTTTATGAATAATCAGCACTTCTGTATAAGGAAGATGAATTACAGAAGTCCTAGAATTCTAAGAACTAGGGAACAAGTGCAATTATTGTATCAATAATAAACAGAACACTATTCTCTTAAGGCTTTTAAAGTGTATATTCAGGGAGTACCACATATTTATCCATTATACGGTACCAAATTAATCATGTGGAAATTGGTCTTCCAAAAGTGAAGTATTTTTCATTTAATGAAGCGAGTGAAGCCAGAACCTGCAAACTTTGGAAAGTATCACTTAGAATGAAATAATGTTGGCATATTGTAGGTCAGCTCTATTGATTTTTTTTTTTGTTAGGGATAGAATGTACAATA
The DNA here is from genome assembly GCA_026402145.1 of Polypterus bichir lapradei. Lineage (NCBI taxonomy): Eukaryota > Metazoa > Chordata > Cladistia > Polypteriformes > Polypteridae > Polypterus > Polypterus bichir. Next base: position 20,331,624 of record JANRMT010062824.1, on the reverse strand, counting down.
TAAATGCAGCCAACAAGTGGCAAGAAAAAAGCAGTTTATTGGATATTATACAGCCTAAAGAGCTATAACTACTTATTATGAATAAATTAATTATACAACACAAAGCTTGTTCTGCAAGTATATAACAACATTAAATAAGTAGCTCATGATTTTACTAATTTTGAACATGTAGCTCTTTGTTTCATTAATTGTCATGTGTTAATACAGTGCATTAAAATTATACAATTTCATTTTTATGCTACTTTTTAAGTACAACATTACTTTCAAAACTGCAATGGACTCCCATTCTGGTCAGGAATCGGTTCATTCTAGTGTCAAATGCCTTTAGAATAGGTTCTGGCTTCCTGAAACTCTATGAGTTTGAAAATTTTGCAATTTTACGTACATAATAACTCAGAATAAATAAATCTGATGAAAACTAGGAACTGATGCATACAAAACCTTGTAATATGGCAATTTAAAAACAAACTGTAATCAATGTAAACTAATAACACACACTTTAAAATATTGTAAATGCTGCAATTTAAGCAAAAGTATGTTTAATTTTTAAAAGCATAACTTGTTTAGTATGGGTTCTTTATCCTTTTTTTATTACAGTTTTAACACACCTTCATAGGATTGTGACTTTGGCCCTAATGGGAGGGTTTGACTTTATCGCATGCAATACCTGATAGTTCACAGGCAAGAGAAGGAAGGATCCAGACATAATAGAAACTGGCAATACAAACTAACTCTTGGAACATGGAACACATTTTCTCTGGCAGGAATGAAAACAGAAATTGTGTAGTACTGGTTAGATACAGTCAGGCTCATTTCTGTTCACATCACTGGCTTCGAAACCAGACACCTTGATCAGGGTGATTTTTCTCCTGCTCTAGAGATGCACACGACACAAGGCCCCAGGAGGAGATATTTATAAATCCCCAGATGGGTGCCTTACACTTGGAGTTTGCTTCGGTGAGCGAGATGGCTGTGTCAAAGCAACCTTAAGTTTTAGACAAAAGCTTTGAGTGTTGTTTGTGCAACTGCACTACAGCATTCTGCCTTTTTAAAGACAATAAATTTGGGGCTTAAATAAGTGCCGTCTACTGGCTCTGTAGTCCTATCAAAAGGCTACAAAACCTAAACAGAGATTGGCAGAGATACGTCAAGCAGCATGACTGAGATGTACTGCCTGCCTGAAACAAAGCAATGAATTTTATTGGATGTGTGTTAGTATCAATTAACCACAAACAAACAAAAAGTTTGAAGACAACATTGCTCAAAAATATACCTGGGACCAGGGAGAAACACATGGCCTCTGTTGGGTATGGTTGCTTGCTAAGCTTGCTCTCTCAAACTGCTTGCTTTTACCCTTTTTTCTATGGCACATAATTCTATTTCTACCAGCACTAAGAAATTATTCAAATTTAATACTTACAAACTATTTGGGCAAAAAAGGCTGGGAGAAATTTGCATTCTGAAGAACGTCTGGCAAGGAAAGAACCATGTACAAATAATGAACGTCTAAAACAAATATCATCATGGCTTCTTTCTTATAAACAAAATGAAGAGCTGGTTAGGGAAAAAAGTGCTCAGTCCATATAGGCTTTTACTTTATACAGCTAAATTTGAATATTCACATGCAATTAGTACTATACTGTATAGCCTATGATGTCTTAAACCTGATAGTGTGTTTCTTTCAGGAATTAAATTTATATAAACACGTGCCTACACAGCAGAAATTTCATGCTGTTATAATAACTGTAAGGCAGCGGAATCGGATGCCAGTAGGGCACCAGCTACTTTTGTTTCATTAATGTTAAAATTTGCATTTTGCATTGTTACTGTGGTGACTCGAACTGTGAGAGAAGGGGCAGGAGCCAGGCGTGCTAAAGGAGCTTAAAAGAAGGTACGATGAACAGTGCGGCAGATCAAAGTTTGCTAAGGAAAGAAGACAGCCGGTGTGGCGTGAAGGCTTGAGATGACAGATCCCCCTAAAAGAGAAAGAGGAAAAGTGAAGTGTCCCAAGACTAACAGCAGGAGTTGATTAGGGTTCTTTCTTAAAGGAATGATCAACGGTCCTTTAAAGGACTATTAAACTGCTGCTTGTGTCTGTTAATCCTTCCTCTGCTTCGCCCTTGCTTGTTACATTATATTTTGTATAATGTTGGTCATGATGACACAAAATTACTTTTTTTCCTCATTAAAACTTAAATTTATCAATTTTTGAAGGGGTAACTTCAAACCTATGTGTGGTCATCAAACTATCCATTAACATGATTTCTGCAGAATAATCATGTATGCATGTATGTATTGTGGAGACTGGCCCGGTCACAGACAGGCGGACACCAATGGTTCAAGCACCAACACACATTTATTCATCTCCAACTATTATTTACAGTGCACACAACCCAGTACTCTCGTACCAATCACCCACAGTCCAGGCCTCTCACAATGCCTTTCTCTTTCTCCCTGACCACCTCCACTCCTCTCCTCCAGGCTTCGTCCTCTTCCACCCAACTCCAGCTATCGAATGGAGGGAGGCGGCCCCTTTTATATCCACCCAGACGTGCTCCAGGTGCCTCCCGATGAACTTTTGCCGGCACTCCCTGGTGTGGCGGAAGTGCCGGCTGTGCACCCGGAAGCACTCCGGGTGTCCCTGGTCTTCTTCCCTCCAGCACTTCCGGGTGTGACAGAAGTGCTGACGACCAGGGCTCTCCAGGCATTTGGGCGCCCCCTGGCGGTGACCACAGGCCCCTATAGGGTTGAGCTTCCATGCTCCTTTCCCGTGGTCCACATAGCCACCAAGGTGGTCGCCCCCTCGTGGTCCGGAGGAGGCGTAGTCCCTCCTCTGGTCCTTCCGGGTGTTCCAGCTAGATACCACCCCCCCGCCGCTCGCCACAGTATGTATGTATGTACAGTACAGGCCAAAAGTTTGGACACACCTCCTAATTCAATGCGTTTTCTTTATTTTCATGACCATTTACAGCACTCCATCACTCTCCTTCTTGATCAAATAGCCCTTACACAGCCTGGAGGTGTGTTTGGGGTCATTGTCCTGTTGAAAAATAAATGATCGTCCAACTAACCTGACTTCTGCACAACACAACTGCTGGTCCCAACCCCATTGATAAAGCAAGAAATTCCACTAAATAACCCTGATAAGGCACACCTGTGAAGTGAAAACCATTTCAGGTGACTACCTGTTGAAGCTCATCGAGAGAATGGCAAGAGTGTGCAAAGCAGTAATCAGAGCAAAGGGTGGCTATTTTGAAGAAACTAGAATATAAAACATGTTTTCAGTTATTTCACCTTTTTTTGTAAAAAGTACATAACTCCACATGTGTTCATTCATAGTTTTGATGCCTTCAGTCATGAAAATAAAGAAAACACATTGAATGAGGAGGTGTGTCCAAACTTTTGGCCTGTACTGTACATAATTTATAAATTTTAAATGATTCACTAAGAAAATGCAGATATGCAAAACATTAGAAAAATAAAGTACTATAAACCAATGACAATTATTCTGTGCTGCGAACAGAAAATACAGTTGTGATGTTTTAATTAAGCATGGATTGGCTCCAGCAGACCCCCTGTGACCCTGTGTTGATGGATGGATGGATGGATGTAAAGTTTCTGAAACGAAGACCAAAACCTCGATTCAAAAGTCCACAGTCTCGAGTCGCGGTTCCAACACCAAACGCGCTCACCTGCTACCACCAGTATAACTGCAGCCTGTTGACCTCTCATTACGTTGCAAAACTCGTTTCTTTTTTCACAATTAGCACTATAACATATATAAATAACCAAATTATTATTCTATTTAAAGTCTGGGCAAGATGTATATTTGTAAATAGTCAATCCTCAGCTTTCAGAAGGATTACATTCCTAGGAAACAAATGAACGTTGAAGTCACGAGTGTTAATACATTGAACCTATGGCAAACAGGGGGTTTGGTTCCACTGGCCAACAAAAACTGTAATCCATTGCTAGAGATTGCTCAACAATACACTTTTCTTTATTTCATTCTTTATAACAAAATGCTATTTTTGGTAATATCCATCCATCCATTATCCAACCCGCTGAATCCGAACAGGATCACGGGGGTCTGCTGGAGCCAATCCCAGCCAACACAGGGCACAAGGCAGGAACCAATCCTGGGCAGGGTGCCAACCCACCGCAGGACACACACAAACACACCCACACACCAAGCACACACTACGGCCAATTTAGAACCGCCAATCCACCTAACCTGCATGTCGTTGGACTGTGGGAGGAAACCGGAGCGCCCGGAGGAAACCCACGCAGACACGGGGAGAACATGCAAACTCCACGCAGGGAGGACCCGGGAAGCGAACCCAGGCCTCCTAACTGCGAGGCAGCAGCGCTACCACTGCGCCACCGTGCCGCCCTTTTTGGTAATATGCACTTTTAATAACACCATTAAATAACCCATAAAATGCAGTACAGAAAAATTAATTGGTAACATGCAAAAAAACTTTTCTCACTAGTCATTTCCTAGAACTCTGTGATTTAAAAAAAATAAAAACTGAAAAAAAAAAAAAACTTGCTGCTGTCTGAAGACCCTGACACCAGCGAGGTGTCGACATCACCTGTCCTGCAAGGCTAGTGGATGGCATTGCAGATTGTGAAGGATGCATCGGCTTTGAATAATCTGTCAGTGATGTCAGCTTCTTGTAATGCTTGATCCTTGTTGTATTGGAGTGTAGCAAATGCGAATTCATCCTCCAGCCAGTTGGTCAATTCGTTACCTCGTTAACAATAATACCAAACTCACCAGCCAACATTCATTTCATGAGGATCTCAACTTTTCATTACACCTGCACTAAGTTTATCAAAAACACATATTTTCTCACTTAGCCGCATCACTGACTACAAACGTGGGTTTAAAGCCTGAAGCTACGCTTTTGGGGCATTATTGCAATACAAAGCTTGATCTCTCTCTTTTTTTTAGGCAAAACCATGAAAATATAAAACAAATGCATGGGGAAGCTCCTTTCTCTATAATGTTAGAGTGAACAAGACAGGTATTGTATCCAATTCAGTTCCCATTGTGAAAAATGTCAATCAAACCTCGAAATATGTGATGTTTCATGAGCAGGGCTTGTCCATAAATCTATACTAGAGCATGCACCTCCATAGGGATAAGTGCAAGGTCCGATTGCCATTCTCCAAAAAAAAAAAAAAAAAAAAAAAAAAAACAGTTATTACTGCGCCCCAAACGTTTTCTCTACTGTGCATTGCTGTGAAGATGGAAAATACGTGAGGGAGCCAATGTGAAAGTAAAATGGAGTTACAAAAACAATTGTGCAAATACTTGAGCATTTCCTCAGTGTACTGGAACCCAGTTACGAAGTGCTGAGAGCATTTGAGCAAAGCAAATTCACTGCTATTACTACAGATGGGCTGGACCTCCTATGCAACAGATAGCTTCAACACAATGATGGCACAGTACATTATAGACAACAGGGTAATTGCAAACCCTGTTCTCCACACAGGCCATTTTCTATGAAAGTCACACAAGTGACTACTTGTCAGAAATACTATAGGTGTACCAGAGTGGAAAATTGACATATTAAACTCCACCATTCTTGTGATAACACATAACGCCAAGAGCTTTGTGAATGTAGCTGAAGTGGTTGGATTTTAACTACACTTTGGATACTTTGCACATACTGTACAGTTAACCTGGCATAACAAAAGGAAACGGGCGTTAACCAGATAGCCGGATATTTACTCAAAGTGAGAAAAGTGGACACTGCTTTCCAACATGGCACTACTGCTGCAGCAGTGTTAAAGGAAAAACCAAGATGAAATCCTCGAGCTCTCCCTTGAACAGCAGGCTATTTTCTCAGAAATTAGAGACAGGAGTTTTAAAAGGAACATTAAGGACACTGTTACTCTATCTGATGAAGATGTAAAAATAGCTGAATACATCGCTAAGGCTCTCAAATTGCTGAAAACAGTGACAACTATGTTGAGCACTGAACAGCTGCCAACAGTTTCCAATGATAATGCCACTGAAACACACAATTCTGGCATTCCTGAAGCACAGTGACTCTGATTCAGCAGTTGTGAAAGACATCAAACCTGCCATTGATTCCGACTTTAACAACAGATATCCCGACTGGTCAACAGTTACTCAGTTTCTTCACGTGAGCACTGCACTTGACCCACGTTTTAAATCTCTGCCCTTTCCAGCAACATCTGTCCCAAGTGAGAGGGTTTTTTCTCTAGTGCAGGGTGCACTATCACAGCACAGAAATGTGGACATGATGGTGTCCTTGAAGAAAAACTTAAAACTGAACGTAAGCATTTTCACAGAAATATGTGGCAACTGAATGCACCAACCACTATTTATTTATGACCAGGTTTTTGTTTTTTCATTTATTTTTGTTTACGTAGACTGTTCTTAAGGGAACTGCTATTTATTTATGTATTCTATTTATTAATTCTTATATAGATCATTTATGTGAAGTTAAGTTAATCTATAATGTCTTTTGGTGTTCTCTTAAAAAAAAAAAAAAATCAAAGTCTGAACCAAACAGTGGATTTGGAGAATTGTTACACCCCTAGTTTTAATGTAATCAAGTCTATTCTTTCCACAGTCTATGATAATGATAATAGCTCTGGATTAACAATAATGCAAAAAAAAAAAAAGCATATGCTTTGGGCACCAAGGCAAAAGGGGCATCACAGAGTTTTTACAAAAGTAGGATAGAACTTTATGTATGAATAAAGTTATAAGTAAGCAACAACAAGCATAAGCAAAAGCGTTTTGGTCCATGTATGTTGAAATGCTATATACTGTATTTTTGGGATTAGAAAGTAACCAGATGGAAGATGTTTTGTTTGGTACAAATAATATTTTTTAATTAATTAGAATATCAACAATTTCTGTAAAAATATAATTTTGAAAATTGATAAGTATGCTCTTGAGTTCACTTAATATCAATAATTTAACATGTTTGAAAGCTTTTTTTTAGTAGGTTGGATTGTAGGGCCTGGTTTGATAGCCTCTGCTAAAGCAGTATTCAGTCAATGGAGGAGGACATTTTCTTTGGTTTGTCTTCATAGAATTTTTCTTTATGTTCACAAAGATACAGGGTGGCCCACGAAAAAGTGGCCTGCCTCCACCGAGACAACCGCATTGCATGGTGAAGAATAAAATGATCAAATCTGGTACTCACATTTACAGAAGATGCTGAAAGAGGACAGACTACCCTTATTTAATCTTAATACTTTCTTCCTTAAACATTGCAGCTAACAAAATCTTAGAGTGAAAGAAAGGTTTCTATATGATTCTGTATATATATATAATGTATGTTGGTAAATTCTAACATTAAGGAAGATGTTTTCACAGCACTGCTAAGCTCCAAAAGTAAAAGAACATGCTTTTGTGGGGATCAGAATTATAAGTAGAAATATTTCTATTTATTTGCAATTAATAAAAGTCAAGTATTAAAACTTTTCTGTAAAATCAAGACAAATACAACTTTTAAGATAAACACAGATTACTAAAAATAATAAACGAAATATACTGACTATGTCTAAGATCCCTGCTGTTACTGTGGAAGTGTGTAATCTGAACATCTTTGCCCATCTTACAAATGTAGTAGGCCCAGATGGACTGATAAAATAATATATCATTGCATGTGTATTACTGTATGCATTGTCAATCTGAACTAAAGATGACATTTTTGACACTTGATACTAGGAGTGTGCACTATGTATCATCTACGATAATATCTTAATTGTTGTTTTAAGGATGTGCTAGCTGAAATTATGAAGAATGTCATTCACTTTGCAAAAAAAAAAAAAATCAAAAACACACCGTAAGAGTCCACACATTCACCGTCTCATATAACCTAACCTGAATTCACGATCAGCGCACCACAAGTGAAGCTATCAAACCTGCCCAAAACTGAGTGAGCAAACAGCGCCAGGGGATAAACAGCCTCTCAATCTACGTCATTACATTTAATTGCAAAACATGTATCATCCTCACTCACATGTAGGTGGTTTGGCTTTGAAAAGACTGATGGTACTTAAAAGACAGCAATCTGCAGACTATTTCAGAAATCGTTTGCTGTTAAAGACAGCTCAACAACTAACTTGTTTTACCATCTGTAAAGTGAAATTGATCTAGTATGAAGCCCCGTAGGTGCCTTTGAACAATTTATTAATCCATTCAAACAAATTATGTAATTCATTTGAACAGATTATTTTTATTCCTGTCAGAAGCATATGCCTATTGGTCATGGTTTATTTCACAAGCCGTCTTGGTTCGGGGTCCTCGATTCTAAAGCACATTTTTTTTCTTTCATTATTTAAAACACTCGTACAAATCCCCACCTTCATCGCCCCACTCCATCCTGCCTCTATGGCTGCAGAAGCTGGAGCAGGTGATGACATAACGGAGGGAAAAAAAAAAAGTCTTTTAACAGCTATTAAAAAACACACACACACACACACACAAACACAGGAATTCAAAGAAGGTGAGTCTCTGCACACTGCTACTAAAAAAGAGCTCAAGAGTTACTTGATGATACCCCGGATGGACAGTGATGTAAATCCACTTGAGTGGTGGAAAACACAAGAAGTACATTTCTCCAAATTGGAGAAAATTGCAAAAAAAGGACCTGTGCATCCCTGCCTCAAGCTGCCCTTCTGAGAGGGATTTCAGCACTGGAGGAAATGCTGTAACATGTAACCGTGCTGCTCTGAAGCCAGATGCTGTGGACAGACTGGTGTTTCTGCCACACAACATTAAGTTTCCTCAGTAGAATTTAACAGCTGTTTTATTTTTTCTGATATATTTGTGTAATATTGGACAGAACTTGAAGTTAGTAATTTGTTAAAATATGTTACGTTTGGGTTATTTTGTATCTTTGTGCAATATATGACAGGAACATGTTTACAAATGCTACAGTTTTTTCCTGTGCAGTATTTGACAAAACTTTGGATTTTTACACTATAGTACAATATACTGGATTTTTGTTCTTGCTTGTATGCTGCACAATTCACCTTACTGCAGACCAGTTTATATTTATACAGACTTTAATGTTTATGACCTGTATTTCAATTTTGATTAGTGTTTTATTCCCTTTGGATTCATATCTTGTTTACAATAAGGGTAAGTGTCTGTTTAAAATGCTCTCATTATACTTTTGTGTTGGTCTAAGTGGAATTTTTTGTGTAAATCCTGTAGGCCACTTTGAAATGATTTACTCATACTTGCACTGTTTGATTTCAGTAATACTTTGACTGGTGATTTTAATGTTTTTGCTTTATTTTACTTCAGTTTTAAGTAAATAAGACTTGTTTTCCTTAACTGTTATTTCCATTGATCTCATGAGTAAGCCACAATATTTTATCATTAAGATCATAGTAGATCAAGAAGACTTTTACAAATATGTTTTTAAAGGCTGCAAAATATCATCTAATTATCATTATCATTAAAGTCCCAGAAAAGAGATATCATTTTTTGCCAGTATCGCACACCCCTATTTGATACATTAAAAGTAAAATATAACTACTGGAGGAATCCATCTGAAATGTATATTCAGCACTTGACTTGGACTTTAATAACTAAATCATTATTAAAAGGCAGACAGAAAACAAGTAATTGTTCTGTGGTTGCAACCTATATGCATAAATCAAAAAAGGTTGCAGCAGTACTAGTTCAGAAACTAATGTACACATTTAAAAAACATCTCGTCTGTCGCTCATTTATGAGAAACAAAGGTTGAATGGTTGGGAAACTTTCCAGAAGATCTATCCATTCTTTTCCTAATCCGGTCCTGCTTATGATCAAAGATTAGTTTTAATAAAAACATTATGTTTATATATAGGATTTATTGTGTGTATTTGTGAGATTACAACTTACTATTAAAAACAACATAAGTTTTGATTACACTGCAGTGGTAAAGCTGGGCTGGATGGCTGCTGGGGACCTTAAGTAAACAATTTTTCAATCACATATTTTATTTATCGAATAAAAATATTATTAACATTAGCTATTTGTAAAACTCTTATACAATAATCAATTAACAATACACAAATGGTTGGCTAAATATAGCATAGCTTAAACTGGTTCTATTCATTAAAGAATTCCAAGTTTAAAAAGGTATACCTTTTATGCTCTTATATCCACTATCACGTCAAACTCAGTATTTCACTTTTAGGAAAAGGCCAGTTTGACTTAGGAGTTGTAAACTGAGAGAATCCTAATTATGTTTCTCCAAACACAGACTAATGCCAAGGGAGCCCTATATATCAAAAACAGCTGTGTGTTTATTTCATAAAAAAACAAAACATACGAAGTGGAGGGATAAATATATAGAAGAAAAAAAAAACCCTCTGGGCGTTCTAACTGCATGCTCTGTGCCAGTCTCTCAGATGGGACTGTTCACCCTTTCACATGCTTTCCATATACCATACCAAGGCACTCCCTTTTTGTGTTGTAACTGTCTCTCTCTCTCTCTCTCTCTCTCTCTAATGGCCAACAGCCCACATCTTCCTATTCGCCACAACTCTCTCTCCTTTTGACTCCAGAACCTATGATATCTCTGGCCTGAGGCAGTTTTAAACTTCCATCTAGGATAAAATCCAGGGTCATGCTTGGAAATAGGGACCATCATGATATAGCTTACTGTATTGGCCCCTAATGTCCTTATATCTGTGTTGCCCTTAAAGAGTCAAGATGACACATCAAAAACTCAGATGCTCATTACTTTAAAAGGGCTACATGCTTCCATTCCTCCAAACCAAAGATAATACACCACCTTTTGGACACTGTATGGAAGAGTACTAACCCCCATTGCTAGTGCTACTCCTTTTCTGGCATCACCACTAGATGGGCACTTTGTCCTGAGTAGAGAATTTTTGGTGTTGAGCTCATGCAGCCTCTTACCAGTATTTCAAGAGGATTTTGTTTCTCTTTGTAGGCAGAAAACCAAGCAACCCAACCATTACCCTCTAGCATCTTTGGGTAACACAACATGTTTCTTAGCAGGGTGCCCATATTCACTTGCAGACACATACGGTTCAGTCGATTTCCTCATTAGCTGGTTAGACACCTGCACCCACTTAAGTATAATAACAGCCTGAGAAGGATAGAGAAGGAAGAAAAAGAGAAACAAAAGGAGAAGTTTGGAGTTTAAGCCAATGAAATGAAAAGCAAAAAGAGGCAGGACTGTGGCAGAGCTAACGCTAGATTGTGGAGGTAAGTGGACATGAAGTGGGCACGAGAGGATCAAGCAGACAGCACTCACAGGGCAGAGTCACTCCTGCTGAGCATGCAAACAGCACTCAGCCGGCTCCCAAGTGGGCTTCTGCTGAAGGCTGAGGCGATGGTGGCAGGAGTAAGGAGCACAGTTTGTGGGATTTCCTGTTGAAGGCTGAGGGTGAGTTTGTCTGAGGACATCTCTCTCCTCTTGTTGTAGAAGCAGAAAAAAGGTGAGAAGAGGAGGTGTCGATTTTAGAAAGAACCACCAAATCTTGTTTTGGTTACTGAATAGATCCTGGTAGGAATTTAACCTCACGCTTATGTTTGGATTATTTATTACTGTTTTTAATCTCCACAAAAAAAACAGCTTTCATTGGTTAATATTAATTTATTTATTTATAGAAGAAACTGCACTGCACTTTTGTTTTGAACACTGTTGATGTAAATAAAAAGCATAAAACACTATTTTGCACCTACCTCTGCTGTTATGTGTCCTTATTGCCTGGTCCATTCTCGGTTTCATGACTATCAATGTCCTGGGTTCAAGGGAAGTATGCCTGCTGCAGACAACCCGGGCATCACAGGAGCTGATATGATGTCACCATGATATGCAAGTTGAAATATGAGAACACTGCAATTTTTTTTTTGGCCAATTTGTTTGCAAGCAAACTACACAAGGAAAACAAACAATAACCAGGCATTGTAGCTGAGCCAAAAAGGTTGGGGCCGTGAGAAAGCAAAGTTAACCACTGAACCACTATGCTGCCCTTTTCTATGCACATGAAAATTAAAACTCACAATTTCACACTTTAAATACTACAGAACGTTCCATATTCTACAAAACTTTCTACAGTGATCTGTGCTGTAGTAGACCTCTCAGTGCATCAATCTCTGGGTTTTTGTGCTTATTTTGTTTTTTTAATTTGTTTTTCTTGTTTCTATCAGAGGTCAATCATTCACCCTATAATATGTTCAATAATATTTGCAATGTACTTATTTTGCTACACCTTAGGACATAGTAGGGCAAGTTCTACAGCCGGGACATGCTGCTATCAATGATAACATCTTCAAGTAATGTCCGACTCACTAATACAATCCTGGAAAAAATGAAAGCTCCAAAACATTACAAGAGTGAAAAGAGAGGCAGCCTTCAAGTTAGACTGAAATGGAGAAGTTTTATATCACAACTGCCAATGACTATTATAAGCAATGCACAGTCCTTAAGAAATAAACTGGATGAGGTGAGATCATCTGCACAACACCTACACAACTAACAGGGAAGATTTCTACCCTTGTGTTACTGATACTTCATTTAAGAATATGATTTGGATACAGATAGTGAGATAGACGGATTTGTATGTGAACAGCAACAGAGGAAATTGGGTTCTGGTAGGCCATCAAGTGGAAATCTGTATATACTTTAATTAAAGATGGTGTAATAACACTATAGTCAGAGAATGCATCTGCTCTATGAACATTAAACTACACACTCCTGAACTCTGTCAATATTATATGACACATGAATTAAATTAAAATTTTGTTATATCAGTTTATGCTCCACTGTGTACACAATGTGGGAGCTACAGCTGAAACAGCTTGTGAAATTATACACAAATTGGAAACCAGATCACCTACAGTACCTTGTTAAACTTGTGATGGGTGATTTTAGTTTATGTGAACTGGAATTGGTATCCTACACTATCAGTGTATTGATATTGATACTAGAGGGGACAAAATACTGGATAGATGTTATGGAAATATTGCTGACGATTATATATTCCATTACATAGGAGCTTTTTGAGCATCTAACCTAGACATTATTCACTCACTACAAAATACAAGCAGAAGCCAAGAGAGGAAAACCAGAACACAGAACATGTAGAACACAGAACTGAAACAGTGATAATACAGTAAAGCTACAAGTATGCTTCTCGCACATTGCCTGGAATGACACCCTTGCAGACGCTGAATGAGGTTACTTATACTATTAGTAAGTATATACATCTCTGGACATCAATGATTATTAAGCAGAAAATTACCAACAAGTACCCAAATAGTCCTATTTATCTGGAAACAGCCCATATATTATTTTCTTAAGTACTCATGACTAAATTAAAAACCTTTAACCTTTAAACCCACAAATACAAAATCACCTTTCCCAGAAAAGATGTAGGAAATGTTACGATAAACAACCTTATTTTTTGTCATTTTAAAGAAAGCTAGAGAGAGAGAGATAGATCATTTTAATTCTAAAACATTTAAGATAAAAATTAGTGTTTGCAGATGTGGCCTCTGTTAATACCCCCCAAATTGTTTCTTACAGCCATTGCTTGCAAAAAGGATATATTTTAATAAGCTTACGTTACCCTGTTCTTTCCACAGAAATCTATGTAAAGTCAAATCCCATCATGCATTAGTTACACACACACCACAATCCCTACCATAACTGCGACAATCCTTGTAAAATGGACTGTCTACAGAATATGTCTTATTTCTGTATTTTAGAATTTTTGTCCTATTTCTAGTTATTTCAAATTTTGAAATAAAGAGTATAAACATTTAGCAACATGCACTTTTCAATGTGAATGTTCTATTAAGAAGTACAATAAAAAAATAGGCTGCTTCATCATGCCTCTGGAAAGCATGAAAGACTAACACTGATAGAGAGATGTTAAATATGTTTTGGTAAACACAAAGTTTAAAAAAAACACTGACGACAAAAAAGTATAAAGTCTACATTCAATAAAACTGTTATTAGCCTAAACTTCAATCTCATTTTAGCATTTTCAAGGTCAGTATAAGCACCAAAGCAAGGTAACGAATAAAAATGGTTCAGGAAACCACATACTGTACTATCTGGTCTATACAACAATGACTCCATATGTCTTTGGACCTATTGATGGTTTACTCCTGGAAGGTTTAAGGCATTCTCCACAATATGAAGGTAGGCTAGCAAATAATGTACAGTAATTGTTTTTTCTTTTTTTACATTTAAATATAATACCATGCACTACCAACAATGCTTCACACTGAGTTAATCAACAAAAGTTAAAAGTATCAAAATAGGGTATACACTTTTTTTTTTTTGTTCTTTATTTCGCCTTAAACAATTTCTTGTATTAGGAATTTATATTTTACTGTAAAAATGTAGAAACACAAACATATTTGATTAACAATACTTTTGTTGACTGCAATATTTGGAAATCATACTTAAAAAACTGGCCTGCTGTTTGAATGTAATGTGTTTCCACTTATAGAACCATACAAATGTCACAAATGAGAAAATGCATCATTAAATTTTAAATTATTGTTAATCAAATGTCAGTCATCTAATGGAGCTTGCGACCTCTATTAACTGAAGAAAATTATAACATTCAATTATTTTCACATATTTCTTCCTGCAATCATCTTATTATTCCATTATTACATATTACAATCTGATTTACATTAAGCATTTCCTTGTATACAGTCCTGCTGCCATCTAGTGGAAACACTGCTAGTGATCAAAACAAAAAAATAAATAAATTAATTTAAAAAACCCACCACGGGTTAACATTTTGACTTCACTACAGACCTTAATTTAGAAAATCATTTCCTGGGAGTCGCACAAAGTCCTCTACACTCTGACAACATATCAATACTTCAAGGATCACTTGACAATCACTAAAATGGTTTCAAGTTTTGTTAAGTGCAGCAGCCTAATGATGCATGGAGTTTTACTTTAACAACATGTCACTTCTTCTCAGTAATCATTTCGTGATTTCTTTCTTTGCTCAAAAACAACTGTGAATTTAAAAATGTTTTAAATTAATACTATAGACATTTTTGTTTAGAATATTTTTGTTCAGAAAGACTTTCTGAGAACACTCTCATTGTAATAAACTGCAAAACTTTTCTCTGCAGTAAACGTAAAATTATTACAGAATCTGGAAATGGATGAAAACACAGAAAAAAATTATTTAAAGAAATCTGAAATTTTTTTTCATTTTTCCACAACATATATCTTAAACATTTTTATGGGATAAAATCCATTTTTTAAAATCAACACGATCCTAGCATTCAAGCAATGTAATAAAACTGCCAAATCTGACCATGATCAGTTGATTCATTCACAATTTCTCTGTGCTACATAAATACCGGTACACCCACAGAGACATCCTCAAACCATATTCAAATACTGTATATCTAAAACATTTATATCAGTTAAAGACTCTACAGTATGTCACAATTTCAACCTATTTACAGTCAAAATGTGACTTAATGTGTGAATCTAAACATTAAACTTTACCACTGTTTAAAAGGTCTGCTGAGGTCTATAGAACTTATCTTGTTCCATGATCTTGAATGTTCTCTACAGTTCACAACATATTTGACAATCAAAGATTACTAGTTTTGGTCTGTAAATTTCATGATCACTCTATACAGATGTCGCTGATGTAGCATTAGTGATTCTGACAGACTTCCTTCAGTAATTTTCCAGATTTTGTACATCCGTAAAACTTATTGCATTGCCTCTCTGGCAGTATTTACCTGTATTTCTTGCTTAATTTAATGCACTTCTAATTCAATTTATTTCTATTGTGTTTATAAAGTGTTCCCATAGATTTACTGTCTGTTCTCTACCATTTCCCTGGAATCTAGAATGTTTCATTTTTGCATTAATCACACATGGAAATGTTCGTTAACTCATTTTTTATGCATCTAAAAGAAATTGGGTGCTAGGTTTACTGTAATACAAAGCTATTATTTACAAAAATATTTCTATATGTACAGTATATGTATAGTTATGTTATACTTTAATATTGTTGTAAATGTTTATTAGTCAAGTAGTAATTGCTGTACATGTGGGTACAGTGCTAATAAATCTCATTATCATTTATATTTTGCTTGCCATTTATCATTTAAAATAGTTATAGTTTCAAATATTTAGTAGCATTTTGCTCAGTAATTATTCAATTAAAATAGTTTTTTAAATGGTGTTAGTTCAAAAATACTTTCAAATGTACATTGTTTACTGATTTAAACACCACATTGCATTAATGTCTTTTCGCACTTGGCTTAGTAACCTATTTGTAATATGATACATGAATATTATAAAAATTTTAGTTAATTGTTATTATGTGGGGCGGCACGATGGCACAGTAGTAGCGCTGCTGCCTCGTGGTAAGGAGGCCTGGGTTCGCTTCCCGGGTCCTCCCTGCGTGGTCTTTGCATGTTCTCCCTATGTCTCCGTGGGTTTCCTCCAGGTGCTCCGGATTCCTCCCACAGTCCAAAGACATGCAGGTTAGATGCACTGGCAATCCTAAATTGTCCCTAGTGTGTGCTTGGTGTGTGTGTGTGTGTGTGTGTGTGCCCTGCGGTGGGCTGGCACCCTGCCCAGGGTTTGTTTCCTACCTTGCCCTGTGCTAGCTGGGATTGGCTCCAGCAGACCCTGACCCTGTGTTAGGATATAGCGGGTTGGATTATGGATGGATGGATGTTATTATGTGTAACAGTATACATTTCAGTTGTTATTTATATTATCTTTAGCATCTTAGTGTATCATTGTTGTTGCTTATAATTGTAGTGATTGTTCAATGTAATAATTTTCCCCATTTTGTTCACAGAAACCACACACAGATATATATACATACATACATACATACACTGACACATGACAGTCAACTCATTCAACTCTACAAGTGGTTTTGATGTGGGTTTTTTAATAAATACTCATTGTGGACATCCTCGTCATTGACTGTACTTACCAGATAACCTACAGTGACAGTAAATTCAATCAAGAACTGTACCTATGGATCACCTTCAGTGAGGTCACATATTTGGGCTTTGTTATCCAACACCTCTGCTATAGCAATCACACAGACTTTATTTTCTAAATGAGTTCCAACTATAAACATATAACTGAATGACAAGAATTAGAATATCTGGCAGCTTTTGACAGTCTGAGTCTATTAGGATTTCAGTGGCACCTCAAAAAAGTCTTACTTTCTGCTCATCTATTCCTCTTAGCTTTATTAGGTATTCCATATAGTAAAATATTTGAAAAAGCTATTATTAAAAAATGTGTAATTCTCCAAAATATTGGTGTCACAGTACAATGGAAGAAATCCAAAGAATACTACATATTTTATACAAATGAATACTCTTATTTTTCACAAGAATACATGCATAAGGAATAAATTATATGTCACTGAATTAAGGAAAGGTAGATTTGATTAAATTGAATGACCCATGTTTCATTCTTCTCTAACGTACAACTTACAAACAAAAAGTGTTAGTAACTTTGTTGGAGGAACAAGACATCTAGATATGCATTGCTCTAATGAAAGTTATTATGTCTAAAAATACCTGCTTTGGATCACTGGGACCTGCTGGGGATTCTAGTTCTATAGTAACGGGTCCATCATTCTGAATGTGAACTTGCATATAGGCTCCAAACTTTCCATCTGTAAATTAATTAATGAATCAATCAGTCAGTGTACACTTATAATTTCTGTACTGTATTTCCCAAAAAAGTTACATAGTTCAAATGTTCACATAATGCCATATGTTACAAATGTTAAATGCCACTTTCAACTGTTTAGTTTTTAGACAACTTCTATGATCCCTGAAAAACAAACAAAAGCCTTATTTTGAATAATAAAAGTTAGATTTAAAACAGTAGCTTTTCATTTGAAATTAGCTGGTTACTTCAGCACAGAGGTTTTCAAATAGTACTACATATTACAGTGTAAAGATTAAATGCTTAATTACTACCTGTGACTTTAAAAAGAATATACAATACAATACCACACTGAATCCTCATTATCATGGAAACAAAAAGTGCCTTATAATGGTCACTTACAAAAACATTATCTTACAAGCCCAGCTACTGTATATATCAAGCTATATAAAGGTGTACGTGAATTGATCCCACAGAATTACTTATGAATCACAGTGCCAGCAGGCTCCATGCTTTGTGCCCAGAAAACCCAAATCTGATTGTAAACTTGCAGGTAAAGATCACAAAAGCATCAGCATATGTTAAGAAATGTAATGAAAAATAGTTAGAGGAATATAAAAAAAGCACTTAATTAGTTGATGGCAAATACTTCCATTGTATACACCAAAGAAAAATTATATATATAAAAAAATGTATCTATAATGTCATTTCAAGAATGTACCAAACACTTGTAACAAGTCTTACTAGTGATGCTGTGTATCTATTAGTTAGGCTAATAAAAAAACTAATAAATTGTCAATATATTAAATTAAAAATCATACAAAAATATAAGTGAGAATTTTTTTTTCTTTATTTCGCCTTATACAAATTTCTTGTATTAGGAATTTGTCAGTTTTCTCATACCCCTTGGGGTCAGAGTGCAGGGTCAGCCATTGTACAGCGCCCCTGGAGCAATTGAAGGTTAATGGCTTTGCTCAAGGGCCCAGCAGAGTAAGATCTCTTTTGGTAGTGACGGGGATTCGAACCGGCAACCTTCGGGATACCAGCCTTAGCCTCAGAGCCACCAATATTGGCATGTATATATTTAAAATGTGTATGTAATACTACATTTTATAAAACATAATATTGCTTTCCCATCAGTAAACCTGGTAATGTCATTTATAATACAGTCATATGAAAAAGTTTGGAAACCCCTCTTAATTCTTTGGATTTTTGTTTATCATTGGCTGAGCTTTCAAAGTAGCAACACTTTTAATATAGGACATGCCTTATGGAAACAGTAGTATTTCAGCAGTGACATTAAGTTTATTGGATTAACAGAAAATATGAAATATGCATCATAACAAAATTTGACAAGTGCATAAATTTGGGCACCCCAACAGAGATATTACAGCAATACTTAGGTGGGCCTCCTTTTTCAAATATAACAGCTTCTAGATACCTCCTATAGCCTTTGATGAGTGTCTGGATTCTGGATGGAGGTATTTGTGACCATTCTTCCATACAAAATCTCTCCAGTTCAGTTAAATTCAATGGCTGCCGAGCATAGACAGCCTGCTTCAAATCATCCTATAGATTTTCAATGATATTCAAGTCAGGGGACTGTGACGGCCATTGCAGAACATTGTACTTCTCTCTCTACATGAATGCCTTTGTAGATTTCGAACTGTGTTTTGGGTTATTGTCTTGTTGGAATATCCAACCCCTGAGTAACTTCAACTTTGTGACTGATGCTTGAACATTATCCTGAAGAATTTGTTGATATTGGGTTGAATTCATCCAAACCTCAACTTTAACAAGGGCCCCAGTCCCTAAACTAGCCACACAGCCCCACAGCATGATGGAACCTCCACTAAATCTGACAGTAGGTAGCAGGTGTTTTTCTTGGAATGCGGTGTTCTTCTTCCACCATGCAAAGTGCTTTTTGTTATGACCAAATAACTCAATTTTTGTCTCATCAGTCCAAAGCACTTTGTTCCAAAATGAATCTGGCTTGTCTAAATGAGCAGTTGCATACAACAAGAGACTCTGTTTGTGGTGTGAGTGCAGAAAGGGCTTCTTTCTCATCACCCTGCCTGTGGTGTTATGGGTCCATAGCTCGCTCAGCAAAGGCCGTTTTTTTAAAATAAATAATCACCGCACTCGCGGCAGCTTAGTTAGGGGGCGTGGTGGCCATAGCAAGCCACAGAGCGATCTGCGGTGTGGGCGTTTCTCACCTAGTGCACAGGTGAGGAACTGCCCACATCCGTGATTGTTCCCGTGGCTAATGTGCTGCAGCTGCTATGGCCCCTCGCAATATAAAAAGAAGCGCGAGTCGGTTGCGAGAGAACAGAGAGATCAGAAAAACGAAAAGAGAAGGAGACGGAGGTTACAGGAAGCGAGAGAGCAAGTCGGTGCAGCAGGAAGCGAGCGAACGCTCATAGGCAGCTGAGCAGACAGCCTGGGTGTTAGGCCGACACCCAGGGCGTAGTAGTTGTTGTCGCTCCCGTAGAATTTGTTGTAGGAAGTACGGGAGTGACTGGGAGACGGGTGACTCCGCATGGGGCCGCGGATGGCAGCGGGAGTCAGGATTTGGGATGTGGTGTCCTCCACGTGAGAGCCTTGGCCGTGAGAGGAATTCCCAAGTCGAGGTCTGGAGGGTGCGGAACCGAAGCCAGGGATCGGGACGCCTCCAGATCAGTAGTGGAAAGTAGGTCAGCTGCAGGTAGAGTGGCTCCCCTGTTGCGAAGCCTGGACAGGGAGAAGCAGGGGAGTCACCAGTTAAAAGAAGACACCAGGCTTGTATTGATTTTAGAAGACTGCTTCCAGCGTCATTTGAACCCGTTGGTATTAAAGGATTGTTTTTTCTATTTATTGATTATTAACCTCCACATTTCTTTTATTGGATTATTTATTTAATGAAGAGTTTTGAAAGCACTGCACTTTATTGAACAATTTGAATATTTTTGGTAATGTGATTTTAAATAAAAGCACTTTTGCACATTTTTACCATCCCTTGCTCAATTGTTATTGCCTCCACTGTCTAGCTCATCGGTGACATTACCGACAGTGTTCGGTTGAAGGGCTCCCAAACAGCAATGAGAGCATGGAGCAGAACCCACATCGTCACACTGCCATACAAGTGTTCTTTGTGCAAATTGCGCTGAATTGTTGAACGATGTACAGATATGTCATCTGCACCAAGATGTTCTTGCAGGTCTTTGGAGGTGAGCAGTGGGTTGTCTGTAACTATTCTCACAATCCTGCGCATATGCTGCTCCTGTATTTTTCTTGGCCTGCCAGATCTGCTGGGTTTAACAGCAACTGTGCCTGTGGCCTTCCATTTCCTGATTCCATTCCTTTTAGTTGAAACTGACAGTTTAAACCTCAGAGATAGCTTTTTGTAGCCTTCCCCTAAACCATGATACTCAACAATCTTTGTTTTCAGATCTTTTGAGAGTTGCTTTGAGGATCCCATGCTGTCTGTCACTCTTCAGAGGAGAGTCAAAGGGAAGCACAACTTGGAATTGACCACCTTAAATATCTTTTCTCATGATTGGACACACCTGTCTATGAAGTTCAAGGCTTAACGAGCTAATCCAACCAATTTGGTGTTGCAAGTAATCAGTATTGAGCAGTTACATGCATTCAAATCAGCAAAATTAGGGGACCCAAATTTTTGCACAGCCAGTTTTTCACATTTGATTTAATTTCATACAACTAAATACTGTTTCACTAAAAATCTTTATTCAGAAAACACCCCAGGACTCAGATGTTCCTAGGAAATGAAAGACATACCCCTGTTATCTTTTTTGTTGAAAGCAAAGTAAACTATTATGTAGGCTGAGAGGGGTTCCCAAACTTTTTCACATGACTGTATAAGGTTATTGATCTTTTTGCAGTTTCAACATGAAAATTTGGTGGAACTGCAGGTCTTTCATCCAGACTCCATAAAACAAACAAACAGTGACGGAACTGCAATGTTAACCCAGCCTCTTGAAGTTTTGCGGCACTAGCACTACTCACTATACCATCATATTCTGAAATAATCTAATTAAAACAAAAGTTATTTTGTCTACAGCTTGGGTTGTTAAAGATGTAGCTTGAAAATCAATTTTACATCTCAAACCTATGTAGATTAGTAGATTATCATATACACAATTTAAATTGAGCACATGCAAATAGGCAAGTTAAACATCTAGAAGTTAACCATTTCCAATGTACAAATAAAAGACTAAACTATATTGTAATAAACAATGAAAGCAATGATAATTATTAATTTAATATAAACCTACATAATTTTATCTTTCATATGTCAGAGCTTGAATTATTATGGTAGTCAAAACTGACCAATATAGCTTGGAACCTGTCATGAGTCCTTATGTTTTATTTATAGGATTTGATTTATCTAAATTTTAATATGTGCAAGTTTTACACCTTTGGTTGTGGAATTTTTTTATTGTTATTTTCATAACTTTATCACACCGTAAATTTTAGCATTGGTTGTGTACTGTTGCTGATCAGGTGCTCTATGTTAACTGTATCTGACGTAAGGTGCTGTACATGTAAAACGTGGCAGCACGCAGAGTTCACAGCCCAAGTTTTGATAAAGTGATTTCCAAAAATTACCTTTTTGCCAATCACTCTTTACTTTCGAAAGTCAAGGCTAAGTCCTCATTTAGCATTTAGACCTCTGCTTTGCTCTTTTCACTTTAAGTCCTTTTCTGCAAATTGGACTTTGTCGATATGTTTTTAGTTATCTTTCTGTGTACAGAATTCCTGCAAATTCTTTGACTACATCATAAAGTCCTCCCTTTAAGGTAATCATCACCTGGTTGTGTGTGTGTGTGTTTTGCTTTAAGTTCATGTTTCAGGCTGGATTACTACAGAACCAAGTAGGTAAATGTCTGAGACCTCTTGATGTTTCAGATTGTGTCTTCCTTTGCTCCAGCCTCAATACTCAATTTCATCTTCCTGATGGACCCAGACAAAGAAAAGACATCTCTTCAAATGAGCAACAGGCCTGGAAACCCAACAAACTTCATGTTGTTTTTTTTTTTGTCAGCCATGATTCATACCAGTCATATAAGACATAAAAAATACGGAGCTAAAATAGTTCAATTACAAAGATGATACAGCTCAAACAAACAGATAATCAAAAAGAACACTGGAACTCTTACCTTTAACCATTTCAGGTTTATAAACCCTTCGCATGTGCTCTAAGAAATCATTGTAAAAAGGTTCTGACTGCTCTGCGGGCATTGCTGCATGGTAGTCAGGTTTGTTTCCTTTCAAGATGCATTGCAGTGTAAACTGACTAACACATAAGACTTCAAACTGTTTGTCCATCACACTTTTACACCAGTGTTTTCCATTATCATCTTCAAATAAGCGAAGGTTCAAAATCTTACGCACCCTAAAAAAGAAAAATAAAATTTGCAATATTAAATGAAAATCAAATATACGTCAATTTTAACTCATTTTTTCCTTTACACTACTGTCTGGAGACACATGCATCCATATCCACTCACAGTTATACCAGTTCATCCTAACCAGCATATCAATGAGATGACTAATCAATTAGTTATTCTTAACTTTTCAGTGATTTTTATAGTAGATACTACTGTATTGTGTAGACCAGAAATTGGTCAAGAAAATATGAAAATATAATTAGTGAGCCTGACAGTCCAAAACTCATTAAACTAATTACAACCTTTACCTCTATTCTGTTTGGCATTTACTGGAATTAAACAGCTTATGACCCAATTATATTATTCTACACAGTACTGTATCGGAAATTCAACTGTCAGGATGAGAACAAGTACTAATGATGCCTGATAAATGTGTGAATGTCTGTGGTGCTTTCCATATTAAGTGTTCACAATATTTGTTAAAAAAAAACCAAATACAGTAGTCCCCAGCGAAGTTGCGGTTCAGAGTTCGTGACCTCAGTCGCGTTCCTTAGAACCTAACTAGTAATTGTTAACGAAAACCGCAAATATCCTCCGCAATTTTTATGGCTTTTTTCGTGGCAATACTATACTGTATAGAGAACTGAGGCATGGGATGGTAAAAGTAGCCAATAGAATTTGAAACTGCAACTCCCAGCAGTCCCTGCAGTGGATCTGATTGGTCTTCTGCTGAGGGTGCTGGGGCTGTTGAGATCAAAGGGGGCCGGTGACCAAAAGCAAAAAAAAAAAGTTTTTGTATTTTGTGTTTCAAGTTTCTGTCTTTCTGCCTTCTGTTGGGTTACCTATACTTATTAATTTTGTCCTGGATCGTTTTGTGCGTCTGGATTGTCTGCCGTATGCCTGTGTACATGACGACTGTAAGTGGATTCATGGACATCCTGCAAAGAAAGGAGCGCTCCTGAACCCGTCCACCCGTCTTCACCATTTCAGGAACTACTGGTAGGACTATCTTTACATTCCCATTCAACGTGCGGATCTCTGGACTATCTATTTTCATCATTACATTTCACGTTGCTGTTTTTCATGTTTTGCTTGTGCTTTGTTATATTTAATGTGTAATCGGCATAAGGGGAACAGGGGTGGTATCGTTGTTTTCTTATTTCATTTGTTTTCATTACATTCTTTATTTGCTGTTTGATTACCAGTTTGCTTTGTTTTTGTCTCTGTTTGTGAGTGCGCGCTGTCAGGTCAAGGCTGGGTGAGCCCCTGGAATCTCCACCATAAAAATAAATAATCACTGTTATCTCGACGGTTGAATCTTAGCGGCACCGGACCGCTACAGCGTTATTCATTTCTCCTTGCTGCTGATTGACTGTGATACATCTCCAGCTGAGTGTTCTTGTGTTTTCCGTTAACTTAAAAGCCTGAACCGTGCCTGTCCTTTTTGTCTGATTGCTTTGTTTCTCTCTCCTCCCCCAGACATTCTCTGCTCCTGTTGGGGGTTGTGCTCCCCTATGCTGTTTGTCTATTGTTTAATCGATAACTAACTGTATACTGAGCTTGTTTTACTCCTGAAAGAGACATGTTTGTCTGAATTGTTTAAATAAAGTTCCTGTCTCTACAATCTCCTGTGTTTCTGTGACCCAATACTGCAGCCGCACTAAGACTAGCCTGCCAGCATCAGCGCTTACCTCTGTGTGCTTGCGTGCAGCCAGTTCAAGCGCAGTTGACTCAGTGATTTACATCCATGGCGTCAGTTGCACTTTGTACATATTATTCCAGTAGTTTTTTTAAATAGTTTTTACAGTTCATTAGCAGTGTGTAAAATGATCAGTGTTGCAGTAATTGTGATGCTCTTTGCATGAAAAACGTGTTCCATTAAAATTTCACTTTTTCTTTGTCAATTGTGACATTTACTTAAAGTGCAGCAAAAAAGTATTTGGCATCCAGGGATGCGTTAACCCCCAAGAATGTGGCAGTTTAAAGCTTAAAGCCCCAAGATGCCGCCGAAACGAGCTGCACCGTCTAAGGCTTCTGGCAATGAAAACACACTTGCATGAATTACAGTACATATAGCGGTAACATCGATATTTTACATTCTAGCAATGCGGGAGACATAGCAGTACATTATACAGGGTTATCTTTACATTCTTTATTTTTAGGTAATGTATTAAGCTGAGTTTTAAATTAAATTAAAGTGTTTTGGGGGCATATTTAGGGTTTAAGCTATGAAAATAGGCATTTTTTAACCACATCCAAAATTTGCGGTTTTTCACAATTCGCGGATGCTCTAGGAACGTAACCCCCGCAAATTGGGGGGGTGTATTGTGCATGGGCCTTATGTTGTAAAACATCTGCTGGTGGGCATAACAGAGCATTAATACCATTGACAAGTCACAAAAACCCAATATGCTTAGTTAGAATTACCAATGTTAATAAATTAAGAGCCAGTAGACGTGGCTACGCATAAGATGTTGTACTTTTAATCATTGATTTATTCAAATAAAGCATTTTAACATTATAACTAATTTTGCAAATTACATCACACTAAAAGAGTTAGCAGCTAAACTACTACTGTATATACAGATCATAAGATGGCAACACCAGTTCCATAGAGTCACAATGGCAGCAAGTTTTCAGTTCACTAGTTTCCTAGGTAAAGGTTAACCTACAGTTAATTGAACTTCCAACATAAGTCTGTGACTTGCTGCATATGTTAAGGTTGCATTCATAAAAAATGCCAACAGTTTAGGTTTTACTACTCTATGAAGTTCACAATGAAGTGAATTGAAAATATAAGTTTTATAAAATTCTTTTTGGTACAGCAGTGTATGAACATTATGAGTTTTTGTTTCTGTTGTTCCCTTCAACCAACTGCAAATTAACAATAAACTGAAAATAATTCGGTTGTCAACAGCAGAGCAGGCAAGTTATTACAAAGTAAATTTTCAGAGTGCCAAAATGAAAGCAGAAACACACCACCTGATTAAATGAGATGTCCCATGTTTAAGAAATTGGTGGTAATGAATAATTGCAGCCTGCAGTGGGCTGGCACCCTGCTTGGTGCCCTGTGTTGGCTGCGATTGGCTCCAGCAGACCCCCATGACCCTGTAGTTAGGGTATAGTGGGTTGGATAATCGATGGATGGATGAATAATTACAGCAATTGTTTCTGTTCAGAACCCTGGTTGCCCACCCTCAAATCTTGACAAAGCGTAAGTGTTGCATTTAGCCCCATTGAACAAAACAATCATATTGGTCAGTCAAGATTCTCTGTCAATTCCTTTTTAAATGTATGAAGTTAATATGACTATACCAAGACAAAATGGTATATTGTATATGTTCGCTCTCAACTTCAGCAAGCACATAACAACATTTAATTGGGTAATCGATCCACCATCCTCTTACAGAACACACAATATTCTATTACATGGCTGAATGGAGTCTCATAAGGCACAGGAGGTAACCATGCATAGCACACCAGCCCATCTCTGAAAAACTCAGTCAAGCTAAGTTAATTTACAGAGGACACAAAACCTTACACTTAGTTTTTTGGAATGTGGGTGAAAACAAAACAACTCAAAGAAGCCAATGAGAAAATGAGCAGGCTCAGCATACAAAATGATCTAGGCACGATTTGAACCCTGATCCCCTTCAACCTTCAGTTCTAGGGAAGTAACAGTAACTATAGCACCACTGTGCTTCCTATAATTGATGTACAGAAAAATACAGTACAATATGCAAGAAAAGCTACAGCTATCGGAAGATTAATTGATAAAGTGAATTCTTTGAAGAGTTGATCCAAGTTGGTGTTTTGCTGTGAAAGACTTAAGTGAAACAGTCAGGAATAACATGACTGGACCAAAGAGTCTTTGCTAAATTGGTCTGTGTGTGTTGTGTGTCTGATCACCCTGCAATGAAGTGCCACCCAGACCATAAGTTCCTGCTTTGTGCATGATGATTGCTGGGATAGGCTCTAGTCACTCAGTGACACTGCCCTGATAAGCGAGTTGAGAAAATGGATAGAATGGATCGTTTTTGCTTTTGTTTTCTCCATAAAGAACAATTTGATTGTGGTTAAGAGAAGGAGGGGGTCTGGCTTAGGCACTAACCGCTTTTTGTTTTCCTAAGTGGTTTTCAACCTCAAATCATCTAAATATTTAAAGGATTTTTATTTCACATCTCTAGTATGTACATTTTGTTACTTAGGCGTATTAAGATAGAAAGAAAGATGCAGCATTATTTTCATGGAATGAAAAGGAATGAAGAAAAACTAAAAAGGACTGACTTCACAATAATAAAGTACATTTTTCCTTTGCGCCTTCTCCGACCATAACCTATCGTCTTTGGGGGAGGAGCAAAACCTTTAGATTCATCAAAAAATTCTGATCTCCAGTTTTCAAACGGATCTCGACATTTTAGGGTCCCCGATACCAAAAAACGTCGATATCTCGGTGATGGGTGTGTGTCTGTCTGGTATGTGTGTGTCTGTGTGTCACAGTTTCTTGAGGACGGTCTACAGCTAAAACAGCTGAATGGAAAATACCAAACTAAGACAACAATGTAATCAAATACTGTAACTTTGCAAATAATTATGAATTCTTGTCATCAATTGCTATCGTAACGACTTATTTTATGATCAGAAAGATCAGCATCAGAGTGGTAAAAAAATTACTAAAATGTTATAGAATAGTTTGGGTAACTTGGTTCCCAGGGTGCAAAGCCTGCTGATGCTCATGTTGGATCTTTTTTTTCTGTGTGAGCTGAGAGAGAGAACAGTATAAAGGCAGTAAGTTGTGAAGTTCCAGTATAAAAAAAGAGGATAAGGTGGATTTGATAGAAGACAGAATGAGCGCGTGAAAAGTGCTTGCATAATTAGACGAATTAAGGCCAAAAGTATGAACAAACTTTAAAAAAGGAGATGGTCAAAGAAATGAGAGGAATTCTATCCACAGAAAAAAGAGTAACATTTATCGGGCTTGGGAAAGCCCAGATAAAGCAGAAAATACTGGTCGGGTGTATACACCATGTGTTCTGGCATGGTGGTTTCTTCTTCTATGGTAATACCAAAATTTCATTTTGTTTTTGTGTTTTTATGGGCTCTAATTCTCCTACAGATTTACAGCATTGGTTAGCTGCTTGCTTCTCAAAGCCAAGTAATAATGTAAATAACACTCCATAAAAACAAATAGTTCCTCCTGTTATATCAACAACCATTTTTTTTTTTTTACAGATTGTTGCAGCTAAACAGTAAAATAGATGAAATATTCCGGAACCGCCAGGAAGAAAAAAATGACTTCTGCTGCACACAAGCACAAGTAATTTTGCTTCCAAAATTTTAATGCTATGTTTATTTTTATTATAATGTGTTGATACACCTAGAACTGTCAAAATCAGATTTGAAATTAATGATGCTAGGATAGGCCCCATCTTTCTGTTTTCAAGGCACTAAACATCATTACGTGGATTCATGAAATACTTGGAGGTTAAAAGGGAAATTAGGGCAATAAGAACTGTACACAGTAGACTCAGAAATTAAACATTGAAAATCAGCTTTTGTGATTTTTTTTAATATTACAGCCCTTTACTGAAAACCATAACATTTTATGCAACATTAAAATGTTTAATAATAAATAAACAAATATAAATACATACACATACAGCACTTACATGTATTCTGTATCCTTCTGAGTGTCTTCTAAAGAAATTCCCAATAAAACACAAATTCCTCTCCCAATTGAACTTATCTGTTCTTCTCCAACTGCACAAAAAATGCATAATTAAATGTTTTAAATAGGTAAAATATATAGAAACACAATGCAAAAATAGAATTTTCTACACTCTTGTTAAAACGTGTATATTTAGTTAAATTGAAAAAGCTTGAAGACAGTGCTCTGCAGTACAGTCCACATGCTTTTTATTTAGGATGTTTATATAAAAATAATTTAAAGCAACGTATTGTTTTCATACAGAATTCAGACCAGAAATTAAAATACATACAATCATAAATCCTATGTTTGTATTTATACCAATTTAATTAGCAGACACTTTTATGGACAGATGTAATGAAACTTTTTATAGGCACACGAATACAAATATAAGGGAAGCGTACAAGAAGAAGAAATTGCATTTATATATCACTTTTCTGACTACTCAAAATGCTTTAAAAAAAAGAAGAGAACCACTACAACCACCTCGTATTTAGAGCATTCACCTGGACAATGCGATGGCAGCTATTTTTGCACTAGTATGCTCACCGCTAATTAGCTATTAGGTGGTGAAGGGGTGAGAGAGATAGTTAGCCAGTTAGAGACAGGTGATGATTTGGGGGCCAGAATGACCAGGCTATGGTGGGCAATTTAGCCTGGACATCGGGATACACCCTTCTTTTATAAGTAATGCCCAGGGATCTTTTATGGCCACACAAAGTCGGGGCCTCGGTTTTAAGTTTCATCTGAAGGATGGCATCATTATAAAAGCACAGTGTCTGTGTCACTAAAGGCATCAGGATGCACACACATACCACAGGGTAACTGCCAACGACTCTGCCAGCAGCAACCCAAGCTTTTCCTAGATTGTCTCCAAACTAAGTACTGAGTTTTCAACTGAAGACAGCACTCTTGACCAATGAATGAGAGGATGAAGCAGGTCTTCAATTCAAAAAGTCATGCCTAGGGGGCTTTAGTTTTAGTTTCTTGTTTATGATGTATGCTGATAAATCCATAGCAATACTTTAACCAAAAAGCATGCATTTTGTATGTTTTGTTCATACAACTGGATAACTGACATTTGTATTAGTGACAAGAGTAATATGATTTTTTTTTCCTTTTATCCATGGACGTTTTTCATATTGTTTGCCGTTGTACAGTATTGGTCACACTTGGGTTCTATTAAACTAAACCTTTTTTCAGCCCTAACCACAAAACTGCATTTGACATATTAAGAAAATATATTTGAATGGAGTATTTCTTTAAAACATATTTACACCTGTATTTTGGCGTAATTGATATGTTGCTATTCACTACTGTAAGTTTAACTGTTTCAAGGAACTTTTCATCTATATCCAATTACTTTGTACAAATCTAAATGAAAAAAATCAAGGATGGGGGGCAGGAGATTGGCAAATCTGCCAAACCTTATAATGCAGAAATGTACACCAAAATAACAATTTGTGTGTGTTTTGCAGATGACTTCAAACTTGCAGAATGAATGAATGAATGAATAAACAGTGAGGCTAAACTGGCCAAATGTTAGATGGTGTTAATGTGTCATTGAGTTCTCTAGTTATGTACTTAGAAGCAAAAAAAAGTATTTCTCTGCAATCCAACTTTGACGGATGAAACAGAAGGGACATTATTAAAGTTTCAGTCTGTATAAAGACTCCAGACTAGATGTATTATATTGGCAAAACTATTGGGACCCCCCAAATCATTGAATTCAGGGGTTCCAATCACTTCCATGGCCACAAGTGTATAATCTTGAGCACCTAGGCATGCAGTCTGCATCTATAAACATTTGTCAAAGAATGGTTCACTCTCAGGAGCTCAGTGAATTCAAGTGTGGTACCGTGATAGGATGCCACCTGTGCAATAAGTCCATTTGTGAAATTTCTTCACTACTAAATATTCCACGGTCAAATGTTACTGGTATTATAACAATGTGGAAACAACTGGGAACAACAGCACCTCAGCCACCAAGTGGTAAGCCACGTAAAATCACAGAGCGGGAACAGCATATACTGAGGCGCACAGTGTGCAGAAGTCGCCAACTTTCTGCAGAGTCAGTAGCTACAGATCTCCAAACTTTGTGTGGCCTCCAGATTAGCTCAAGAACAGTGCAGCATAGAGGACTTGATGGAATGGGATTCCATGGCCAAGCAGCTGCATCCAAGCCTTACATCGCCAAGTGCAATACAAAGTGTCGGATGCAGTGGTGTAAAGAACACCGCCACTGGACTCTAGAGCAGTAGAGACGTGTCCTCTGGAATAACGAATCACGCTTCTCTGTCTGACAATCCGATGGACGAGTCTGGGTTTGGTGGTTGGGAGAATGGTACTTGCTTAAATGCACTGTGCCAAGTATAAAGTTTGGTGGAGTGGGGGATTGTGGTGTTTTTCAGGGGTAGGGCTTGGCCCCTTAGTTCCAGTGAAAGGAACTCTTAATGCTTCAGCATGCAAAGCCATTTTGGACAATTTCATGCTCCCAATTTTGTGGGAACAGTTTGGGGATGGCCCCTTCCTGTTCCAGCATGACTGCACACACACCAGTGCACAAAGCAAGGTCTATAAAGAAATGGATGAGCGGGTTTGGTGGCCTGCACAGAGCCCTGACCTTAACCTGACAGAACACCTTTGGGATGAATTAGAGCGGAGACTGCGAGCGAGCCAGGCCTTCTTGTCCAACATCAGTGCCTGACCTCACAAATGGTCTCCTGGAAATTCCTATAAGCATACTCCTAAACCTTGTGGAAAGCCTTCGCAGAGGAGTTGAAGCTGTTATAGCTGCACAGGGTGGGCCAACTCCATATTCAAGTCTATGTATTAAGAATGGGATGTCATTAAAGTTCGTGTGTGTGTAAAGGCAGGTGCTCCAATACTTTTGGCAATATACTTTAGATAGATCATTATTTATCCCAAGAGAAAAAATTGGCTTTTAACAGAAGCTCAATAAATAAATAATATTATTATATTATGACAGACAACAAACCCCTCACAAATATACACCAGAGAAAGGCAGTTATGCATTATACAGGTGCATTACTGTTCCTATAAAGGTGACAGTAGCTACAGATTATAGCAACTGTGAATTGGGTAACACAGGCTCAGAAGAGAGATAAACAGATCAAGATGAATACATACACACATGGGATTTACGAGGGTGAATCAAAAAGGTAAGGCAATTTGAAAATGGTGCGGTAACGGCCAACAGATTGAAGTTAGCACAATACAACACATTTGAGATGGCTTATGGGTACTTCAAGCATACACAGCGCAGAGCTCTACCATTAGTCCAGCTGAAGCTGAGGTCAAACAAACATTGACGCTCTGCCGTGGGATCGCACCATTGTTGAACAATGCGCCGTAGTGAGATTTCTTTGAGCCAGGGTCGTGAAACCTGCTGAAGGATGCTGGCTCGTGTAGATCAGTAAGCTGTTTGGGTACCCATCTTGTGCAAATTTACTCTACAGCAAGCCATCATGCACCACAGCATGTGCAGATCCATGGCTGAAATCCAAATGTGTAGCAACAGAGGACAACATAATCTGTTGGGCTTCTCTGATGAAGGCATTTGCCATATTGGTGCAGGCTTGGGTGCCTGATGTTGATGGTCGACCAGATTGAGCTTTATTTTTTTACGCTTGTTTTTTCTTCTTTAAACCTTTCTACTCCTTCATGAACTTTTTGTTGAGTCACTCTGTTTTTCACTTCCATATTGAGCTAACATCCTTCAGTGAATTTAAGCAGACTTAACTTCTTCTATCCAAAGAAATTTCACAACACCGCATTGTTCAACAATGGTGTGGTCCCCCAGCAGAGTAACCATGTTTATTTGACTTTGGCTTTGACTAGACTAATAGAAGAATGCTGTGCTGTGCATGTTCAAACTCCCATAAGCCATAGCAAACGTTTTGTATTGCATAAACTTCTACCCATTGCAGTTTCCACTTAATTTTCTAATTGCCTTTTGATTTACCCTCGTACCTTCATTTGCATGCTTAATATATTCAAACAGAAACTTTTTAAAACCACCAAAATGATTTTTTCTGATCCTTTACCATATACCACTTCAAAAGTTCATGCAGTCATACTCTTGCTCCTCTAGATCTAATATTTGGCTGTGTATACAGCCAGTTCAGGCTCCACTAACTGTGCTTTATAAATTTCCATTTTTGTTTTCATCTGCATTCAAAACAACTAACAGTCCTGGACAAGTTAAGGCCATGCAGAAAGAGGCTTGTTACACATGCACACTGTCATACTGTATTTATCCAAAAAAATACGTTTCCAACTCAAACGTGACCATGGCTTCTTTTTGAACAGAACCCTTTTGCTCTCCACGTGAATAATTAATTGAATTCTCATTTTCAGGCTAATAACAAGCTCTTAGGTTCACTCTAAATTGAAGAGCTCAATTCCAAAATCAGCTAAGTACAAAAGATAAATTTTGGAGATAAATAGGAAAATAAATTTCAAGAAACTACAATCAAATTTGGAAACTTCTATTTGCTGAATGTAAATGTCATTTACAGTATACATGAGAAATCAGATTTTTTTATTTTTTGCAAATAAATGAAAAAAATGTATATTTAGCAGGTTTTGGCGCAAACCAAAGGCTATGTTTTAGATTTGCTGTAAGAAAGTTTCATCTTTACTCAAACTGATCAAGAAATATCCATCCATCCATTTTCCAACCCGCTGAATCCGAACACAGGGTCATGGGGGTCTGCTGGAGCCAATCCCAGCCAACACAGGGCAGGAACCAATCCCGGGTAGGGTGCCAACCCACCGTAGGACACACACTAGGGCCAATTTAGAAACGCCAATCCACCTAACCTGCATGTCTTTGGACTGTGGGAGGAAACCGGAGTGCCCGGAGGAAACCCACACAGACACGGGGAGAACATGCAAACTCCACGCACGACGGACCCGGGAAGCGAACCTGGGTCTCCTAACTGCGAGGCAGCAGCGCTACCACTGCGCCACCGTGCCGCCCAGATCAAGAAATATTTAATAGAAAACTTCACAAAAATACTTGAACTTCACAGCTTCAAAGAACTTCACAAAAATAAGTCTAACCAGTGTCCTAACAAAAATATTTGAAAAACTCTTCAAAAGTATTAATTTACTGAATAGTACGTGGTAAATTTGAGAAACCTAAAATCCAAAATGTTTGTTTACAGAACGGATGTCAAATCTCGAGACGTTAATAGCCTATATCTTCATCGTCATCCATTTCCATATCACTCTCAGCAACTGTTTTACTGTTTTTCCTGGCCTTTACTATGATGGGTCCGTACTTAGCAGATTTTGAAACTAAATCCCTTAAAACTTTAGCGCTACACTGTTGCAATTAGCAGATTTTGAAGCTCAAACATATTTTTGGCGCACGACCAACTGCATGAAAAGTCACAATCACGTGTTCACTAAATTTTACCAAAAGGTGTAATTAGCAGATTTTGGAACTCACATCTTCAATTGTCCCAGTGTGCATTTAGTAACCACTGCAGTGCCCCTTATTCAAAAATATCCCACTTCCTTCTGGGATAATGCATTAACAGGCCCTAGGCGCAATAATTGATTTTTTAATACACTGCCCAAAGCATCGACTCCGTCACAAAAGACAACAGCGAGTCAAGAGGGCTGAAAAGAGGGCGTGCCTCAGTAGGGTTATCCACCGAAGGGGCGTTACCTTATGCAAATTTTTACAAATTTGAATTTACACCAGCGGGCTGTAGGCAGATACGGCACGAGCCTATGCTAATTCATTTCCAAGCATTTAAAACAGCATGCACCGCTGGTACACTAACCCCAAACCCTTTTTTTTTTAACTTCCCAACATTTCGAATGTTGACGTGTGACGTCGCCTTAAGGAAGTCGTGCCGCCGAGGTGCTGTCCCACGTGCTAGTCGCGGGCGGCTGACGCTGAAAAAGCTCTGTGCATGAGCGAGTGCGCGCGCACGGACACACGCTGGACTTTTCGTCTGACAAAAGGTGTCGCTGCGCTTCTTGTCACGTGGGGGAAGTCAACACCATACAATCATTAGACTTATCCAGGAAAGAAGGAAGTGAAGGGTAGCCACCTCTGCTCTCCGCGCGTTTGCAAAGTGCTCGTGTTCCGTTGCCGTTACGGTCGCGCACCTCTGCCGCTTAGCGACGCAAAGCGCCCGCAACCCGCTGAATGGCCTCCATTTCGTTCAAGCCCCATAGCCGAAAGTGAGCACCGACATGCTTTCATTATTGTATGTCACACCCTGCCATCAGGAAAAAAAAAAGTAATAGTAGTCGCGGGTTGCCTTTTCTTTCGTCGCTTTGACACTAACCTGTTACGCTGGCTCTAGTCACTCTCTGAATGATTGCTTTCATGTTATTTAGGTCTAGTTTGTTTGATGCTGCCCTGTGATATACCCAGCGTTAGCTCAAATACAGCTGATGACAAACCGATGCTGGAAAAGCTGATCGTGGAACTTCAGCGCCCCCTAGCTGGGAGGAAATTAAACCAGTTGTTCTGGCGATGCTTTTCTAACACGTTAAGCGGCGCTACACCTCCTGTTTTTTCGAGAGCACTTGTCATCGTCTCCCCGCGTAGCTGTAAACTGAAATAAGTTTGTGTTTTAAGTTGATCATTGGCAGTGGTCGATTTCCGAAAGGAAATGAACTGTAATTTCGATCGCAGATACAGCCTTGCACTAAAACACCGACGTATTGTGCCCATCGCGAAGAAGAGCACAGTGACTTGTCTCGGTGACTATCCACCGGTTTGCACTGACTCCAGTTCTGCTGAAGAGCTTCGAAAGACTTGCATCCACGGCATCAAACCGGTCACTCTGGATTCCCTTTACTTTGCCTTCAGAGCAGACAGGTCCACAAGTGGATTTTGTCAGTATTTCCGTATATGTACAGCTGAAGTCAGCATTTTGTATACAACTAGGGGCGAGTTCTTTAAAATTCACTTTATGTCTCCTTCACTGATTTTATACTAACAAACTATACATTTGGCATATCGTTTAAGGTAAGGATCCCCAACTCCAGTCCTGGAGGACCACAATGTCTACAGGTTTTCATTCTAACCCTTTTGTTAATTAGTGACCTGTTTTTGCTCCTAATTAACTTCTTTTGAATTAGTTTTAATTGACTTGCTCTTGAAGACTCAGACCCCTTAACTGTTGCTTTTTCCTTAAATAACTGCTAAATAATAATGAGATACAAAATGAGCCAAAACATGACCAACAAACTGTTCCCATCATACAATACAGGATGAGTCAAAATTATGTTAACACTAATGGTACTGTTATGTATATACTTATATACAATTTTTGTGGACAATTTATGTGCCACATATAGTACACGTGTTGAACGTGATGGCGAACAGGTTGAGACATTCCTGTAAATCATCTACGTATGTTCTGTGAATAAATTGTTTCCGCCATTCAAATGTTAACATAATTTTGACTCGCCCTGTATTTGAAAATAAAGAATGATGAAGGTCTCGGGAATGTTGAACTGCTCAGGTCTCCAAAACATTTTAATAGTGTTCAATTTTGGAAATGTATGCTAATTAACAACAAGACTCGGCGCCTAATTAAACAACTGGTTGGAGTTTGAGGCCCTGACTTAGTTGGTCTTCTGTTGGCTCACTCACTTCACATTTCATTTCTGTTTGGGTGCCATTTAAGGAAAGAAATGAAGAAATTCAGAGAAACAAATCTTAAAAAACAAGTTAATTAAAATGAACTCAAAAGAAGTTAATCAGCAGCAAAAACAGGCCACTAATTTAGAAAAGGGTTCAAATGAAAACCTGCAGCCACTGCGGCCCTCCAG
The DNA here is from genome assembly GCA_026402145.1 of Polypterus bichir lapradei. Taxonomy (NCBI): domain Eukaryota; kingdom Metazoa; phylum Chordata; class Cladistia; order Polypteriformes; family Polypteridae; genus Polypterus; species Polypterus bichir. The sequence goes on along the minus strand of JANRMT010062824.1, from coordinate 20,295,022 downwards.
GACCGGAGTTGGGGACCCCTGGATTAAGGCATCTGCCTTGTGCAGGGCAACAGTAATTTCTTCCAATAATATTCACTGACAGAGTATTTTTGCTTTTTATTATATATATTTTTATTGTATATCACAGTTCCAGTGGGTCTGAAGTTTCAATACACTTTGTTAATATTTGGTAGCACTGCCTTTAAATTGTTTAACTTGAGCCCAACCTTTTGGGTCGCCCAGCCACCGTTACATTACTTCACATTGTTCCAGTGTGGTGCCAAGTTATCACCCCTGCACTCGGGTCCCAATCCGGGTGGTTCGTTGTGTGGTGGGTGCAGCAATGCACTATCAGCACATGTTTCCAACCTCTTCCTTCTTCTTCCACAAGCTTCTTACAATAAGTTGCTGGAATTGTGCCCCATTCTTCCAGACAGAACTGGTGTAACTGGGACAAGTCTGTAGGCCTCCTTGCTCGCACACACTTTTTCAGTTCTGCCCACAAATTTTCTTTCGGACTGAGGTCAAGACTTTGTGCTGGGCACTCCAATACCTTAACCTGGTTGTCCTTAAGCCATTTTGCCACAACTTTGGAGGTATGCTTGGGGTCATTGTCTATTTGGAAAACACATTTGTGACTAAGCCTCAACTTCCTTGTTGAGCTCTTGAGATGTTGCTGTAGTATATCTACATAATTTTCCTTCGTCATGATGCCATCAATTTTGTGAAATGCACCTGTCCTTCCTGCAGCAAAGCACCTCCACAACATGCAGGACGGTTTGGATGGTGCTCTTTGGCTCGCAAGCCTCACCCTCCAAACATAACTGTGTCCAAACATAACTATGTCCTCCAAACATAACTGTGGTCATTTTCACCAAACAGCTTGATCTTGGATTCATCAGACCAGAGGACATTTCCCACAGAATGTAAGATCTTTGTCCCCATGTGCCATTGCAAAATGCAGCCTGGCTTTTTGATGGTGGCTGTGGAGCAGTGGCTTCTTCCTTGCTGAGATGCCTTTCAGGTTATGTTGATATCAGACTTGTTTTACTAGTTTATATAAATGCCTGATTACATGTTTCCTCTAACCTCTTCACAAGATCCTTGGCTGTAGTTATGGGATTGATTTGTACTTTTCATGCCAAAGTACATTCTTCTCTTGGAGTCAGAATGCATCTCCTTCCTGAGCGTTATGACGGCTGTGTGCAGAGCCGGCCCTAGACAATTTTGGGCCCGAAGCAAACTGATACCGAGGGCCCCGTAAGGGGCCTGACCCCTGCGGCTAGGGGGTCTGGGGCAAAGCTCCAGCCGCCAAGCGATTTCCTGCATTCTGAGCTGCAGAAATGCGTTTTCCCGGCATCTACAACCATCACTTTTTGACGATTTCCGTTTGACACTGACAACCGTAACCGTAACACACTGACAGGAGCCAAATTTGCAGGTTGTCAGCGCAGACTGTCGTCCAAGGCCCTGAGTGAAGGGTAAGAGTGATGGAGGTCGGAGTGGGCCCGCATAAATGTCTTTAGTGACGATACATTAACAGATAAAGCTACATTTTAGCCAGCTTTTGCTGTTTCCACCAGGCAGCACGTGGAATTAAATAGCTAGGCCAAGCAGTTTTTTTTTGCTTTTTATATTTTTGATATATATATTTTTATTTTATGAAGATGAGATCCACATTATTTTGTTTTTACATTCTTATTCGGTTTTAAAGCTTGTTTTCATACTTTCGAGATATTCAGATTTCCGTATAAAATAACTTACCAACAGATATTGAAATCTATTTCGCACAAAAGACACTTTTCGAAACTTGGCACTGGCAAACTCATGAATAAGTTCAGAATAATCAAGAGATTTGACTATCTCTTGCTCAATTGAAATCAATGCCAGACTGAAGCGTAAGTGGCCGCCTACTAAGGACAGAGGCACAGATGAGCCGTGGAGGTGGCAACAGGCGCGCGGGCCTGAGTGAAGAGTAATGAAGATGGAATGCTGAGTGGAGATGTCCACGTGGAGTAATTAGGTGATGGAATATGTTGCCCGTGAATTATATATATAAAAAAATTAGTAATAGAGGTTGGAGTGAAGGAGTCTGTTGCTCCATTGGGTCCTCCGCAGCAGCGTCGCATCACAGGAAAAAAAAAAAAAACCTTGGGCGCAGTGGGCCCCCTCCAGCTGTGGGCCCGAAGCGGTCGCTTCGTTCGCTTAGCCCTAAGGCCGGCTCTGCTGTGTGCTCCCAAGAAGTTTATACTTGTGTATTCTTGTTTGTACAGATGAACGTGTAACCATCTACCGTTTGGAAATTGTTCCCAAGGATGAACCAGATATGGGGACGTCCACAGTTTTCTTTCCTGAGGTCTTGGTTGATTTCTTTTGATTTTCTCATTATGTCAAACAAAGAGATGGTGGGCCTTAACATACATCCGCATGTTGACTCCAATTAGGCTAATTGGCTATCTGAAGCTAATTATCTACTTGCCTAAAGGCTTGACATCATTTTCTGGAATTTTTCAAGCTGTTTAAAGGCACAGTTAACAAAGTGTATGCAAACTTGTGACCCACTGGAATTGTGATATAGTCAATAAAAGGTGAGATAATCTGTCTGTGAACATTGTTGGAACAAATTACTTTTGCCCTGCACATAGCAGATGTCTTAAACGATATGCCAAATGTATAGTTTGTTAGTATAAAATCTGCCGAGGGTTTATAAAGTGAATGTTAAAGAATTCACCTGAAGTGTACGTAAACTTCTGACTTCAACTGTAGTCCTTTCACACCCTTGAGAACAAGGCGAGTTATGTTAGAATGCTACAGTCATGGCCGAAATTATCGGCACCCCTGAAATTTTCCCAGAAAATGCACATTTCTCCCAGAAAATTGTTGCAATTACAAATCTCTTGGTATACACATGGTTTATTTCCTTTATGTGCATTGGAACAACACAAAAAATCAGAGAAAAAAAGCCAAATCTGACATCATGTCACACATGTTTTGGGCTTTCTAACAGGCAGGCCTCACATAGTCCAGCATACGGGTTTTAATGTTTTAAATATGGACCCCCATCTGGGCTGTTGCCAAGCTCCCTACTTTATACTCAAGTGACTGTGTTGCTTCCCAGTATAAAACCAGTACAATCAAACTTACCTATGATACCACAGTTACTGGGCTGACTACTGGGAGAAATTAGACAGCCTACAGGAGAGAGATAGTCAGTCTGCTACCGTGTTCTCCTTAAATGTTAGCAAAAGAAAGACGATTATGGACGTACAGAAAGCAGGGAGCAGCACATGCCATTGTGCACCAGTGAGGCAGAGGTGGAGAGAGAGAAAAACCTTTAAATAGAAGCTCGCCTAGGTCCCACAACAGTATTCAATTGGTAGAGAAATCTCAGCAGCCTTTGAGGCTAAAGGTATCTGGCATGCCAGCCACAATCTCGGGTAGCTTTAATAGAGATTGTTTCTTTTGAGAGCATTCATGCCAGCGCCATCACAGTCTGGCTTGGTTACTGCTCTGCACAGGACCACTAAGCCCTATAGCAGGTGGTCAGGCCTTCCCAAACCATTCCAGGAACAGTTCTCCCATCTTTGGAGGACATTTATCAGCATGGCTCACAGCATTATAAAGATCAGCACCCATGTCCAGCCCAGTCTATTCACAATCCTACCATCAAGCAGACGCTAAAGAAGTATACGTACAGAACAGTTTTTATTTGCAGAAAAATAGACATCCTGCAAATTACCTCTTTCTCTCATAATATGTACACATGGGCCAAGCCAGTAATTCACCTACTCTCTTCACCTTTTGAATTATGATTATCTCTATTACATATTTCTTTGGATTATGTTTCAATCTGATTTACATGTTTACATAATGCTCTTGGTATTTGCACTATTGCTTTGCATGGCTGTATTTATACTTCCTTAGAAGACTGGCGTCCTTCAACATCTGCAATAAGATGCTGCAGATGTTCTACCAGACGGTTGTGGCGAGTGTCCTCTTCTATGTGGTGGAGAGCTGGGGAGGCAGCATAAAGAAGAGGGACGCCTCACGCCTGGACAAACTGGTGAGGAAGGCAGGCTGTATTGTAGGCAAGGAGCTGGACAGTTTGACATCCGTGTCAGAGCGACGGGCGCTGAGCAGACTCCACTGCATCCACTGAACAGGATCATCTCCAGACAGAGGAGCAGCTTCAGTGACAGACTGAGGAGACCCCACACTATGCGACTCTTCAATTCCACCCGGGGGAGTAAAGTTAACATTATACAAATTGTTTGTCTGTTATACCTGCATTTTTATCACTCTTTAATTTTATATTGTTTTTTATCTGTATGCTGCTGCTGGAGTATGTGAATTTCCCCTTGAGATTAATAAAGTATCTATCTATTTCTTATATATTGTTTATTGACTTTTAGTACATTAATTGTATTGTCTTGTGGTTTAGTTTGTGTTGTGACCACCAGGGGGCGTGTCAGTTCCCCGACACAACAGACACAAGTACAAACCCAGCACACACAAGGCTTTTATTAGAGCGTGGGAAATGCTTTCCTTTTTTGTTTCCCACCATCAGCACAGTACAAAGCACAAGTACAGTTAATTAGCACAGCACACAGTACATTGTCTCTTCTCTCTCTCTGTCTCTTCCGTCTCCACCGTCATCCTCTCCCTCCTAACTCTGGCTCTCTGAATGGAGTGAGGCAGTTCCTTTTATAAAGCACCTAGAAATGCCCCATACAAAGTCCTGCAGTGAAGGGCTCCGCTGTTCCCCATGTGCCCCCTGGTGGTGGCCACAAGCCCTAAAACAATTGAGCTTCCATGCTCCAAACCAGTAGCACCATAGCAAGCCAAGAAGACTGCCCTCTATTGTCTCGGTGGAGGTACTGCCCTGTGTGAGCTCAGTGCCGGTGGAAGATTGTCGGGAGGCACCTGGAGCACATCCGGGTTATTATAAAAGGGGCCGCATTGTGTAAGGGCCTGGACTTGTGGGTGACTGGTGCTGCAGCACTGGGTTTGTGTGTGTTCATCAGTGTAAATATTCTGTAAATAAACATGTGGTGGTGCATATAATGATGTCTGTGTCCATGCTGCTTACCACTATATATATATATATATATATATATATATATATATATATATATATATCAGTAACGGTGTACTGCATGATAATGTGCACTACACACACGTGACTTGAGCATTCCTAGTTCTCATCCTCTTTCTCTGTATGTTTAGCATTTGTTTGCTCAGAGGTTGATGTGCTTGCTGCTTCCTGAGCAGCTCTTCTTTTCTCCACCCTAGCAGCCCGCTTCTCTTCTTTCATCGGCATCTTTTCACGTTAAAAGTGATTAAGTCAGTGTTTGTATTGCAATTACTTAGTATGTTTCCTTATTTTTTAACTTAAGCTGCCACTTAAGTCTTCAAATGGTCAAATGGTTTGCTGGCTACAGGTGATTTAAAATCCTGAACAGACTAACGGACAGCCACGGTAGTGTATTGTGTAAGAAAGACATGGTTTATTCATTTATAAAGTGTTGTCTTGAGACTGATATTTAAGAGTGAAATGTATGTGTAAAAGGCGGCACGGTGGCGCAGTGAGTAGCGCTGCTGCCTCTCAGTTAGGAGACTCTGGGTGCGTGGAGTTTGCATGTTCTCCCTGTGTCTGTGTGGGTTTCCTCCCACAGTTCAAAGACATGCAGGTTAGTGATCCTAAATTGTCCCTAGTGTGTGCTTGGTGTGTGTGTGTGCCCGCTGGCACCCTGCCCGGGGTTTATTTCCTGCCTTGTGCCCTGTGCTGGCTGGGATTGGCGGGTTGGATAATGGATGGATAAAATCCTCTTTTGCGAGTGTGTGCACGTTGTTGCTGGACCAAGAGTTGTATCAGTACTCAGTTCTGTAAGTTGCTTATCCATCCCACATTCATATTAAACAGCAGCCCGATAACATTGCTGAGGAGAGTCGACCCTCGTCTCTATGCTAACATTACATTTCTTCTCATAAACACATGTAAAAAGTGTTGCAACGTTTTGGCTAGAAAAGTGACATTTTTATTAAATGTCATCTTTCTACTGTAAATGCTTTGTTTTTCTAAATGTTCAAATCCTGGATGTGCACATTTTTTTAACCATTTTCTTGAAAGATAAAATTGCTCTAAGCAGCCTCACACATGTGTTTCAATTTCCTTATTTATGTCTAAACTCCATCCACGATGGTGACTGTGAGCAGACAAGCAAACAGAAAATGTATTATTACATCAAAGAAAATAGTTCAAAGAATCAGTGATAAAATAATCATTTCTCAATTCTTTTTGTGATCACAGGGAAAAATCATAAACGCGGAAGGCACGTTTTCTTAAATCTAAATTTTTGCTGCTTCAAAGTGGACATGTTTGGAAGATTAAGCTTTTTTTCTAATGCTTGGACCTGGGGTACCTGTTGAGTTTATGATTAAATTTTTTTTTTTTTTTATTTGGACGTGAGTGTCAGTAGGCTTTACGCCCTAGAAACCAAGTTACCTGAACTATTCTATGACATTTCAGTAATTATTTACTACTCTGATGTTGAACTTTTTGATCAAAAATAGGTCATTACGATAGCAACTGATGAGAAGCATTAATAACTGATTGCAGAATTACGGTATTTGAGGGTTCCTCTAGAGCAGGGGTCACCAAGTCCAGTCCTGGAGGACCACCGTGGCTGCAGGTTTTCATTCGAACCCTTTTCTTAATGAGTGACCTGTTTTTTGCTGCTAATTAACTTCTTTTGAACTCATTTTAACTGATTTGTTCTTGAAGACTCAGACCCTTTGTTTCTTTTCCTTTAATTAGCAGCCAAACAATAATGAGATACAAAATGAGCCAAAACAACTGGTGTCCATCGTACAATATCTGAAAATAAAGAAACATGAAGGTCTCAGGAATGTCGGTCTGCTCAGGTCCTCAAAGCCTTTGACCAGTGTGCTCTTAGAAAAGAGAAAATCAACAATTTCAGAAATGTCTGCTAATGCACCACGAGAGCAGCAACAAGTCACAGAATTAAAGAACGAGTTTAATTAATGACAAGAATCGGCACCTCATTAAGCAGCTGGTTGGAGTGAAACTGGTTGGAGTTTGAGGCCCTCACTCTGTTGGTCTTCTGTTGGCTCCCTCACTTCACATTTCATTTCTGTTTGGGTGCCATTTAAAGAAAGAAATGAAGCAACTCAGAGGAACGGTGAAGAAATTCAGGAGAACAAATCTTAAAAAAGCAATTCAATTAAAATGAATTCACAAGAAGTTAATTAACAGCTTTGACACTAGAGGGTGCTATCACTCCTCAAAACCCACAGACAAAACGTCCAAGACTCCAGGTAAAAGCACCAAGAAATATTTTTTAATTATTTTCTTCAATCAAGTGCATAAAAGCACCACAACCACAATAAACCCAATAATCAATAGAAATATAATAAAACAATCCTCCACTCCCAGCAGCTCCGTCACACTACCCCCCAACTCCGGCTCTCCTTGCCGTTTCTTTACCAGTCCTTTAAATAGTCCATGACCCGGAAGAGCTCCTGTCCTTCTGTCCATGTGATTCAATAGCACTTCCGGGTCGGATAAAGACTTATATTTTTCTTCAGTTACAGGGAAAATAAAAATCCCCACATCTCCCTGCAGGGTCACTCGATGGCACCCACGGCACCCAGCAGGGCTGTGAAGCTGAACTCCAACTCCCATTGTGCCCTGTGGGAATTCTCCACGGGCACCTCAATGCTGCAGGGAAGACGCGATCTAGCGGACTGGATGTGTCGGCCGGAATGAGCTGCCAGCCATCCATCACACAGCACAAACAGGGCACTCATTAAAAAAAAAGGTTAGAATGAAAACCTGCAGTCATGGTGGTCCTCCAGGACCGGACTTGGCGACCCCTGCTCTAGAGTGACTCTTTTTCTTGTACAATTTGGCTCAAAAACTAATCAGCACATAGTCATCTCATAACAGGCTTAAGTTTTTGAGTTTGGTATTTTTCTGTCCAGCCGTTTTAGCTCAGGAAACTGTGACACACAGACACACATGCACACCCATCATCGAGATTTCGATATTTTCAGTATCAGGAGACCCTAAAATGTTGAGATCTGTCAAAAACCAGAGAACAAAATTTTTGATGATCCTGCCCCAAAGACGGTAGGTAAGATAGACTGGGCTTACAGACATGTCGTACTCTGACAGCGTAAACTTGTTTAGTCTCGAGCAGAGGAGGTTGTGTGGGGACCTAATCCAGGAATTTAAAATCCTCAACGTAGATCCAGCAAAATCCTATCAGGTTCAAGGTGATCACATCCTCGGTGATACCAGTGAAATTAAGATTTTGGACTTAAGTCAGGAAACACTTCCTTATTCAAGTTCAAGTTTATTGTCATGTGCACTGTAAGGAAACACGTTTCCCTGTACAATGAAATTCTTTCTTTGCTGTCCACACCATATGACAAAACCAACGTATAAAGATAAACCTAAATAATAAGTAGCAGAGGCAGCATAAAGTATAAAGTGTAATTGTGCAGGTAGGTGTGTGATGGACAAGTCAAATACAGTTGTGTGAGGTAGATAGAATGAGGTGGCCTATAGTTACAGTATAAACTCCAGTCAGTTATTCAGGAGTCTAATGGCCTTGGGACAGAGGGAGTTCTTTAGACTGGAAGTCCTGCATTTCATACTTCTATACCTCCTGCCTGAGTGTGAACAGTTCGTGTTGGGGGTCCCTGAGGATCGAGGCAGTTCTCCTGTGGACTCTGCAGTTGTAGATGCTCTGCATAGAGAGCAGTGGGGTCCTGGTGATCTTCTCAGCAGTCTTTACCACTCTCTGCAGGCATTTGCGGTCCATAGCAGTAGTGTTGCCGTACCACATGATGATGCAGCTGGTCAAGATGCTCTCAAGAATGCAGCTGTACAAGTTGTCGAGGATCTTAGCCGACATACCAAACTTCCTCAGCATCCTCAGAAAGTACGTCGAACAAATTGCCGAGACATGTACTGTAGTTGAAGCAGAAACCTTCAAAAATCTTTAAGAAGTAGCTAAGCAAACGAGACCAATAGACTGAATGTTCTCGTCCTGGTTTTTAAATATTTTCACAGGCGGCTGGGGTCCTTGCCCAGCCAGGACGCCTCTTTGTAGAAAGGACCAGGGAAGCAAGCGTGATCAGAACAGTACTAAACCCCCTTAGCCGCCACGGGAAGCTAAATGGCAGCCCCCATGGGTAGCAGCGGTGCCTCGAACTCCCACAGGGCTTCATGGGTGATGGAGTTGTCTACAGCCCTGTTGGGATCCGGAGGTGCCACCAGGGGGTGCTGCAGCTGCTCCTGAGCCCTTGTGGGTGATCCTTTTACCACACCTGGAAGTGCTGCCTGAGGTAGGTCATCAAGCACCTACAGCACTTCGGGTAACAAATAAAAGGGGCCAGCTGACATGACTTGGGGAGTCAGAGTCGGGAGGATTGAGACATCAAGTTTGCTGGGAGGAGTGGAGGAGAAAAGAGAAAGAGAGAAGAAAAAGAAAGTATTGTTTTGTTTAGTTTAGTGTTCTGCTTAGTGGGAGTGTGTGTGCCTGTTGGAAATGAGGAAGGTGTTGCCTACAGGTGAAGAAAGAAAATGAAGACATTTGTGTTTTTATCAGTGTGCCTCCTGCGTCTGTCTGTTTCGGTTTGAGTGGCTGCTACGCCCTCTCCATTTGTCACAATATCTAACGTTCTTACGTAAAACTTTAGTTAACTTACCCCTTAATAGTTTCTTTAAATCTTAAAACAGTTGCATTCTGTTTTTAACTGCATCTTATTTTCTGAACCATGAATGAAAATGAAGCAGCAGCTCACCATCAAACCTTATCCCATTTACACTTGTGAGTTCTGCATGGAGTATCCGTTTTAATAAAATATTTGAAAATAAATTTGGGGGAAAAAAGTGAAGGACTGAGAAGAATTACTAACCTGCTTTGAGTCACAAATCATTTGGAAGATGTCCCTGGAAAGGGAAAAAAAAAGTACAATATCACAATGACCTGACAGAACACAATGAAGACATTAACAAGCCATAAAATTAGATAAGTTCCATTATCAGTGAGGTTTACGTTATAATCAAAGAGATGGGCCAGGACAAAAACCTGAAGCCACCGCTGCCCTCCAGGACTGACGTCTGCGGCAAAGTCAAGCAGAACTTCAGTCCATAAATACAAAGAATGACATACTATACGTTTAGCCATCCTGAAAGTTATCCAAGTAATTCAATTAAACCATTGACAAGAAACAAAGCAAATAACAACCTTTTATATAAAAAAAAAAAAAACACCCTCAAAGCATAGCATAGCCCGGAACTGAACCAGAGCCAAGAACAAGGAGTTAGCGGTTATTATATGCAGAGTCCCAAAGCCAGTCTATTATTGTATGTAACAGATCACATTACAAGGGAAATAAACGTGAAATACAATCTTTATTTAAGAAAAAGGAACAAAACAGAATGCAGAGTAGGGAAGACAAAATAAGAAAGTGAAACCACTGTCTTTTTAGGGAGGCAAGCCAATCTGTCAATCTGGATTCAAAAATTCAGAGGTCATGAATGCATACAAATGTATCTCGATAGCTTAAGGCTTTACTAAATCTATTACACTTTGTTAACAAAACTTCTGCATGCAATACTTGCAACTCCATGCACTATTACAGAAAACAGAACTACATTACAAAAGCTGAGATTTTTATGTTAATAACAAGTTTAAACTAGACGATTTAAGAACAGTAGTATTACACGTCTAAAAACGTTAAAAAGAAAAAAAACAGGTATGTGAAATTAAAATTACATATCTTAAAAACATTCTAAGCCTGACTGTGCATCTTAAGCCCTATTCACTTGGAATTAGTTTTATACTGGAAGGTGAGGTAAAGAAATTATTACCAGATGACCTCTCTGTCATTATGTCTGAATCACTCATGTCAGTAACTTTTTACCAGAGATGCTCCAATCAGTCGTCCGCCAATCTAAATCAGCCAATTTTCACTAAAATAAAAGACTCAAATCAGTGACCAGTAAATTGAGCAATCACAAAAAAATGGAGTAATAAACGGAGAAAAAGGAATCAGAGGAGTCACCCTGTGTAGTTAAACAAATGGCACAAACAGCAAGAAAAGCTTCCTGAATGAATTCCCACCTTGTTATGTTGTCCTTTAAATTAAAACAGACACCGTTGGGAGTTTGGACAGCCAGCTTCTTTTGAGTGCAGCAGCTTACATTTTCAATTAGAAGAAGATAAAGACAAACTTGAAATTGCTGCATAGTTAACAATAGTCTTGTTACCTTAACAGAAAACGTTTCTTAATTAGAAACTGTTAAGCATTTGAGTTTTGTTTCTTCTTGATAAACAACTTATGAATATTTGATACATTTGCATTTTTTTTAAAGGTTTGTACAGTGTTTATTTGTTTCTGCATAAAAAACACAGTACAAGTTTTGGAAAGAAACGAGTACTGCATTATTAAAATGGTAATCCATATTTATGATTACACTTCAACAATTAGGAATGTCTATATAAATAAAATGTATTATTATTAATATGATAAATATTAAATTTATCATATAATCATATATTAATCCATATAGATATGGATCTATATAAATCCATCCATCCATTTTCCAGCCCGAATCTGAACACAGGGTCACAGGGGTCTTGTGGAGCCAATCCCAGCCAACATAGGGCGCAAGGCAGGAACCAATCCCGGGCAGGGCGCCAACCCACCCACACACCAAGCACACATTAGGGACAATTCAGAATCGCCAATCCACCTAACCTGCATGTCTTTGGACTGTGGGAGGAAGCCGGAGTACCCAGAGGAAACCCACGCAGACAAAGGGAGAACATGCAAACTCCACGCAGGGAGGACCCAGGAAGCGAACCCAGTTCTCCTAACTGCGAGGCAGCAGCGCTACCCACTGCGCCACCGTGCTGCCCTGTCTATATAAATAAAATATATTACAAAGTATTATTAATATCATCTGATAATTATAAATGTATATGTAAATAAAATATGAATATCATCTGACAATTATGAATGTCTATATAAATAAAATGTATTAATATTATCTGATAAATATGAATGTCTATATAAATAAAATGTATTATCTGATAATTATGAATTTCTATATAAATAAAATGTATTACTATTATTATCTGATACACTGAAGAAAAACAAAAAGCCTGTATAAATATATATTTCCTTTTAACAGTAAAAATACTAATTGATTGTGTTGAGTATATGTGTGTATATATTTTTTGATATTAGAGAAACGGTGAAAACATTTTTTAATTAAGCTTTTTTTCAGATCGGCAAGTTACAGAAAAAAACAAACAATATGACAGCTTTCAAGTATGGTATTTTATTTTCTTTTATGGCATATGTGTTATGGATACATATATTTCTGCGTATTTTATTTTTATTTTAAGGAAATTTTACTTAATATTTTTATGGTCACTGAACAATAAGCCTACAGAATTTCATTTTAATAAAAAAAAAAACCAGTTAACATCTGTGGTCGATAGTTTAATTATAAAAATACACTTTAATATAGGACAAAAGGCTTCTATATGTCTGGTTATGCAGGAGATTACTGTAAAAAGTTTTTTAAAAAAAAAAAAAAAAAAAAAAAAAAAAAAAAAAAATCAGAAATCGGCCAATCAATTAACAGTAAACCTGATTGGAGAATGACGAGCTTGTTCAAGTCTCAGTAAAGATTACAGAGCCCTTTACCTTCTAGAAAAACTCTGTAAAAAAATAATCCCATTTTAAAGAAGGTCCTAGTAAAATTCAATCAACAACATTTCCCCCTCAGGTTTCCAAGTCTATTGCGAAAAAAACAAGCTGTCCACAGTTTGTGCAAACGACATTAAAACGATTCATAGCATGTCGGTCAAGTGGAAGAGTTTGTAGACCAAGGAACTTGTCAAGGGGATGACCAACAGTTACGTAGCAACAATGCATGCGGTTGTTTTAAGGTTACACATAACCGTAGAATGCACGCCTATCTCAGTAATTTTTCTAAACATTAAGTATCTTGTGTGAATCCATGGTAAAAATGACCGATGTTGTGTGGTAACAGTGACTTGACAGACATATGTCCCAAAAGTTTCCTGTTCAAATAGGGCTTTAATTCAAAGCTTCATACTTTCACCATTTCTGATTATGAAGTACAAATCTGTATCAACTATTACAGCAGGCGTTGTCCTTTCCAGGTAATCTGTCATACGTTTGATGACTTACTCAAACTAAGGTAATGACCAATATGCATTTAAGTGATAGTTAATAGATTATGAGAAAATTCAGTTTGAAGGTTTACATCCTGTTATCCTACATGCATTTTTATCATTTGAAACAGCAGCAGGCCCTACACAATTGCATAAACACAAATCCACACACAGCCATTTGTGAGGCATGGCAATTTATAACAGTTTCTTTACTGCAGAAAGCAATGATGCATTGGAAAGTCTTGTAACTAATCACAAGAAAAACACAAGCTCTCCAATTCTCTATGCAATTGTATACATTGTACAATAAGTGCACTTGAAAACTAGTACAGAATTATATTAAAAGATTAAAGTTAAAAACTCTGACCAGTTACAAGGAAGATCATTTTGAATTACTTTTTATTTTGCAAACGAACAACTCAGTAGGAGCTTCAAGCAGAAGAAAGCCAGACTTCATTGTGTCTGTTAATGAACCTAAAAGGAGGGTCATATCCAGCAGTGATATAATGTTGATCATCAAAGGGCAGTCCAGCCACCTTCAGATCCTCCATGAGCGCTTTGATGTTCTTGATATAGTCTTGCTCCAGTGCAAAACCTCCAAAAGAGCTGAAGGAGAAGACGACAAACCACAAAAAGACGTAAATTTCTAAATGTAATACCTCATTTAAGTTTAAGCAAAACCTAATACAGCTACTCCTGCATAATTAAACTGCACACTTTAGATCTACTCCACATCTGTACCCCTATTACTCATATATCCTGTCTATAATGAATAGCAAGCTCAATAATGAACACACTGCAAATCAGGGAAATTAATACAACATTAGAAAACTTTTGACGAGAACAAGCCATTTTCCTCAAAGCTCACCCGGTTTCTCCAAAAAAAAAAAAAAACATCAATTTGAGTTTTGAAGATCCGTAAAGTCCGACTGACTACCACACTACTTGGTCATTTGTTCCAGTTCTCTTCTCTTGTGAAGATTACCCTTAACAAGTCTCCAAATGTGTCCCTGTGTTCTTTTTCAAGTAACAGCCTGGATCGACTGTACAATTTCCTTTGATCATTGTAAAAACTATCATGTTACGTCTTAGTCTCTGTCCGCTCAAGCTGAAAAGGCTCACCTCCTTTAATCTTTCCTCATAGCTCTCATCCCAGAATCAAACTATACTTTCTTTGGGTTTCCTCGTAGAACCGTTCATCATCACCAGCGTGTCCTGTTGTCAACGATGTAGGTGCTATATTTCCTCCAGTGAGCTCAATCCTATGTCATGTGTTCAAGTTCTGTTTTCATGCCAACTTCTACTAAGCTGTTCTTCATATGGTCTAAGTAACTGAATCATAGCAATCCTCTTCCCTTGGTACCCTGTATGTTTCCAATGTCAACTTTGTTCTGAAGTCCTCATTATGTGTCCAAAACATTCAAGAGGTCTTTGTTTGATTTTGTTTTCCACCAGCATTACAAACACTTCATTTGTCAGAGAAAGCGCATCTCAGCTGCTTTAATCTATGTCCACATGGCTTTGGATATCGTCCATGTCTCCCCTCCATAAAGCATAGCTGTCTAGACACAACTCTCATTTTCATGGAAGCATGACAACAGAGAACCAATGCTTGAATTCTGGGGAGGGTTCTTTAAATATGAAACTGGTTTCTTTGGGCTTTCAGAAGGTTCCTAATACGTGAACAAAACACAAATCTTTAATGCACATTAGGGTACCTTGCTGCATACTAACAGATCAAGAGAAAGGAAACTTGAAGCTGGTGTAATTGTATGCAGCAAGTGCCATTTATGGAGCTTGTTATGGATCCAAATAAGGGTCCTTTCTGGACCCTTTACATGGGTGGTTCTTTTTGGAGCCAAAAAATGATCCCCTTGGCATCTCTCTGGAGAATGACTTTGGCACCAGAAGAGTGTACTCGCTCTTCTCCAGGCTTTTTCCTTTGCTGGTAGGCTTTTGGTCTTGTATATTGAAGAGAGCATAATTGCATGCAGAGCTCCATCTGAGGACCCACCCATGGGTCGTAAATCTTAAGCATACTTTTCTTTGACTTGTACTCCACACATCATGCTATATATGACCTGTTAGCCATCTTAATGGCTTCTATCCACGGTCTACATATAGATAGTGAGGAGTCCGATAGGATTCCCAGGTCCTTCTCCGTAGGGTTACTTTCAAGTTTAAGGCCTGCCATTGTGTATTCAGATCTAACATGTCTACTTCATACATGTAATACCTTACACTTCTTACTTAAATTTCATCAGCCTCAAATCTGCCCAAACATTTACAGTACTTTGTTCAATTCCCTCTGTAATGAGTCTACTGGTTGTAGATGATCTACCATCTCACATAGTTTGGGACCATCTGCAAACTTTATCATCTTGTTGCTTATTTTTCTGCCCAGTTCATTTATACACATTAAAAATAAAAAAAGTACAGACCCCTGGGGGACACCACTTTTAACATCAGCCAACTCTGGTAAAGTTTTTGTAACTGTAACCCTTTGCTTTGTCCCTAAGCCCTGTGCTTTAGCTAATAATTTACATTGAAAGTATTTCTACTGAAGAACAAACAAGAACTGAAAGCATAAAGAAGCAGGATCATCCTTAGCCTTAATTAAATGGACATGTGTCTGTATGTCCGTCCAATTGCTAGGGTTAGGAAGGAAATTTTATTATAGGCAAAACATGTAGAAAATGGTTACATATACTGTACATATACAGGCAGTCCCCGGGTTACGTACGAGATGGGGACTGTAGGTTTGTACTTAAGTTGAATTTGTATGTAAGTCGGAGCAGGTACATTATGTTAATAAATGCTATTTGTTGACCGACTGTAACCAAGTGCTCTGCCAATGAAAGATGGAGTTTCACCTCTTTCTGACCTTTTTATTATTTCTACTTTATTTTCAATGGTGATGGTTTTTCTCTTCTTTACTGTATCACCAGCACTTGCATCAGGTTTGTGTTTCAGAGACATTGTTGAAGGGTGAAGACAAAAGGTTAAGATGAGCTCTTCTGCACAGCACTGTACATGCTATCACAGCAGGAAGGCACCCGCCGTCAACACATCTGATGGATAGGGTGGTCCAGATCTAAATCATGCAATTTTCATTACGCTATAACTTATTCAGTTTATTACATAGAAAATCCCCCGAAAAATCCCAGACTATCGAGAAGTGTGCGAACTGACGACATGAAGAATCGACTTTGCACCGAACTGGAATCGTCCCTGCATAAATCAAAGTCATCCAGACGATCTGGATCTGCATAATTAGATCTGGACCACCCTGTACTGACAAGAGACAACTTCCTGCTATGTGCGTAACCGTACAGGCAGGCTTGATATTGAGAATGAATGGGGGCAGCGAGGGGTGGGTCATCACCAGCCCACCTCACAGTCACCTCCACTACAGTATGCTGCCTGCAGTGTCCGCTGCACCACCCACCCCCATTCAACACGCAGCCATCCGAGACACACTACAATGCTACCCCTCGCCGCCCCGTTCACCCTCAATGGCCTCCGTTCAGTCACAACCGGGTCACCGCTTGCAGCATTACCAGCCGCCCACCGTGAATGAATGGGCAGCCATGTGTGGTGGCCGGGCAGTGAAACTGCTTGCCGTCGGGAGCCGCTACACTGTACAAGCAGCGAAAATCGACCCCCTCCAGCCTCCGTCCAGTCACCGCTTGCAGCGTCCCCAGACCGAAGATGACGGAGCGGCAGTTACTGAGGCGCATGTGTCGCAGCTGCGACCCCGTTCGTATGTTGTAGGTCGGATGTCCGTAACCTGGGGACTACCTGTATACATAAAATAGAAATACCAAGTAAGGGTATAAAAATTAGGAAAGTCTTCTTATCGGCCTATTCTGTTATCTGACCCTCTACGCCAACAGCCAGCAGTATGGCAGCTACTTTCTTGCACCCACTCAAACCACGTGAACAAGGTTTACAGCTGTAATGCTAATGACTGATAACTTTGCATGGCGGGTAAAGGATGAGTGAAAATAATGATAAATCAATGTACACGTCTGGAAACAAAAGCCACAACACGATTAGGCTAGAGTCGCTAAACGAGGCCAACGCTGCATTTTCCCAGTGGAACACTTCAACTATAAGAGTGGTCAGTGTGATGAGCGATGCCAAGAGGAAGCGGCAAAAACTGGTGGCTCTATCCAAAGAGAAAGAGGCTGCAAGGGAAAGTGATTGGGTGTGTATTATTATACTGTACTAGACCCAAGTATGACATAAAAAAAAAAATAAACACGAGGTCTACAATGATTACTTAGCTTTCAACCCATCTTAGGACAAGTATTCACACAGGGCATTTTGTGCCAAAGCAGCTTCTGTTTCATGTTACAGTAAGCTTGTAAAAAGCTTTATAATCCCATTTACAATTGGAGTCTCATATTAAGAACAGGTGCAAATCTTGGATCAAAACCAAAACAGGCCAATCAGTCCAACCAGCTCATCACTCCTGTTCACCAAGAGTTGAGATTTGCAGGTCTCTAGAGTCCTACTCTCCTTGTCCAGGTATTTTCCTTTGACACTCGTGTCTAGTTTTCTGCCACAAACGGTAACTCCCATGTGACCAGTTTTTCCATTACTTTTTCTGGAATGTGATCCCATTTTCTCTCCCTTACTGCTAGGCTGCATTTCCTTACCAACTTTCCAATGCTGACATGTGTCGTCACTGTTGTACATTTCAGTGCACAAACCTCACCCATCAGTCCTTCACATTCAGTGGCACATTTGTGACTATTTCCATTTTAGTCCTGCAGAACTATCATGATTTTCTACTGATGGTTTTTAATGGAGATTGTTTTGATTTTTCTCCTTCATGGTGCAGGACAGTTCTGCAGTTCAGAGACTGCTCAAGTTCTTCTTGTTCATGTTTTGTTTCCCTACGGGCTTTGTCAATAATTTATTAAAACACATACAGTTTTATTACTTAAGAGTACTTACCGAACATAAAAATTGCCTGCTGAGAAGCTTGACAAATGGATTGACTCATCATTTGGTTTAGGTGGATCTGCCACTTGTGGGGACACAAAGAAAGCCACAGACACACTCGTCAAGTGTTTCCCATCTGTCGTTGGAGCTACCCGACTAATAACTGGAGTAGTCATTGGGATCTTCTCACCTATTAAGCAAAAATATTATTTGTTAAGAAGGTTGGGAAGAATTATGTACAGAAGAATGTAGAAATCAAGGCGTGCTCAATTTTCAGCAACACACCAGACCCACTAATCTCCACACAGCATATGTAAATTCAGATACTTCAAGCACATTCCAGAACATTCAGTCTCGACCGCAGACAACCATTTTCTTGATACTGACCAAAAACCCAGCTGATATAAATTAAAAATGCCCGTTTTAAAAAGCAATTTCCGATTTAACTTTACACGATGTGACATTCCCTCTAATTCCTAACACATTTATTAGCCCATTCAGCACTGCAGAATGTCCGATTACAATAAGGGAGCAAACACCCGGACCCTTTACCATCCACAGCCAGACAACAAATGTTCTACACTCGAACGTGAACCCAAAAATATAGAAATAATAAGGGAGATTCACTCAAAAGAGGTCCCGAATATTCTGTAATAACTCTCGCTAGGACGAAACAATCTGAACGAAACAATGTGCAGTGTGCTCCTCAGTATATGGAGCGTCGAACAAGCCGGGATGCCCCTGCGTCAGAGCGATGAGGTAGGCGCCGGATAGCCGTTGCGACATTTAAATGAGCAGCATGTCTTCCTGGTGTAAACCTATTGGGTCCCCAATTCATCTAAATCGATGTCAGAATCAACTGGATGATCGCAAGTTACTTCCAGCAAGATGGAGCAACGTGTCACACATCGCCAAGGAGCATGGCAGAAATTGGGTCCTTCTTCGGCAAAAGGGTCATTTCAAAGGGCTTTGGCCACCACAGTCACCGGATCTGACACCACCAGACTTCCATTGGGGAATGCTCAAAGGAAAAGTCTATCGGAACAAGCCTCGCACCGTGAAAGATTTGAAGTAAAACATCCAACGTGAAATTGCTGTTATTCCCCCCACCAAGACGATTGCTGATTAGTGATGAGCGAGCATGCTCGGCCGAACATATGCTCGGAGCATGGCGCTACTCGAACGAGCACCACATGTGCTCGTGCGCCATGCTCGAGTCTCCGCCCAGCACGTTTCACGGCTTGGAGACAGCCAATCAAGGGGCAGGTAAGTACTGCCCTCACTGTAATGCCAGTAACAATGTCAAGTGCTGGCATTACAGTGATTGGCTGGCCGGAACACGTCATCGGGTGCTAAACAGCATGCACTCGCATATAATGTTTTAGTGCGTCAGCTCACCTGCAGGCAATCCCATATCATGTTTTAGAGCAGTGAAAGGCAACCTTTTTCGAGTTGCGGCACACTACGTCCAAAAATTTTCTTTCGCAGCGCACCTGAGGGACTGCCCATAAATAAAGTCGTGACGACACAATCTATGGACAATCGCCAATAAAAACAGTTAATTTTACAAGTTTGAAAGACATTTTATTAATAAAGGAATCAAAGGATAAATCTTAAATTTAATTAATGTGAACGTTGAGATTGTTTTTCAGCACATATGAGATTGATGCGAGGATCAATTTTCGAAAGACAGACGCGCATTTCCTTGTCGATCATTTGAAGTCTCTCGCGGTTCTTAGACTTCATTTCTGTAAGTGTTCCGTTATCTGTTTTTCCAACATAAAATTTTTTTTTAAACATTATCTTTTTAATCAACCAAAAGTTCAAAAACATTAGCAATTTTAAATATTTTACAAAAGTTTTTGCGGCGCCACTAGAAAATTCCACGGCGCACGCGCACTGGTTGCCCGACAATGTTTTAGAGCGTCAGCTCACATGCAGGCACTGGCATATTATGTTTTAGTGCGTCATTTTTCCTGTAAAATTGATTTTTTTGGGGGGTTTTGGGCGTGTTTTTGTCGGTCTGTAAAAGTGGCGTACAACTTGGACAAACTGGTTCCCAGCAGCGACTTGGGAGTCCAAGATGCATCCAGACATCGTCCCCATGCTGTTCCCGGTCCATTTGGGTGGTGTTTCTGTCACTTTCTGACCTTTTCCAATGGACCAGGCACCCTCCCCTCTTCAGAGCAGGGGGTGCCTGGTTGTCTCCCATTGACTTACATTATACTCCGGTGCTCGGTAAAGCACACGAACATCGCAATGTGTTCGGACCGAACACCCGAACACTTTGGCGCTCGCTCATCACTATTGCCGATACATTCAAAAACATGGAGCGCCGCTTCAAAATGTGTCTGGCAGAAAACGGAAACCATTTCCAGCACTGCATGTAATGCAATCGATTACACATACGTCAAGGAATATAGCATATTTGATTGGTTCAGATTGCTTCATCCTTACGGGAGTTACAACAAAATGTTCGGGACCTCTTTTGAGTGAATCTCCCTGTATAATGGAGCTCACTCACAAGCAAGCAAGAAACGTGCTGAAGAATCAAAGCCAAAAAAACAAATGACCTTTACAGCTATCTCATGATCAGAAAATGTTTAGTAAATGAGAGCTTTTGACTCCTGTGAGGAAGAAATTAAGGCTTCCATTCTCTTTCTTTCTTCATATGTGAGATAGGGTGTGTGGGGCAGACAGCGATGAATGAATCTAAGTAATTTAGTGGAGCGAAGCCAAGTTATTTAGAAGTCCTTCCACATCCTGTCAAACAATGGCAAGAGTCTTGTTTGTCAGTAACAGTAACCACTGGGAGACTTGTGGGATTCCACCTCTAGAAGCACCAGTGCTTATTCTTTTCATCTGCTATATTTCGGCCTTTCAAAAGATCAGCTTATTTTTTTCTGAGCTCATTTCTCTTTCCATTTTTAACAGGATAACAAAGCTGATCAGTCACAAACAAAGCTCTTAACAGACGTCTGCTGCTCGGCAAGCTTCAATACCTGTATATAGGACGCGTTTTTTTCTTAAGAAGTAGGCCTAAAAACCCAGGTGCGTCTTATACATGGATACTTTTATTACAAAAATTATAAATCTATATATATAATTCACTAAGTCCATGACAAGCAAGACGCACGCAAGACATGGCAAGCAAGACGCACGCAAGAGAAGAGCCCCACCCGCCAACTCTAACCCTCCTCCCGAGTACACCATCGCTCTGAAGGCACGCAGCACCTCACCAAACACCACCTCAGTCACTTTCGTCTGTGCTACAGTCCACATGCACCTCTGAGCCACGTTGACTTTTCATTGTTCTTTTTGGTTCTGGCTGCTTTTCTATATATAATCCACCAAGTCGCCCGACCATGGGATACGCACACACGCAAGACAAAGCCCCGCCCGCCAACTCTAACCCTCCTCCCCGAGGCATGTGCACTTCCTGCTCATGTGCCGCCCCCAACTCCTCACCAAACACATCCTGAGTTGCTTTCTCCCGCGTCCACCCTCGCTCTCGAGGCATGCACACTGCCTGCTCATATGCCCGCCCCCAGCTCCCCCATTGGACTTTATGATCGTGTGCGCGTGTGTCAGTACCTCTCCTTCGCCTTCGATGGCTGTGTGACGGGGACAGAGAGGAGTGGTTTGAATCCAATTTGAATTTCAAGGTTTGTTTTCAAGCAACAGTCGGTTAGCAGTGCTGCAATTGTAGCTACCGGGGTATGCCTCAGTCCGTGCGTGATTAGCGGTCGCCCCTGCACTGGCATTTCACACCATTTCAAATTAAAAGTATTTTTCAGGTGTAGCGTCGCCAATACTGTATCAATTTTGGAGAATGACACGGCATTTGAAAGCTCATTTTACAATACATTCACCTGTATGACTTATTGTAACGTTTGGAAATTGTTTTATTTTGAATTTTCACGTCACCGACACGTCGTTTTCGCCGTCTAGTATGTTTCTCGCTCTTTGTTGTTGTTCAGAGAGACTCCAGCCTAACACAAACGCATGGATACAATCACTGGCGCTGGCGGCAGCAGCTTTTAATTAGTAACTCAAAATCAGGATGCGTCCTATAAACAGGTACACAGGTTTTTCCATGATTTTTAGGGTCAAAAATCCACTGTGTCCTATACATGGTATCGTCCTATATGCGGGTATTTACGGTAACTGAGGAAAAAAAAAAAAAAAAGTGTTAACTTCACTTACCAGCGGCATTATTTCCATTGATGTACCAAAAAAGACGCATGAAACCCAAGTATACAGCACGTGTGTAGGACCCTTCAAGTTCGGTTATCATCCAGCGAGATGCCTCGTATCTCCGTTCTTCAAAATTCTGCAAGATAAAAATCAGCGTGTGTAAAATGCCGACATTTGGGTTTTGCACAAGCCCCGCTGTTTCATACAGAGTTTCTACAACTTGGCCAGTTCAATAAATAGACAAGGATTCCACAAAGGGATTCTAAATAGGCAAGCAGTGTTGTCTAGTGGAGTGGTCTTCAACGTTCAGTCCGCGGCGCCCGCCCTGTGGCTGCAGGCTTTTGTTCCAATCAGCTGGCCCTTTAATTGCTCTTATTGCTTAAATAGCTGGCTTATTTTTCCACTTATTTTGCATTAAGGAAAGTGAAGTGGTGTCCAATGTGCACTTACAGGAAATGAAGACAGGTCTGTACTTTTTTAATTCCCTTTTTCTGTGGAGGTTGCTTTGTTAATTTTATTTGAATACAGAATAGCAGAGACCAGCACACATGTCTCTGAAAGGAGCAGACAACTTCATTGTTAACCAATTGTGTGCTAATTAGTAAACAACTGTCTAAAATGACCAGATTATTAAACATTATCAAACATTACCACAGGGTCACACACTAAGGGATAATTCTTTCACCAACTCGATGGCGTATAAACACCCTGTGTGATGAAATGAAGATTTCAAATTTTGATGCATCGGCCCATTGACTTTCTTCCTGTCTGCAGTAGTCCACAGCTGGTATTTCACGGCTCTATTTTGTCTTTCTTATTGTCACTCGCCCTGTCAAACCTGTAGCACAGAGTCTCCTCTTTCAATGAAACTGACACTTGCTTTTGTGGACCGGCTGTTGTGCTGCGAGGTGCCCTTCGATCACACAAGCTGGTGACCCTCAGAAACTGGTCTTCTGATTGGCTTGTGACTTTGGGTCTCGCAGATCTCTTCCTGTCAGAGTTTCTTCCAGTTTCCAATTCCTTTGGATTGTGCAGGACACCACTGGACTCACTGACACTTTGATTTTTTTTTTTTTTTTTTTGCAATTTCTTTAAATGAAATGCCCAACACTTCAAAAGGTAATAACGCTTTGCCTCATTACATTTGTTGTCATTTTCTTGCCATTATCACTGGAATTTACAACTTTCTACAGTGTAATATTGTCCAAGTAGTACTTCCGAGGGTGTAGTAACAGAGTCTGTTCCAACTCTGCTTTAAGACAGACAGGGGGGTTTTTAACCCTTAAACCGCCACATACTTGGGGGTTAATGCACTCCTGGATGCCAAATACTTTTTAGCTGCACTTTTTAAGTAAACGTCACAATTCACAAATAAAATGTGAAATTTTAATGGGACACATTTTTTTCATGCAAAGAGCATCACTAATTACTGCAGCACTGATCACTTTACACCCTGCCAATGAACTGTAAAAACATTTGAAAAAACTACTGCAACAAACAATTATTATATGTACAAGGTGCTACTGATGGCATTGATGAAATTCAGTATTGCGCTTGAACTGGCTGCACGCAAGCACACAGAGGTAAGTGCTGACGCTTGCAGGCTCGTCTAGTGCAGCGGCTGAATCCCAGGGACAGTGATGCTGCGGTGCTGCCGGGGCCGGCAGTGGCCATGAGCCGAGTGCTCAACAAATGTACGGTACTGACTGATCAGCTCCGGCGTGCTGGCAAATTGCTCTGTGAAGTGACTATAGCCGATTGCATTATTTCTTAATCTCACCCCTCGATGCTCAGGACTGCTTCACTCATTTACTACAGAAGCGGTTCTCGGGATTGTCATCTTCACATTTCATCCGCTTTTGCTTTATTAGACTGTATAAGGACGTTGTCATGAGTGTTTAGTGTTGTGGTTCATTGTTATGCCGTAGAGGAAAGGGGAGGTGTGTCTGATTGTTGTTGTTGTGCATTGGGTTTTCATTTAATATATTACTTATTTATTCATTGGCTTTGTGGCTCTGCTTGTGAGTGTGTGCAGGTTGGGCCAAGGCTGGGTGCATCCCTGGAATCTCCACCAAAAAAATAAATGAATCACCGGACTGCTATACACTTAAAGAATTGCATTTTGTTGCGTACACATAACAAACCTGAACTTGAATGTTGAAATCGGAGATGGATAAATTGGTACTTCATAGCAGTTGTGTTCATATGACATCGGCAGAAGGAGCATTTGGGCATAGCAGGGTCAGCTACCACCTCTTTGACCCGCGAGTAATAAGCACAGCCTAATTCTTTGGTCAGTGCCATGCAAAACTTAAGCACTTCCTTGGTCAAAAAGTGAATATCCATCTCTTTGGCAGATTAAAATTTTATGAGGAGACAATCCAGTTGTTCTGTTGATGAAACCCCAAATTGATATTAGGATGAGGAGGAACAGCTTCTGTCCATTTCAAATCTATTTCTGCACAAACTTTATGTATCTTAAGTTTTAATAGTTTGTTTCATTCACTTAACCACTTCTGTTGACCGAGAATAATAACAGTGAAAGTTATGCTCCATTTGTAATCATTTGCAAACGTCTTTTAAAACGTTGTTCACAAAGAATGCTCCGCAATCACTCGAAATTATTCTTGATACAGCAAACCTTCTGCCCTTTTACATGGAACTGCTTCTACCCACCTACTGAACTTACCCACAATTACAAGCAAATACTCCAAACCCACATACTTAGGATCTGGCGAAGCTACCATTTCAGTGAGCATGAAGGGGCTTTGGACAAGCTGCACCAGTCCTTTTTGGTACTTTGTTAAGTCACCATATTGACACGTCTCATAATGTCGGCAATGATATTGAGCAACTATTGAAAACGCCAGAACAAATCAAGTCTGGTTTAGCAGCTCAGACATACTCGTCTTTGAAAGATGGCAGACCCCACATGCTGTTAGGGTCAACACTAGAAAGACAGATTTGTTTACAACTGGTCAACCATCACACAACACCCACAGTTTATCTAGGGCTCTGGAAATGCAGACCGGTCTGGATTAGTCTGGGTTGTTGGGTAGGACGCAACTCTCAAATTCACTGAAGGATGTCAGCTTGTGCAGATCAGTAAACTGTTTGGGTTGCACAAACTTTACGGTACCCCAAGTCATCATGCACTGTGGCACGGGTAAATCCATGACAGATATGCAAATGTGCAGCAAGAGCAGACAACATAATCGTCAGTCTTCTATGATGATGGCATTCGCTATGTCAATGTGGGCTTGTGTGTGTGTGTGTGATGTTGCTGGTTAACCAGATTGAGCTTTCTTGGTTACACTTGTTCTTCCTGCTTTAAAACTTTTCCCCCCCTTCATAAACTCTTCATTCAGTCGTGGCCAGTGCTAGGTTATTTTGTGCCATAGGCCAAGCTTTTTAGTCTGCCAACCAACTGCTTGGTAGCTAATCCGTGACCTCCGCCCCTTCCCCCTGTGGCTGTTTTCACTTCCATACTGAGCCAACATCCTTTGGTGAATTTCAGTAGGTTTCACTCCCTCTGACCAAAGACGTCTCACTACGGTGCATTGTTTAATACAGTAAAACCTTGGGATTGCGAGTAACTTGGTCTGCAAGTGTTTTGCAAGACGAGCAAAAATTTTAACTTGATAAACGAGCGAGGTTTTGCAATACGAGTAGTATGTATACACTTTGCCTGCCGAATGTCACGTGATCACAGCTGAGTTGACGGTTCTTCTGTCTCTGCGGAATTGTGGGTAATCGTCTCCCATGCTCGGTCTCAGTCAGCATGCCTTACTTATATAGTTAACGTCCATACAAGCGGATACAGTTTACTACAGCATTGTGACCACGTGTGTGTGTGTGTCTGTGTGAAAAGCATTTTTTTATATTTTGTGTGTGCATGATGAATCTGTTCAACGACAATGCAACATCACATTTCCTCAAAATCCTTAAAAGGAGGCAAAAGCAACTGTCATTAGATAGGCTCCTTGTTAATGTCGCAAAAAACAAAAAAGATTTCAGTGAGTGAAGTTAGAGTGAAAGTCGTCCTACGCAATAACCCTCCTCCTCCTCTTCTCTCTCGTCTCCCTCACACCAGCCACAATTCTTTTCAAAGTAAAGTGCCCATACATTTGTTTTATGTATTTTTACTTTAGATTTTGTATTAATCATTTTTATATGAATATTTTGGGTTGTGGAACGGATTATCTGAGTTTCTATTATTTCTTATGGGGAAATTTGCTTTGATATACGAGTGCTTTGGATTACAAGGACATTTCCGGAACGAATTATGCTCACAAACCAAGGCACCACTGTAATTCATAATCCCACGTTCAATCAGAAGAAAATATGAAGCTGGTTTCAAATTAAAAGTCGTTGACGTGGCAAAAGAAATTGGTAACTGCGCTGCTGCAACAAAATTTAATGTGTCTGAGAAACTGGTGCGAGATTTAGGAGGCAAGAAGATGTGAAAAAAAAATAATTGTCGTATTTTTGAACGGGTGTATAAGTCGGGATCTGATTTTATGATCGATTTTTCAGGTTTCAAGACTCAACTTATATGCGAGTATATGCTGTAAAAATAAATAAATAAATATATATAAAAGAAGGTTTCCTGAGTCAAATGTTGTTAAAATCCAGTAAATGATCATCTCCTAAGGCGGCGTCTGCTTCAGCTTTAGTTCATCTAGTAAGGGTTCAGTGTCTGTATATACCACGGCGCCTTTTTTAAAGTCATTGTCATTAGGAAACAAACTTTGCTGATGACATTGTGATTTGTAGCAAGAGTAGGGAGCTGGTTGAGAAGACCCTGGAGAGGTGGAGATATGCTCTAGAGAGGTGAAGAATGAAGGTCAGTGGAATGGTGACGATGCAAGGAGTAGAGTTGGCAAAGGTGGAGGAGTTTAAATACTTGGGATCAACAGTACAGAGTAATGGGGATTGTAGAAGAGAGGTGAAAAAGAGAGTGCATGCAGGGTGGAATGGGTGGAGAGGAGTGTCAGGAGTAATTTGTGACAGATGGGTATCAGCAAGAGTGAAAGGGAAGGTCTACAGGACAGTAGTGAGACCAGCTATGTTATATGGGTTGGAGATAACAACAACAACAACATTTATTTATATAGCACATTTTCATACAAATAATGTAGCTCAAGGTGCTTAGAGATGGTGGCACTGGCCAAGAAGCAGGAGACAGAGGTGGAAGTGGCAGAGTTAAAGATGCTAAGATTTGCATTGGGTGTGACGAGGATGGACAGGATTAGAAATAAGTACATTAGAGGGTCGGCTCAAGTTGGACGGTTGGGAGACAAAGTCAGAGAAGCGAGATTGCATTGGTTTGGACATGTGCAGAGGAGAGATGCTGGGTATATTAGGAGGAGGATGTTAAGAATAGAGTTGCCAGGGAAGAGGAAAAGAGGAAGGCCTAACGAGAAGGTTTATGGATGTGGTGAGAGAGGACATGCAGGTGATGGGTGTAACAGAACAAGATGACGAGGACAGAAAGATATGGAAGAAGATGATCCACTGTGGTGACCGCTAACTGGAGCAGCCGAAAGAAGAAGAAGAAAGTCATTAGGAAACAAACTTTAAAGGAAATAATATTGTAATAAAAAATTAAGATAATTATGACTAATAAACTATATCCAGGAAAGCGTAAAAGAGATTATTTGTTCACAGATTATACAAAAAATGTTACCACTAAAATCAGAACAGAATATCTTTATTTTCCTGTCCCCCAAAAAGCAAAAGATGGGGAGTTTAGCATTTTAAACAATCTATACAATTTCAATGGTTGAAATTTAACTGTGTTTATTGTAATGATACCGAAACTACAGAAATCGTATCATGATTCATTGTAATGGAGCAGGAATTTTTTGGGGTCCTGTAAACAAATGGCTTTTTGCAAAAAATATGACCCTACACACATTCAAATTAGGAAATATTAAATTTGGTTTATCACAGAAATGATACCTACTTTTCAATCAAAAATATTTTTGATACACAAAAGCAGATTTTTTTAAAATCTCTTCCTATCATCTGGTGTTAAAGAATTCCTCTTATTCTTTAATTCCTTAAATATCAGGAAGTTAATCACGCCCTGTCTGGAGAGTTTCACTTAGCTTATTGTTTCATTGTTATAAATTCTATTATTTCAAAATAGAATGTATTGTATTTTATTAATTAAACTACTCAGATGTCAAGGTGTTTCTATATCCTTTCTTTAAGACATCGATAGGCCTTTGATGTTTGCAAGGGTTTCAGATAACTCAATATAGACTTGGAAAGTGATATTTTACAAGTGCCTGGATATAGAAGTTCACACCTGCTGTGTTAAGGTTTCCTTAATAATAATAATACATGTTATTTATATAGCACCTTTCCTATGCTCAAGGCACTTACAGAATATAAGAAAGAACGGCCGAGTATACGGTATATAGCATTGTACTAAACCAGATAAATAAATAAAGAAGATTAAGACAATAAATTCAGAGAATACCTAACAGACAACAGAATTGATGGTCCAGCACACACGCACAGGTTACATGAGCATCTTGACAGAGAGGTAAACTGAGAGAAGGGTAATAAAGTCAAGTAGAGCTAAAAGCCTTCCTGATCAGACGAGTTTCGAGTTGCTTTTTTTAAAAGAATTCATGGAGTCAGCGGACTTGATTAATTTCGGTAGGTCATTCCAGAGTCTGGGCGCTATACAGCTGAAGGCCCTGTCACCCATGGAGTGTAGATTAGTGTGGGGCACAACAAGATTGCCAGAATCAGAGGACCTTAGTGGGCAGGCAGGCACATAGTGATGGAGAAGGTCACTGATGTAGTTTGGCGCGAGGTTATTTAAGGCTTTGTAGGTTATTAGTAGGATTTTATATTTGATTCTGTAAGACAGAGGGAGGCAGTGAAGGCAAAGCAGGATGGGTGTGATGTGCTCGCTGCTGCTGGTTCAAGTGAGGACTCCTGCAGTCGAGTTTTGAATAAGCTGGAGCTGAGATATAAGATTAGAAGGGGCACCTGCCAGCAGCGAGTTATAATAATCGATGCAGGATGTGATAAAAGCATGGACAAGTTTCTCAGCATTAGAAAAGGAGAGGAAGGACCGAACACGGGATATGTTACGGAGGTGAAAGTAAGAAAGTTTCTTAATGTGATTTATGTGGGCGGAATAAGAGAGGGAGGAATCAAAAATGACACCAAGATTCTTTGCAGTAGAGGCAGGTCTGATGAGATCAAGATGGACTGGGAAGGAGCGCATTTTATTAAGTTGAATTTTAGTCCCAATTTGCAGGAGTTCAGTTTTGTTGCAATTTAATTTTTGAAGAGTTCTGCTCCATCCAGTTTTTAATTTCACCAAGGCAGGTTGTGAGCTGAGAAAGCTCTGATGAAGTTCCACTTTTAACATTGAAGTAGAGTTGAGTATCATCTGCATAAAAATGATAGCCCAGTCCATAGCTATGAATAACATGGCCAAGGGGAAGCATATAAGTACAGAAGAGAAGAGGGCCGAGGACAGAGCCCTGAGGAACTCCTTGTGTGACTGGCGCTAAGCTGGATCTGCTGTTGCAATGACTAACAAACTCTTGCCTATCAGTCAGATAGGACTTGAACCACTGGAGGGCAGTGCCAGAGATAACCAGCATGTTCTCCATTCTGGACAGTAGAATGTCATATCTGACAGTGTCAAATGCTGCACTGAGGTCTAACAGAATTAATATGCTGGTTTGTCCAGAGTCTGCTGCCATAAGCAAATCATTGGTTACCCGTAGCAGAGCAGTTTCACAGCTGTGCCGCGCCCTGAAACCAGACTGAAAGGGTTCCATCAAGTTATTAGTGGTTAAGTAATTGGTGAGCTGGGAGGCTACAATACGCTCAAGAGCTTTTGACAGGAAAGGTAAGTGGGAAATAGGCCGGAAATTGTTAAGATTGTCAGCATCACGACCAGACTTTAACATTGGGGTTACAGAAGTGATTTTAAAAGTGAGTGGCACAGACCAAGTGTCAAGAGATGAGTTTATTATTGTTGTAGCAGCCGGGATTATGGCATGAAGGCAGGATTTAAGTAGTGTACTGGGGATGGGGTCCAGTACACAAGTAGTCGGCCTCACCTTACAAAGCAGGTCATTAACAAAAGCAGAGGTGACTGGTGAGAACTTAGAGAAGGAGCTGGATGGAGTGGGAAAACAGGGAGAGATATAAACACATGATGTATTTATGTTAGTTGAATTATTTAGATCTTTAATTTTGTTACGGAAAAAGTGGAGGAATTCCTCACAGACTTCAGTAGAAGAGGTAGTTGGACCAGATGCAGGTTCAAGTAGTTTATTAACTACAGAGAACAAAACCCTTGGGTTATCATGGCCACTTTCTATTATTCTGCCATAGTGAGCGTTCTTAGAAGCAGTTAGTGCTTCTCTGTAAGCTCTTTGGTGGTCAGAGAAAGCCTGGATGTGCACGGTGAGGCCAGTCTTACGTGACATTCTCTCAAGGCGTCGGCCAGCTGCTTTCATAGATCGCAATTCTGAATTATACCAAGGAGCTGAACACTTAAAGGAAACCTCCTTATGTTTTAAAGGAGCGGTTTTATCTAATGCTGAATGAAGGGCTGTGTTATTGTGGTCAACAAGACTATCTAGTGTTGATGGAATAGGTAGAGACAGTAAAAGATCAGAAATGGATCCAGAAAGGAGAGAGGGACAGATAGTTTTAAGGTTTCTGTAAGACATTTGTCATTTACAGGTAAGAGAAGGGAAAGGCAGCGAGACAGTGAAAAATACTGCTTTATGGTCAGAGAGTCCCAAATCAGTGCTGTAAATGTTGGCAAAAGATAGTCCAGAAGTGCAGAGTGCACCAGAGTGGGTGGGAAAATCAACATGTTGTGTCAAGTCAAAACAGTCCAGTAATGACAGGAATTCATTTCTCAGTTTAGATCAGTGTTTCCCAAACTCGGTCCTGGGGACCCCCTGTGGCTGCAGGTTTTTGTTCCAACCAGATTCCCAATCAGTGACAACACCTGATAGCATCGATCTCATTTAATTAGCTGTTTTGTTTTTTTTTTATTCGACATTCAGAAAAGCAGAGCAGCACGATTTTTACATTTATAAGACATTTAGAAATATTTCTGCTATTTCTTTTTAATTCAAATGCTTAACTCTCTTTTGTTGATTTCATTCTATTTTGCCCTTTCTCTGTGCAGTTTTTCCCCCTTCGTTGTATCTTAATGACAATTTAAAACGAGCAGTGCAGTCACCCAGGCAAACACCACACTGAATAATCAAAGGCTGCAACTACTTTAGAGTCAGACCCACTAATTAGTAAATAATGGATTAATTAAACAATTAGGACACTTTGAAAAGTAGAATGAAATTCATTATTGAAAATACACTTAAAAAGAAAAAAGTACATTATTCCCATATAACTGCTTGGTACATTTTAATATATATATTTTTTTTTACCAAACTTAGTTTTCTAATTTCTATATTGTTCCCAAAACACAGAACTTTAGAAATAACAGTTCACTTAATTAGCCCAGGAGTCCAATTAAACAGAAGCTGGTTGGAACAAAAACCTGCAGCCACAGGGGGTCCCCAGGACCGAGTTTGGGAAACGCTGGTTTAGATATAGTAGTGTCAATATGGATGTCGAAATCACCGAGAAGGATAATTCTCTGAAAATAAGAGCTTAGGTGGGTTAAAAGTTCAATCAGATCAGATGAGAAGGATGCATTGTACTTTGGGGGACAATAAAGAAAAATGAGTGAGACAGGACCTGATTCCGTCATTAGTTTAAGAGCCAGGCACTCAAAAGACAGTGGACAGTCAGTTGGGATTTGTTTGATATTTAAGTTTGCTCTGATAATTACTGCTAGTCCACCTCCTTGTCTAGAGCTGCAAGGTTCAGTATGGAAAGTGAAACCAGGTGGAGTCGCCTTCCTCCATGAGAGACGTAAATTCGTTCAGTTTTTGCCAAGTCTCCGTTAGACACAGTATATCAAGTTTGGTGTCAGTGATGAGTTCTGACAGCACCAATGCTTAGTCAAATGTTGCGAATGTCAGGTCAATGATAATAATCTCTTAGACTAAAATATCAAAATCCTGAGGTGCTTTAAATAACCAACAGAAAGAACCCAAGAGAGATAAGAAGAAAGGCCAATCAACACCAGTATACAGTATGTATCCACCCGCAATGTTCACAAGGTAATAATAAAAGAAATTAAATTCTCATTAATTTTAGGCAGGATTCTGTTATACTGCTTTTCAAAGGCCAGAATAATAACTCAGAGTCGCAGTGTAAAGATAAAGTCTACAGCATTCCAGCACAATGTGCTGCGTTAGCTGACCACCTCTTTGCACCCACCATGCTCGGAGGGCCACAGTAAGTCAATTGGCAGAAGATACAACATTGTGTCAGAAAAGTGAATGATAAACTCCTGCTGCTCTTGAAACTTATGAAGCCTTTTCTAACATTTCTGGGCCACATCTAAATTTAAACCTTGCGTCTATTCACAAGTGTAATGTGTCAAGTTCATATAACATACCCGTTAAAACTGAGGTTAAATATTTAGGTCTAACGATAACCAAAGACCCTAAGATATGTGAAGTGGTAAACATTCTGAATAAGTTAAAGAAAAGGAAGTTTACTTTAGTTTCACGGCTTCAGAGGGATGTTAAAATTTTTGGAGGAGTGCTGCTTACTGAAATCCTGCTTCTCTTTTAGTGATGACCTCTAAAAGTCATTAAAAAGGCTGAGAAGTTGAACTGCAACTTTGAGGGGAAAAAAAAAAAAATCAAACGCCATAACATAAGAAAGAAGGAGAGAATGCCGGAATAATCTTTATTGAGTTTGTTACTATGAATGGTGAATTAAGACTGAAACAGTTGCAGTCTCTGATTTCTCTTAATCAGTCGGTTTGTTCTAAAACCCTTTTAAAATCTTAAGCTGAAGTGAGTGAAGTGGAATTTCGTTTAAAATGGGATTTTGAATTGTCCAGGTTGCCTCTGAAATCTTCTAATTTTCACCAGCAAGTCCTTTTACACTGGAAATCCCTTCACAAGCATTGTTTTTCTCCCAAAAATGTGCCAAAGTGGAACAACAGGTGTATCCGAGTTAAAAGGAAATCTGTGTGTTTTTACAAGAATGGAGGGATAAGGGGACTTGGGGTTTCATGGACGATAAGGAACTTGGCAGTCAGTTGAAATTGTTCTGTAAAATATTACAAAACGGTTTTGAAAGCTATTCCTTCAGCTTTAGTTAATCTTCTCTTACCACAGTGTCTTTTTTTAAAACTGTTGTTGTCAGGAAACAAACTTCAAAGGTAAAACAAATTGCAATACAATTATTTTGATAATTGTGAGTAATAAATTCTATCCAGGAAAGTGTAAAAGTGATAATTTGTTCAAAAAACAACTAAACTTACAAACAGAATATATTTCCTTTCCTACAAAAGCAAAAAAAAAAAAAAAGACAATTTCAATTCTTCAAACAAATATACCTGTCTAACGACTTTTAAACAAGAACTGCTTTTATTGTAATCATACAGAAACTACAAATCATATCTTTATCTGATGTACAGCTGGGGTTCTGAAAACAAATGGCTTTATGCAAAAAAAATATATCCTTCATACATTCCTAGTAGAAAATACTCAATTTGGATTTTGATCAACAATATTTCAGTTAAACATTTCATACACAAAAACAGATTTTTAAAATATCTACCTATCATCATCATTTTTTATAAAGAATTACTGGTGTTCTTTATTTCCTTAAATATCAGTAAGTCTAATCACGCAATATAAAAAGGTACCCTGTCTCCTTGGTGAGCAGAATTTAACTCGTTTTCTTTAATTGTTACACTACATTATATTTTGAAATAACAGTATATATTTATTAATCTACTCAGACGTCTGCCGTTTATACAGAAAGGAATATGCCTCTGATGTTTGCATTTTTAGTTTCAATAAAGAATGTCTGACAAAAAAACTCGGCACACGGGACTCGTGTTCGCTCACCCAACAGAGTGCGAAGACGCAGAAGACAGAAAGGACGAGTCATTAGCAAGTGAACAACAGTCAACACCGCCATCTACCGGCTACATAGGCAAACTACAAGGGCATTTTGGGGAGAACGCAGAATGCGAGTAAACAGGGGACGATCAAGCGAGAAGGATCCAACTGGCACTGCAGAGTCATACGCCACAGAACAAGTAGCCAACTTCAGTCCCGTGTAATGAAGCCACACAAATGTACCACAAAGTAAGTCTAACAGTGCAGGTTGTGCTCGTATTTCGGATCAGTTTGTTTTAAGTTAAATGGTTCGTAATGCACTGTTTACCTAACGTTTTCACGGTTACATAAAATAGAAACACTGAATAACATAGTGGCCAGTTATTACATCGTCCTCGCATCATTAATTAGTTGCATGCGACTTCCTCACCTCGTAACTCTTGACCACGACGTACGCTGGACATTCGAGGTCACGGCAAAACCAGGGCGCCTCCGACTCCGCCGAGTTCTGTACGGGAGCCGAAAGCAGGAGCTGAACTCCGTGCAGAAAAATGAATAAAACTGGGATGCGGCCGTGCATGACGAGGCGAAAACTGGCTACACGCTCTGGAAATGACACGAAGCCTCTTAGGATTCACAAGTCAGCAGCCGCTCCACTAAGACAACCAACGATGTTTTGAAGCGCTGCTTCGAGGAGTGTGTTATAAATGCCCATGGTACGTCGTTATTAGCACGTCACTAATACTGGGCGGGGCAACTTTTGATTGACGCATTGTCCAAGACAAACACCTGACCCCAGATCGGTACGCTTAAAAGTACAAGTTCATCAGATTCGGCAGCGATGGGCATTTTGATTCCCTTTACTGATTCGAGTCCTCCTAACGATCAATTTATGTGAATCGATTCTTTTGATTCGTTTGACTCATCAATACAGTTCAGGGGTTGCGGCAATAAAATAAAAAAAAACCTTCGTCACCTTTGAGCGGGAGCGGCAGGGTGGCGCAGTGGTTGCGCTGTTGCATCACAGTAAGGAGATCTGGGTTCGCTTCCCGGGTCCTCCTGCGTGGAGTTTGCATGTTCTCCCCGTGTCTGTGTGGGTTCTTCCGGGTGCTCCGTTTTCCTCCCACCGTCCAAAGACATGCAGGTTACGTGCATTGGAGATCCTAAATTGTCCCTAGTGTGTGCTTGGTGGGTGTGTGTGTGCGTGCCCTGCGGTGGGCTGGCGCCCTGCCCGGGGTTTGTTCCTGCCTGTGCTGGCTGGGATTGGCTCCAGCAGACCCCGTGTTAGGATATAGCAGGTTGGAAAATGACTGACTGACTGACATTTGAGCGGATCGAAGAAAAATTTTCTTAGTTAATTCATTGTTATATGCTGGGTTACACATTCTAATAATTCATATCATATAACGTCCTGTTTGAAAACATGAACTATGACAGCATAGTAAAAATGCATAATTACAGTCTAACAATATTGTAGCACTGTGCTCACTTGTGCTGAGTGCCAATGGATTCTCAGTTTTTATATCACTCTTTAGGTGACTCGCTTTAGCCGCTCTAATTGGAATTCATATGTGACTGACTTGCCATTTTTATAGGCACCCCTGCAGCTGGTACTGTAGCTGCTCATTTGTATGAGAGAATGCCAGCTTGTACAGCTGGTGGCTCCTCATAGTGTCATCCATAGGCAGTTTTAGATGGGGGCCAACAGGGGCCAGTGTCCCTGTAGACCTGGCCCTGGCCCCTGTTATGGTCCCTGTGCTGAAGAGATAAAATTTTAATTAAATACTTACGGTGATGTTCTGTGCCCCCATGAAAAAACACTGGCCCCCCTGGTAAATTTGGTCTGGAACCACCACTGGTGTCATCCCTAGGGTGATGCCACTTGTCAGTACCACTTGTATAATTACTTTGGAGAAACATAAGTGAGCAAGAATTATACACCTTATTCGCGGGTAATGGTTTAGTTTGAACTTGAAAGAATCATAAATGAAAGTGAATGAGAATCATGTGAATCAGACTGGCAAATTTGTGCAAGCAAATACTGACGACATCACGCATACGCCACAGAGCTCTTGTTGAGCTCCACTGAATTGATTCATGTAACTCCCTCAAAATATTCAGCTGTGTGGTTTCCCAAAACATAATTTCAAACTGAAGACAACAAGTTATGTTTAGGATTGTAAACAGCTTTGCTCCACATGGTCATGAAATTAAATTTAACTTCCAGACTTGACCCTTAAAGTTATAGACAAACCAAAAGAGAAAATTACAATATCGAGAATTGCTGACCCTAGCGGGATTTTTAAGAAATGACATAACTACCACATGTCATGGGATTGCCCCCAATTTGAGTGCCAGGATAGCCATAAACCTAACCTCCTCTCTCTTGAATCCACAAATTCCTCCCAACTAAGTTTATCAGAACATCTTAACTTCAAACTCAGGACGAGCTGAACAGTTAGAAGAACAGAGTCAATTAAAGACAGAAAACCTCATTCAAGCGATTTACCGATTAGACAACGAGAGTTGTCCTCGATTTCAAGATTGGGCAGAAGATGTGGTTCACAATGACAGGAGTCCGCCAGTGAGTTCCATTCCAGAAATTTAACCCCAGATTCATTGATTCAAAGGCGGGACACGTACTGTCTCATACAAACTGTCACTTCTTAAGCTGATGTCACATTATGGGACTATTTGACATGGAGCCAATGTCAGGTTTGCCGATCGAATCCATTGACCTAGTCGCTGCACCATGTCAAATAACACGAATGAAAATCACAACTGCAACCCACGTCACATTTACCAGCCGAGCGCCCAATGGTCCAGCGAAGTTGTGCTCACCCCTTATCTAAAAGCCAATAGCGTGCTGCCTTACACATAGCCCACTGTTTGAAGGGTTAACAGCTGCAATGAGTTCATCATCAATCTCTGTCTTTTAATTATTTTTTTCCACTCTGTTATGGAATTTAAAATACGAGAAATCAGACAGATGAGCCTCTCAACTGTTCTTGAGGTTCAATATCGGTATCGGAAATCTGACACATAAAATACTTGTATCGATATCGATTTCAAAAATGGTGGTATCATCCATCCCTACTCTGGCCCCCTTCCTTCCACAACTCACTCACAGCAGCTGCTTTTATGGCCGGCCTCTCCAGGTAGCCCCGCCACCTAGCGGTCAGCCATCCGAGGAACGTTTCATTCACAAGTCCGGACCAGGGGCGATACAATATTTACAGTTACATTACGTCATTAACAAGTTGTATCAAACAGGGATGAGACACCAATGTCATGAGCTGATATTCTATCACGCAAATGAGCGGCTTCAAAGCCAGCAGCTGGAGCGCCTATAAAAACGCCTGAAAGGTTGCAAACGGAGCTCCAACCAGTGCAGCAAAGGACGGCGAGCTGTCCTTTTAAGAACAGCGAGCCACTTACAAGGGCTATATAAAGCGCAAAAAATGATCCACTCATTATCCAAATAATGATCCAAATAAAGGCACAGAAGAACGAACGCTTCTTATGAGGATGTGACACAAAACGGAATTCAAGCGATGACGAAATGAATCGTATAGCGTGATGTACCTGAATCCCCCAGAAACGATCAAACATCATTAAAGAAGTTGTTAAATATAGCATAAACCTAAAGTGGGGATGTGTTTCGCGTGATATTTTTAAAGTTAAAATATACGCGTAAGTTTCTTTCCTCTTCGCTGTCGCTGCCTAAATCGAGTTTTGACTGGCATATTATTAGTACGTCGCTTCTGATGCGCAAGGCCCGCCCTCACGTGCATGACACCGCAGTTGGACCCTCCTCAAAAAAAGTCACTGCAGGGCTACGTAATGTGACAAATTCTAAACCGCGGATTAAACAACATCGCCTAAGTCTCTGTTGTGTATTTACAACGTTCATGTTTTACCAGAATACGGTTTGTATATTACTCGTTGTAGCGACATACACACAGAAAAAGTTCTCGGATGCTGTTGACTGCTTCTCATACTAAATATAGCTGCCCACCCTACATAACCAAATGTCCACCCCAGAATGGCAGAAATAAGATGGCTGCAAGGAATAATTAAAACGTAGTGATCATGGAAATGCTGAAATGTTAAGGGGATCAGAAACAGAGCAGACGTATGCGGCTTACTATCCGATTCAGGTAATAGAATACTAACCGCATGCCTAGGGGGCCGAGTACACTACATTTCCCAGAATGCTCCTTGTCGAGGCGGGGCATTTATAGGTATACTACATTTCCCCGAATACTCTTTAGCGAGTCAGGGCATTTGCACGAGCTTGGTGACTTCCGCAATTACGGCGCACCGGTGTGGATATTATTGGAACAAATCGTTTATTTTAATCCTTATTATTTAGACATGGAAAGCCACGAGTGCGACACGGTTAAAGCAATCATGTTTGATTTGGACAACACACTGATTGATACTGCAGGAGTCGGAGTGCTTGCATTGGAAAAGGTGCGTTCAGGAGTTTGTGCGTCGTGACGTGACGGAAGGTGTCGTGGAAGGACTGGGAGGTCGGTGACGTGGATGTGCCGCCAGCCACATTACTGAGGCGAAGGGGAATGCTGTTGAAATTGTTTCAAGCACTTCACCGAAAACGCCTTTTAAAAGCAGTTACAGTAGCGCATATTATCACTTTGGTGTCCATTAGCCTGGACTGACGCTTACGGGTTTATTCTCGGAGCTGAAGCTTATTATGATTTATTGTTCCTTTTTAAAGGAATCCACTACATATTATAATAAGAGTCATCTTAGATGTGATTGTAAAACTAAGAAAAAAAGTGCAGTGGGATATCCTATAAATACCCAAAACATTTCATAGTTTAAACTTTCACGGAATACATTGGCATCCGTGGCAAATGCGTGGGAATTAGCAGTACAGGTGGTAAATACAGCAGAGTCCGCGATATGCCAGGCTTTTTAATATCACAGTTTATTATGCACGAGACTGTTATCAAATTAATGTGGGTAGTTTACAGATATGTTATAATATAGACAAATGATATCGGGTTCATAATCCTAGCAGAGTATACTGAACGTGTTTCATAATACTTTTAATAGGGGCTCCCCTGATTGACAGTGTGACCCCATGCAATTAAGCTGTGCATTTTAAAGAAATTATTCCATACTGATTCAATAAATGTAAAGTGTTACAGTAGTTAGCATTCTTGCCCCTATTTCCTGGGTTCAAACCCCAGCTTTTTATGGGATTTGTATGTTACCCTCATATTGGTGTTGGTTTTCTCTGAGTATGCATGTTTGATTCCAAATGTCAAAGATACGCCAGTTACATTGATTAACAGTTGGTCAATTTGGAGCCATCACTGAACACAAGTGTGCCCTCCAATTAGCCTCAATAACATATGGTGCCCGTTATGATTGAAGCATTCCCACCAACTTGTATTGAAATAATGTTTGTTCCTCCCTCACCCCCTATGCTTGCTAGGATATGCTCCGGCTTCCCCCAGCCCTACTCCTGATAAAGCAGGCATCGAAAATGAAATTAAATTATCGTATATCACAAAGTAGGAACATCATCTGGAGAGGGTGTCAGTCCATCTCAGGGTGAACACCCACAAATGGTCCAATTTAGCAGTGCCAGTTCACTTAAATCTGCATGTCTCAGGAAGGTGGAAGGAAACAGGAGTACCCCAAAGAAACCCACACACACATGCCACTAACATGCAAACTCCACACAGTAAACACGTGGCACGTGGGCCCTGGTCTTCTTACTGCAAGGCAGCAGTGTGCCAGTGTTTCTGTGTAACATTCTATATGTTATCTCTAACTATTTTGTTTTATTCAAAAGGTCACTGAACTTCTCCAGTCAAGACTTGGTGCTGAAAAAAATGCTGCAGATATTTGTAGAAAATTCTCTGTCAAACTCCTAAAGGAAGAATTTGACCCCTCCAAGACGACTATAGATGATTTAAGAATATCACATTGGGAAGATGCCATACAAGAAGTTAAAGGTACCGGAGCCAGTAGGTCATTGGCTGAGGAATGCTATCTTATGTGGAAATTCACTCGTTTACAGCACCTAGCCATTGCAGAACCTGTGAGGAACATGTTAGTCAACCTTCGAAAAGTATATAAATTACTACTGCTTACTAATGGAGATACACAGACACAGAGAGAGAAGGTAAATGCTGTTGGGGCTGAGGCATGGTTTGATGCAGTGGTGATAGGAGGAGATTATAAAGAACAAAAACCTGCCCCTTCAATATTCCTCACATGTTGTAAAATTTTGGATGTAAAACCTAGTTGTTGTGTAATGGTTGGGGACTCCTTTGATACAGATATTCAAGGGGGAATCAATGCAGGCTTTAAAGCAACCATCTGGCTGTGCACATCTGACAAGAAGTTCAAGGAAGAACTCATTAGTCCTCCATATTTAATAAACTCGATACTTGATGTCCCTAAGATTCTGAACATTATAAACAAGAAACAGTCAAACTGAAAATGTGTGTGTGTGTTGAAGTATAAAGCAGGGCGTGGTAAATAGAAAAGTTAATCTTAAATTGGTCCAAAGGAGTGTAATTGCAGACCGTAGTATCTATGAGGTCAGTCAAGCAACACCCCAACATCACGAAACGCCTACTGCATTATACTGTGATTAAGATTACGGTTGTGGGAGGGTTATCTGACACAAAGGTTCTTTCATGACTGATGTTGTGGCCATTAACCTGACCCAAGTCACAGATATTGCAGGCTGCAGTTAGACTCATCTCAACTGATCACCATTACATGGAATTTTTGTAATCTTTTAAATGAAGGAAAATGGAATACAGTAATGGGAAAAATGATTTTTTTTTTTGTTGCAATAAATGTTCTAAAAAACTTGTTTTGTCTCCTGTAGGTACTGGATACTGGCATTATATTGTCTTAAATC
The DNA here is from genome assembly GCA_026402145.1 of Polypterus bichir lapradei. Taxonomy (NCBI): domain Eukaryota; kingdom Metazoa; phylum Chordata; class Cladistia; order Polypteriformes; family Polypteridae; genus Polypterus; species Polypterus bichir. The sequence continues at coordinate 20,253,737 of JANRMT010062824.1, read as the reverse complement.
ATTTTATTTTACACATTGAGCTTAGCCATTAAAATTTTTACAATAAGCACAGCCCAGTTTAACTATCAAATGAGTAAAGATAAGTTTACATCCAAAAAGATTTTATGTAAAAAATGCTTTAATGCTTGGAACTACATGATGCTGAAAATGGTCGCATTTTACAAATACTGACAAGACTTTTCTCCATTTAGTTTTAGCAGATTGTTTATCAATGCTTGAAATGTTATGAAAAAATGTAGTATAAATGTTTTTGATAAGAAAGAGGCCCATGATGTTAAGGGGTCTTTACACCAATCAAAATCCTCCCACCGTGTGCCAAGATCACCAATGGAGAACCCCGAGCCCACCTGCTCGACTCTCCACACACATTAAACAGCAGGCTGCCCATGTGCTGCGTAGTTAGGTGTGATCAACATTCTGCTAAGGAGCTCTTTGTATTCATGCAGTGACACAGGCGCCCGTGAGGATCATAATCCAGCCCTGGGTTATCGCAGGACAGGATTTTCATCACGTCTATTCTCTCTTGAACGGCCATGCATACTGTAATGTGTAAACAGATGGTCTTACTGACCCCAAAAGTTACTCCCACAACTCTGTACTCACCTGCAATTGGCCAATTTGTACAGAGCTATGGCAGTGTGCTTTCAGGTTGGAATTAGTAGTTGGTAGCTACCTAGTGCTCAGACAAATGGTAATATGCAGCTACACAGCACTTCAAATGTTGATGTTAACGTTCTAAAATGTGGTAGCCAAAAACTTTCAGGAAAATGGTTCTCAGCTATAACCTCCCAGAATTTTCTGACATGCGGTCTTTTCCACACGTTTGGATTATCATGTACATTAAAAGGCTAGCCACTTGTAGGTCTATGACGTGAGCAATTGCCTCATGTTGGTGAGAGACAGAGGTGGAGGTGGCAGAGTAAAAGATGCTAAGATTTGCATTGGATGTGACAAGGATGGATAGGATTAGGAACGAGTACATTAGAGGGTCAGCTCAGGTTGAATGGTCGGGAGAAGGTCAGAGAGGCGAGATTGCATTGATTTGGACATGTGCAGAGGAGAGACATTGGGTATATTGGGAGAAGGGTGCTAAGGATAGAGCTGCCAGGGAAGAGGAAAAGAGTAAGGCCTAAGAGAAGGTTTATGGAGGTGGTGAGAGAAGACATGAAGGGTGTGACAGAGCAAGATGCAGAGGACAGGAAGATATGGAAAAAGTTGATCCAGTGTGGTGACCCCTAATGGGAGCAGCCAAAAGAAGAAATCGTCGCCTACGATTGTTTTGAACTACAGTGGTTAACTGAGGCATAAAAATGATTAGAAATTGGCCAAGCTTATAGGTTTCTAGGGGTAATTAATGGCCACATACAGAGTACAATAAAATTCTTACTTGAATGTAATCATCAACATGCAGCACATCTTCATTCTCCAGTACTGTTATTAGTGAGTAGAACAGTGAGGAATGTGATCTCTTGGTAACTGGAACAAAACTACTTGCAACTCTTTTTTTAAAGATAGACCGCCAGCCCACTCTGCCTGTCCCAACTCACAGTCTCCACCTTCCACACAACATTAAAGAGGTGCGTTAGCCAAAGCACTCCTAAACTATCTAGTGAATTGAATATTTTCTACCCAAAGTGGCATTGCCACACAGAGCAGTGTTAGTACGGCGGAGTCTTCAGGTCGTATACCCTTTTGTGCACTGAATCTCACGTGTCTAAAATGTCTGAATACTATAAAGGGTTAAATTGGTTCATACAAGCAAACAAAACTCAAAATCTCATTTAGGCGACTCTCCTTTTGTAGAACAAACTCCAACTTTGTGGCACCCTTTTAGTTGTTTGTGAGACAACCCACAGCCATCTAGGGTACTTCCCATGAAGCAACACCAGAGTTGAGGAGATACCACCTTTGATGGAGAAGCCTAGAGAACCAATGCCATGTGTAGAGGTTTATTTGTCAATATCTAGTTAGGTTTCAACTTCCTGCGAGGGTTGAGACTCTGTTCCTGTCTGTGGAGTTGCATTCAACGTCCACAAAACCACAACAAGTAGCATTAGCGGGTACAAGTTCTGTTTTCATAAAAATGTTTATGAAAACATTTAGAGGCAATTCAATGTTTTTGTGTCTAATATTAATGAAATTTTAAACCTGTAGCCTTTATGCACTTTTTGTTCTTGGCAAGTTCCTTTTTTTTTTTTGTACTCTGAAGCTTTTTTCCCTCTAGTCTGGTGTGTTTAGGCAGATGTCAAAAATCCCAATTGCACTCCAGTGCAGACCACAGCAATTGGACCAAACATGCAGTACCAAGCAAACCCTGCAGTGATTCATGTGAGGTATGAATGTGATTCAACACAAGACCAATTCAAGTACAGAGAATATGGTGTATTATGGGAAAAAGGTGTTACAAAAAAAAGCCACTGTCATCACACTACACCATTTCTGAGCTATAATTAGGTAATCTCGGCATAAAAATACATCCACACTTAGTTCACCTAAAGCAGGTTACACGAGTGCCAGTCATTCAGAACACGCCTAACGCCAGACTGAGGCTCAGCCTCTCTATCTCTCTCATGACTGGGTATCAGTTGACTATGTTAAAAATAAACTCCCTTGTGATCAGGTCAATCAAACCACATTTTGAGGTGCTGTTCTATGCGACCAATGATCAAACCCTTAATTGTACCCCACAATAGTGGTGCACACAAGTCGATATCTTCTCAAAGCAATCGCTCCATCAATTTTGATACTGTGTAGTAAATGTTAATCAAACATTTTAAAGTGAACATTATTAGCAAGTATTTACAGGCCTAAAGACAGACATATTATTCAATATAACCTAGAAAGAGGTGACATTAAGCTGGAGATATGCAACAAACCTACTGTACAATGAAATTAACTTCACCCCATACATCTAATGTCTAAATGAAACTGAAGCTATCACTGTTTGTCCTCAGCACAGTTCCCCTCTTTCCTGTAGTTGCCTTGATGAAACGTGTCATTTGTCGCATGTGAAGAATCATTTTCATGCCCTCTGCTAATATTAACATAATACGTTTTCTGTTCAGAGTTGTTTTGCTAAATAAACCACAACATTACAGCAAATGCGGAAGCCGATACTTCATGATAATTTCCCCCATTGTTTTTATTTAATGAAAGACGTCCATGACATGCCCACGGTGTATTTATTGTTATTTGCGTTTCACTTGAAAATCTGCTGTGTGGTATGCAACCGAACGGGAAGCTGAAACAAAGTAACTAATCATGTCCAAACTTGAAGTGTGAAAATAATTTAAACAAACCTTAAAACTGGGCCATTTGCACCGTTCTAATGTAATCCCAGATGTCATATCCATCTAAGAATAAAATGGTTACGAGATATATTTTTCACTCATATGTAATCCCATATTCAGATTTTACTGCCAGAAAATAACCCAGAGCAGTTTAACTACATTCAGAATATTAGGTCTTTTTTTTTTTAACATAACTAGGGGGCTTTGCCCCCTGCTCGCTTTGCTCGCCAACCCCCGTGTTTGGTTTTCCGGATACACACTTGTAAGATTTTTTTTTTTTCTTTGAATTGTTGTTATTTCATTAGTCTCACTTTTATTTCAGAACTTCTGTAAAAACAATATTTGGAATCTTTCGTGTCCCAATATGCTGAATCTTTTAAATGAGGTCTGTGAGACTTGTGTTTAATGACTTTGTACCATAATTTAGGATAGGTTTCTCCGTTTGGAATTTCAGCACAGACAAAATGATCCACATCATCAGCAGTTAATTTTTTTTGCAAAGTAACCAATAAATGCATGTGTGTTAAACCCCGTTTTTGAAATTCTCTGACTTGAACTAATTTCCTTTTGTTTGCGTCAATGCAATCTGTGCTATCTGTTTTTTGATACTGTAGCGACTGACGTAATAAAGTATCACAAAAGTTCTACTTTAACAATCGCCGACTGCGTAACCCCAAACACAACTTTCTAGCACCCTCTCCAACCCCTCCTCCCACAGGTCTCGCCTCCCCCTTACCGCATCAATCAGCACCCAGCTATCAGTCTGCCGTGCTGTACTCTGCCCTCCATCGATCGGACCTAATAGTCACTTAAAACAAAAAAGGCTTCAGCTTGGCTGGGATGCTACAATACTTTTGACTGTTACTGCTTTCATATTCTGTAACTCTCTCTGCATGTGTATCGCGCTTTGGGTCTCTTTTCTCCACGCCGCTCTTTCTTCTTTGCTGAGAGCACAGGATCTGTGTGTGCCACGTGACTATACATGACTGAATGTTTTGCTGGCTGTCTGTGCTCTTATTTGACAAGAAGGGCGTGTCTTGCAAGAATCTTATGTTCCACGTCCCTGCAAGACTGCCCTGGGACAATCTCTTGGCACCAAGTCTCATGTTTACGGTCCCCACGAGACGCTCCGTGGCCAGTATTTTTTATCTTGCGGGTCTTTAAAATGTCTTTCGAGAACTTCTGAGAAGATCATGTATCATCGCCTTGCTTTTACATTCCAGGATTTTTTTTTTTAATACATAGAGAGATAATCAACCTACATTATTATTGATTTAATAATGGAAAATTTTTGACCTTGCTTTACAAAAATACTTAATGCAAAAATAAAACAAATGATTTGATCAACATAAGGAAAAGTAGAAGTTAAAGCAAGGTTGTCTTGAATATGTAGATTCACAATAAGAAATGTAATTAAACAAGTAGGTAAATACTTATTTAAAATAAATATTTAATTCAGCCTATTACATTTTGTAAATAAACCAACATATAAAATCTAGTAGTTTACTATAACATTATATAGTAATCAGATTCTTCAAAAATACAGCTTGCACTGACACTTATTTTAGCATTCATTGATCCATTGTGTCGTGTACCTGCTTTCACAGTTCATACACAATATGCAATTGCACTTTTATCTACATATAGACATACAGCTTGCATGTTTTGTTTGAAGATTAAATACATTTAATCTTTATATTTTACATATAATACATTTATATTTTTATAAAGCTTTAAACATGCATGAAAATGTGTTTAAGAATGGTTGGAAGAATTCAGCATTGACTGATTCTGACGTGACTGTCAAGGACTTTGCGTCCAATTACATTTTTATCTTCAGTACATCGATTTGTACTTGCACTAAATAAAGTAACCCTGATGTAAATGTAACTATTCATACTGTACCTGCAAATTTCAAGGCACATATCTTCATGAAAGCTGTTGAGCAAATCTTCTCCTGGATACACTGGCACTTACAGTCCATTATCATATGCTGAACAACTTAGAAACAAATTCTTCACTGGTCAGAAAGTGAAAAATTCAATCCGCTAATTAACCAAATAAAAAATAACAGCCATTCCCATTCATTCCAAATGAAATGTTCATTTTCAGTCTTGACCAATTTGAATTTCTATTTCACGTCAAGCTTGACTTTGATATTCATTGCAGCCAATTCAGCTACAAAATAACGGAAAACGTAAGGTACAGACACCACATCAACAGATTCACTTTTCTTACAGAGGGTGCAGATATATTTTCTGTGTCGTGTGGCTGACCAGTGAGGTGGAGGTTTCTCTAATAACGGAGACAGCAGGCTTCCACATTCTATACAGACATGGGCTACTGAGCGGTCAGAGCAGTTAAAAAGACGATCATGGAGTAGGAAGGAGGTGCCATGTGCAAGAAGAGCATCCCGTTCCATTTCCCCAAATCGGATGCCTCCCTGAATATTTCTTCCTCCAACTGGTTGGTTTGTGACCTTATCTCTTGCGCCAGTAGTCCTCACCTGAAATTTGTCAGAGACCATGTGACGGAGACGCTGATAATATACAATGCCAATGAAAATATCTGCCTCCAATTCCACACCACTGATGCCACTGTACATCCGTTCTGTGCCATAAAAGTTGTACCCAGCTGCTTTCATCATCTTTCCAAAATAGTCTAGGGCTGAGTTGTCCTCACTGAAGGTGAAAGGGGTGGCATCATGGCTCAGTCCATGTAAAGCTGCCGACTTGCCTGCCATGCTCTCGATAAGCATACCGATTGTCATACGAGATGGGAAGCCATGAGGGTTGAAGAGGATATCGGGCATCATGCCACTCTCTGTAAAAGGCATATCCTCTGTGGGCCACAGTCGACTAAGGATACCTTTTTGCCCATGACGGCTAGCAAACTTGTCACCAATGGTTGGGTTGCGGGGCACTCTGGTGGTGATGCAGACACGTTTAAATTTGCCAGTGCCACTTTCGTTGCTGCATACTTTAATGCTGTCCACAACACAGCTCTCTTTGCTCCTTCAAGATGGAAAATAAAAGCAGTGTGAATTACAAATTGAAAGGCAACTTTCAATAAGCAGTATTAATGAATCTTCAAAAAGTATTAAATATGCATTAATAATAATAATTCTTTACATTTATATAGCGCTTTTCTCACTACTCAAAGCACTCAGCAATTGCAGGTTAAGGGCCTTGCTCATGGGCCCAACAGAGCAGAATCCCTATTGGCATTTACGGGATTTGAACCGGCAACCTTCCGATTGCCAGTGCAGATCCCTAGCCTCAGATCCACCACTCCGCCTGAATTAAAGCAGAGCCTCCATCTATGAATATATGTTAACAAGTGAAAATGTTTTTTTGAAGAAATCTGTAAAATAATTAATAGGTCTTGCTACATATCAGACTTCCCTTTAGCCTTAATCAGCCAACATGATACTAGCATGCATTACAATATACAGGGTTTCAAATTTAAGCATGGTTTGAGAGTTAAATTCACAAAATCAATACAAATAGTGATTATGTGCATAATTTAAATTTCAAGTATCTGTCCACTTTCAAACATTTGTCAACACGTGAAAAGAACAACAGAAACAAGACGAAAGTCTGACAGTGGACACGATGATAACACACCGCAGTAATGCTGTATTATACATAATTCACCCTCAGAAAAATTCTTTGGCATATCAGTTATACACCACTGGTCTAAAGTTTTAGAACACCTCAGTGTTTTCAGTTTTTATGGAATTGCACGCAGTTTAATGTCTAGTTCTGACATAACCTGGAGGTATGTTTTGGGTCATTGTCTTACAGTAGGATGAACCACAGAAGGTACTGTGTGATGCTGCTAAATGCTCCAGAATGTGATTCCAGAACCAACTCTGCCTACAGCAAAAGAACCTCTGATCTTCACATTTACTCACCTATGTCTGACAGTTGGTGTCACACACTGAGGAACCATGCTGTCACCAACTTGACGGCACACAAACACCCTACATGATGAACCAAAAATTTCAAATTTTGATTCATCAGTCCATACGACTTTCCTGTCCTCTTCCTGTCTGCGGTAGTCTACAGCTGGTATTTGAAGGTCCTATTTTGTCCTCTAAGGAATGGCTTTCTTAATGTCACTTGCCCTATCAAACCTGCAGCACAAAGTCTCCTCTTCACTTTGAAACCGAGACTTGCTTTTTTCAACCACTCTTATGATATGCTTGAAGCTGTTGTGCTGTGAGGCCCCGGTCACGCAAGGTGGTAACCCTCAGAAACTTGTCTTCTGATTGGCTTGAGACTTTGGGTCTACCAGATCTCTTCCTATCAAGAGTTTCTTCCAGGTTCCAATTGCCTTTGGAATGTATAGGACACCACTGGACTCACTGGCACTTTGATTTTTTTTTTTTGCAATTTCTCTAAATGAAAGGCCCAACACTTCAAAAAGTAATAACGCTCTGCGTCATGCCATTTTTTGCCATTATCACTGGAATTTACAACTATCTACAGTGTAATATTGTCCCACTTTGGAGGGTGTAGTAACAGAGTCTGTTCCAACTCTGGTTTAAGACAGCCAGAGGGGTTTTTAAGTAATCAACAGAAGTAGGGACACCTGTGCAAATTGTTTGCAAGGCTTAATTAACTTTAATTGATGCAGAACATCTGTTGGTTGTAACCTATTACTTGTTCACCAAAGAAGACCCATTTGTAATATTCTAAAATGTCCCTTTTCTTCAGTTTTTGCTAACCTAAACTTAAATTTAAAACTCTGGCATGTTACTGCTTACTTTTTAACCATTTTAGGTAATTCATTGCATTTCAGTTGATTAAATCTGAAGGAAAACTGGAAAACTGAGATGTTCTAAAAGTTTTGTCTGTTAGTGTATATAATCGTAATCATGAAAATACAAGTATGTTTGGATCACTGATGACATTTTTAAATACCATAAAACCACACGGAATGCTGCAAAACTACAAAAGAATAAAGTTACTTGTTCATTATTCAGACTGTTTAAAACCATTTACTTACTTGTAGTATACAATAAAACTCTCTCCAGTATTAAGGTTAAGGTAGCTGTAATACGGATCGCCATAGTTTATAACAGCTCCAATGTAAGGAAGTCCATCATCATCCAATTTATCAGTTTTTCTTGGATCATTAGGCTTTACGCCAAAAACCATGCAGTCATCACCCTTTCTGATCTTATCGTCAAGATCTACCAACTCGGTCTTATAAACACTGCCATGAGCAAAACCCCTCTCCCAGGATGCTTTATTCACGATCTGCAGACAGTACATAAAAGAGTGTAATTACACTGTACAGCATATTATATAAGAACAGGTTAACAAGATGATTCCTGGGCCTGAAACTGTGGACTAGCAGTTATTACAAAACTACAGTCTAAATATTGAAACTGAATTTGTATAAGATTTTTGCTATGAGAAATTAAGATTTAACTTGTTGCCATAACTGATAGAAGAAAATGCAACATTATGTAAGTTTGGACACAATGACCAATTTTAAAGTATTACTTTCTTCTTTAAAGCTTTGAAAATACAGAAATGAGAGAGCGGTAATATAAATGAAGCTTGTCTTGTAGATCAGGGGTTGCCAAGTCTGGTCCTGGAGGACTACCGTGGCTGCAGGTTTTCATTCTAACCCTTTTTTTAAAGAGTGCCCTGTTTGTGCTGCTAATTAACTTCTTGTGAATTCATTTTAATTGAATTGCTTTTTTAAGGTTTGTTCCCCTGAATTTCTTCATCGTTCCTCTGAATTGCTTCATTTCCTTCCTTAAATGGCACCCAAACAGAAATGAAATGTGAAGTGAGGGAGCCAACAGAAGACCAATTAAGTGAGGGCCTCAAACTCTAATTTTACTCCAACCAGCTGCTTAATGAGGTGCAGAGTCTTGTCGTTAATTAAACCAGTTCTTTAATTCCATGGCTTGTTGCTGCTCTCGTTGTGTAATAGCAGACATTTCCGAAATTGTTGATTTTCTCTTTCTAAGAGCACACTGGTCAAATGTTTTGGGGACCTGAGCAGATCAGCATTCCTGTGACCATGATCTTTCTTTATTTTAAGATATTGTATGATGGACACCAGTTGTTTTGGCTCATTTTGTATCTCATTATTGTTTGTCTGCTAATTAAGGAAAAAGAAACAATTAAGGGGTCTGAGTCTTCAAGCACAAGTCGATTAAAATTAGTTCAATAGAAGTTAATTAGCAGCAAAAACAAGTCAATAATTAAAAGAAGGGTTAGAATGAAAACCTGCAGTCATGGTGGTCCTCCAGGACCGGAGTTGGCGACCACTGTTGTAGACAATGCCTGAGGTGTGATGGCACAATACCATATGTAATGAAAGAGCTGACTTGCATGTTTGAAGTAGTCAATCTAGAAAGTGCATTTTGATCCCCTGAATGTCTTTTTTTACTCAAGTCAACGAGGGGATGAGTTATTGTGAATGAGGGGTTGTGCTCTGTAATAAATGTGGCAGTGCATATACAGTACTTATGGGACATAGCAGAGGCTGTCGATTCTGCCAATACTGATGTAAACTAGAGAGCAATAATAACTGTTCTGGGCATTTAACCTGCATCTTAGAAAACAGAGTGCTACAAACAAGCACAAGGTAGGGATGATCTGAAAACTAGGTTTTTAGGAATCAGTTGGTTGCTGCCCTCCATGGACATTATAGTAATTTATGGTGAAGTGCTACTTAGCACTTCTTTTTAAAAGTGAACATACAAATACAATGTATTTTAGTATGTATACCTACACACACACACATACATACATGTGTGTGAACAAGCCATCCATAGCCCGGCATACCTTCCCAGATTCACTGGATGGGTGTTATTCTCTGGGTTTTGTATTATATTTACAAGAATTTCCAGTGCTGTGCTTGTTGTTGTAATGTACTGGATCTTGTACTTTCTTATGTTAAGCTATTTGCTTTATTCTTGTATTCTACTTCTTCCTATTAGCTGATTACAACGTTTTAATTATACACGATAAAACTATAGATATCACTTACCATGGCATCCTCCATATCATAGCCCGTGTAAGAGATAACAGCTACCACCGCATTTGTCCCAATGGGGTAGTTGTCCATATTGTAATAATCATACATGTATGGCCTCACCAGTGGACTCTGAGGTGTTTGGAGACGGTATAACTTGTTGTCAGACCGGTCTAGGTATGTATATAAAGGGAAACCCATAGTTTGTTTACCTGAGAATATAGTATAAAAAGAATAATCAATGTCTTTATGCAAAACATGAACACACACATTTACAGTTCCATCTTCTACCTTAAATCCTGTATTTTCATATTTAACGTTCCAAAAAAAATAAAAACACAAATACACAATATATTGTGAAAGCTGTAAATGTTTTTTATTCCAACTTCTGCTGTTCATGCTCCACGTCCATTTTTTTTGATACTTAAGTGGGCATAGGCTGTGTGAGGTCACATTATGTATATAACAGGCAGTGTAGTGTTAAGGCTTTGGACTTCAAATCATAACAGCTGTGGATTCAAATCCCACTACTGACACTATGTATCGATGAGCAAGTCGCTTATCCTGCCTGTGCTGCAGTTACAGGTGAAAAAAAAAAGGAACCAATTGTATCTCAAAAGTTGTAAGTTGCCTTGGATAAAGGCATCAGCCAAATAAGGAAATGTAAATATAATAAATGTTGACTCAAAAAATGTATAACATCTGTCAATTTAGATTTTTAAAAAAATTTCTGAGTAAAACTATTACACAATCAGATATACATTTTAACATAACTTAGGCACATACAAAAAATGATGTAAGAAACGCTAAATGATCTCAAAAATATAAACTGTGTGATGTATGGCCAGCCGTTCATCCCGGCCAATACCCCCAAGCCGCCAGGTGGAGCCCTCCCTGCAGTATGGACATGCCCCGAAGACCAGCAGGGCATCATGGACATCGGAGTCTTTATGCACAGCCCTGCTGGATACCATGGGGGCCGCTAGAAGACGCTGCAGGGAGGAACGTTTATTTGCCTTACGCCCCGGAAGTATGTCCGAGTCACATGGACAAGGGGAATGACGTGCTTCCAGGGTGAAGAAAGGGACTTTTGATCTGACCCGGAAGTGATAGGAGATCACATGGACTGGGGATTGGAACACTTCCAGGTCAGGGAGTATAAAAGGATTGTGGGAGCTCCCAGATGGCGAGCTGAGCTGGGTGGAATGGTGGCAACGCGTTTGGGAGTCTGGAGGATTGATTACTGTGATTATTGCTTTATTATTAAGGAGTAATGTGGATAGGAGGGTGCTTTGTGCACTGTTGTTAATGAATAAAGCCTACCTTTGGACTTTTATCTGGTGTCTGGCGTCTTTGACAAGGGTTCAAGGGAGCGATAGCGCCCCCTATCTGTCACAACTGTTACAGTAGAAATGGGGGGGTGGGGGGTGTTACAGGAATTAAGTGACACAGAGCAGGAAGAAAACTGTCAGAAGAGGCAGAGAAACGCAGCTTCTGATTGTGCCTCAAGAGGAAAAACCGGACCTGGGGTGATAACACCTGACCAAAAGGCCAGATGCAGGGAGTAGCAAAGAGACGTCCATGCCACTGCTCCACCACCAACAGATATACCAGAATAAGGAGTAAAATGTCACTGAACTGTGGACCCCCCCCCACCGTAAACTATGTATCTGGCCAAAGGGAATTGGTGAAGGTGCACCAGGCAGAGATGCCAAGCAGGTAATAGAGAACATCTACCTGTAACTGATATAGTGATGGCCTCCATGCCTGTCTACATCATCAAATAAGTGATCTCGAAATGTACACTAAGGCATCCGCTGGTGCTGTTGCAAGTTATGCACCACATACTTTATTTGTCTGGGAACCTTATAGGTAAAGCATGCATACTGGTTTTGAGACGCCCTATAGCCTGCTGAACTAACACAACAGTGCAAATTGGAGTATCCCATCATTATTAAAACATTATTAATGGGGAGGGATTCAGGTAATGATCAGATGAAAAGTTCATTTGAAATGTACTAGCCATGTGTAGGGTACAGCTTTGGGGGTAAATCCATTAACTGCAATGGGTGTACAAATGTTCTCATTTGTAAATTCATCTGTTTAAAACAATATGTATGCCAGGACAGGTAATTTGGTCACCTTGTCTCAGTGAACATTGCCACTGTGGAACTTTAGCATATCCTAATTAAATTAACATTAATACTTTTTATTTTAAACATGTAAACAATTTTTAGGTTTACACATATCTGCACTTGTTTTTATTATTCGGACACCTGCAATACAGATTCACCATTTCCTTATAATTTCAAAAGCCCTCCCTCACAAAAGTTCAAGTATAACAATATTTTGGCCATTGAGCATCTTTGATGAGGCCCTAGCCTAATGTTACTCAATTGTGTTTACCTCTTTTGTAAGTCACTTTGGATAAAACTGTCTGTTAAGCAAATACATGTAAATGTAAATCTTGCAATAATGACATTGATAAGAATAACAGTTTTTACTTAAATTGTTACATACATTTAACATTATAATAGAATGTGACCATTACTTGCTTCCACACTGTCACCAACACTAGTGTGTATTAAATCAACGGTGAGAAACAAAGGATAACCTGATCCCCCCCACTGTCACCATGCTGATGCATTTAATGAGGCCTCAAAGTGGATGTTTTACGACAAATCACCATTATAAACGGAAACTGGTAATTGCTTATGAAAGAGTGACAATTTCAGGAACCACAACTGACTGTGAGTTAAATGTACAAGTGTACAAACTGTTAGCTTTAAAGTGTTGGGTATTGTGGAGCTATGTCTGCCAAGTTTTTCTTTTCTGTTTAGACACTACAAGATATTTGAAATTACTCACTGTCTGGAAATGTAATAAAGCAGATAAGAAGAGCTGTACAGCTGCAGGATATTATTTTCTCATTTGATTAGTTCTTATTGAAGGTGAAATAGCTCTCTGCTATATTTTAAATCTGAGAAGACAGTATTTTAACTAAATGAACCATGATGGATTTTTTTTTTCATTTATTTTTAGCATTCACAAAAAGCAACACTGAATCGTATTTTTTTTTTAAATTGATACTGATTATTATAATAAAAGCCTTTATGTGGTTGCGAGGAGGAGAAGGCAGAGTAATTCATTGTTTAGTTAATGAAATGTAAAAATACAGTCTAAATTTGTAAATCCAATAATGCCATTTTCATATCACAAGAACCTTGTTTTCTCCTGCTACTCAAAAATGTAGTAATGTAGTGTCATAAGTGTTGAATACTACTTCAATTAGTGATTCAAGAGTTTGTGGAATGATGGTGATGGGGCTGGGATCAGTCAGTAAATTATTTAAGAAATTATGATAATCATTTTAGGACATGTGCCTTAGGAAGAATAGTGCTTAAAATGTAACTATTAAAAATTATTAAACACGAACTCGCCACAGCTGACTCTTCTAGCACCAGGCCATTCCAAGAACCTGGCTTATGGTATTGTGGGGTTTTTTTTTTGAGTCGATACAACAGAATTAATATCATAAAAAAAGATAAAACATAATTGAATGAAATCTAATAAAGGGAAACAAAAAGATAAATCATTTACCCATCTGACACTGGTACATGTTTCTGGGACTCTGGTTATGGTCAGAGAATGGGATGAAATTGGCAACAACACTAAGCATGCTGTGTGGGAACAGCTCTTGATGAGATGTAACTCCAGGAACAATTTCATCTGGCGTTATTGCAACATCAATGAAAAGCTAGAAAAGGAAATTGAAGAAATGAACTCCAGTATTCTTGCAAATTACAGCCTCTTTCAGACTAGGATTGCATATGTGCTAGCAACTGCACTGTGATAATTTTAGTTTACCTGAAAATTGAAAACTATATTACTTTAAAACATTAAAGGCATTTATCCAGAAATAATTGCCTTCATAAAAAATACTCTGAAACAAATTATTATTTATACTTTTCACTTAACAAAAACGGCATGGTGGCACAGCATTAAGCACGAATGCCTGCCTCACAGTAAGGACACCGGGGTTCAGGTCCTGTGTCCTCCCTGCATGGAGTTTGCATGTTTACCCCGTGTCTGTGTGGGTTTCCTCCAAGTGCTCTGGTTTCCTCCCACTGTCCAAAGATATGCAGGTTAGGCGAGTTGCCTACACTAAACTGGCCCAAGTGTGTGTTTGTGCCTGCGCTTGGATGCAATAGACTGGCACCTTGTCCAGGGTTTGCTCTTGCCTTGAAACCCTATGCTAGCTGGGATCGGGTCCTGGGGGGGAAAAAAAAAAAAAAAAAAAAAAACACACACAGACACCACCCTATAACCCCCATGAACCTGGTCTGGATTAAGCAGGTTCAAAAATGACATGACTTAAAAATACAGTCTGTAAACTACCAATTTGATTTTTCCAATAGTATAACATGTTTAATTTAAAAATAAATGATATGAATAAATATGCACATACTGAACAAGTCAATTAATGAAAGTTAATTTATGTTTATGAGTAACTAACTACTCATGTCTGTGTTATAATTATGTGTCAGTGTTGGAGAGTTTTTGCCTGTTTTAAAAGGACAATTGACAATTTCCCCTTGGACTTAACAAAGTATATCAAAATAAAGAACAATACATACCCAACACAAAACACTGACTGCCCACTGGTCAAAAATGATATATTTTCACTTTTAATATGCAATTGCTAAAATGGCCTGTAATTTTCTTGTGTGATCCTTAACATGTTAAATTTTAACAGATGTATATAATTAATGGTCTGATATGACTTATGTTCAGAAACACGCACACCACTGCTATAAAGAGCTGTTAGTTGAGTATTTCTAGCCGATCAGTTAGCTTGATTGAGTATAGCCGTTCTACTCTGACTTCTTCCCTAAACGTGTAATCTCACTGAATCCCAGGCAGGCAGTTGCTTCTAAGATGCCACAATGACCATTTCACATGACAACAGTCTTCTTAAAATCAAAGTTGTGCCTTACCCATTCTAATATTTGGTTAAAAAAACAAAACCTACTGATCAAGTTTGCATGCTTTCTATATTATGTATATGTGTATATATGTGTGTAAATTATGTGTGTATTATCATTCCCTTCCATTCGAATATTTTCATGACACATTGCCAAACTAATGGCAAAAGTAAACTCTGCAGGGTTCGCTCATCACTAGTAGACAGATAAAAAGTATAATGTGGTAACCTTGCTATTGAATTATTATCTTGTGCTGTAAGATGAAATAGTTTGTATAAGAAATGAAAACACACATACAATAATTATACACATAAGAATAAACTCTTAGATGTTGAGTTCAAAAGATCAGATAACTGCACCATAATAAAATTGAATAGTCTCAAGTGAAGATCAAATTCATTTTCATTAATGGGATAATTATTTTCAGATCCTAAATCATAAGTATGCTGATAAAAAACTGAAGTACCAGTTAAGTTCCATTTTTTTCTTACCTGTTCAAAAGTGCCAATCAGTTCTTCTTTTCCCAGTAGTAAATTCTGGACTGGTCGAACCATTCTACAGGGTGTAGTGAAGATTAGCAGTCCTGGGTAAATGCTAGCTTTTCCAGTCATCGGAACAAGAACAATTTCAGTTGCTGGTGGGATCTTCTTTTCCTTAAGTACCTGTGGCAATGTTCATTGTAATTTTACTTAGTCCCTTTTACTCAGTTCTTTCTAATTATATTTAAAATTTACAATCATTACGAGACTAGTGGGTATGAGGAGTACTTAAGCAGTGATGCAGACCACAACAAGTTACCCTTGGGTTTTAATCTACAAAAGCAGTGAACAACATCTATATATATAATTCACTAAGGCAAGACACCCATGGAAATCACTAAGGCAAGACACCCATGGAAATCACTAAGGCAAGACACCCATGGAAAGCACGCCGGAAGAAGGGTGGATTTACTAAGCCGCCGACAAGACAGACACCTATGGCGCACACAGGAAGGAGCCACGCCCACCAACTCCAAGACCATTGGATACGACGACAACTCGCAGAGCCACGCCCACCAACTCGGACGTGACGACACAGAAAAAACGGCGTCATTTATATACGTCTGTCGTAGAGGCCACATGCACCTCCGAACGAGGTTGACTGTTCATAGAGGCATGTTTCTCGCCGAGGTGAATTGCCATATGCAGCGTGTAAAACGGTTTGCAAAGGGTATCGCATGGGATCCTTAAAACAATCCTTTACAACTGAGGTTAAAACACAATGAAGTAAACAGTCTTTAAAAACCGAGTTTTCGGTTACGACGCACGACCGCGTGCACCATAGCAAACTGTTTTACACGCTACATACAGTAATTCGGCACTACCACTACTACCGTGGTCGGGTGTCTTGGTGGATTATATATAGAAAAGCTGCCAAAATCGCACAAAGCAATGAAAAGTCTACGTGAGTCACAGGTGCATCTGGACTGTGCAAAGACAACAACGACTCAAGTGACGAGTTGGGGGTGGGCACATGAGCAGGCAGTGCATACTGAACGAGAAATCAGCAGACTAGCATGACGGAGGGAACGGAATGGACGTCATTCTCCTCTCCTCCCGTTCCACCCTCCGCGCCTGAGCACTGTGCACCCCCATCCCTCCGTCTGGCAGGAGAAGGCGCGATGGCGGTCCGCCAGTTTTCAGTCACGGACGATTGTGTGTTGGTTCGTTCCGTGCATTGTTACAATGTTGCTTTTCTTGCTGATTTATTACATTACCGATTTTTCAAATGTTAATTTTCTCCCTGTGCTTAAAAATCATTAAAAAACCGGCCTGATTATGCGGCATATGGTACGCCGCGGGTTGGCTAGTTATTATTAATACTGCTAATACTGTGAGTGGTAAAATCAAAAAAGTATTCAGTAGTCTTTGCTAACATTATCAACGTCTTTGCAGTCTAACCAAATAACTAAAGGCAGATGATGAAAACACTTGTAAAAACACTCACTGTGTGAGATTAAACTTTGCAAGTCCCCAAAAAATGATAACTACAACTTTCTGTCTGAAGGGCCTGATGGTACATGATGACATGTGGTCTGTATGCTTTAGTAGGTAATACTGACTGCACTTACTGCAAATGAAGATTCAAAACCATAACCAACATTGAATAAACCCTTTTACTATTATTACATCGTCACTGACTGCATTTCAGAATGTATTGATTATTTAATGTAGCCAAACATATCATGTGACCCACTGCACTTTAACTGTTAGTATATATAGAAAAGCTGCCAAAATCGCACAAAGCAATGAAAAGTCTACGTGAGTCACAGGTGCATCTGGACTGTGCAAAGACAACAACGACTCAAGTGACGAGTTGGGGGTGGGCACATGAGCAGGCAGTGCATACTGAACGAGAAATCAGCAGACTAGCATGACGGAGGGAACGGAATGGACGTCATTCTCCTCTCCTCCCGTTCCACCCTCCGCGCCTGAGCACCGTGCACCCCCATCCCTCCGTCTGGCAGGAGAAGGCGCGATGGGGGTCCGCCAGTTTTCAGTCACGGACGATTGTGTGTTGGTTCGTTCCGTGCATTGTTACAATGTTGCTTTTCTTGCTGATTTATTACATTACCGATTTTTCAAATGTTAATTTTCTCCCTGTGCTTAAAAATCATTAAAAAACCGGCCTGATTATGCGGCATATGGTACGCCACGGGTTGGCTAGTTATTATTAATACTGCTAATACTGTGAGTGGTAAAATCAAAAAAGTATTCAGTAGTCTTTGCTAACATTATCAACGTCTTTGCAGTCTAACCAAATAACTAAAGGCAGATGATGAAAACACTTGTAAAAACACTCACTGTGTGAGATTAAACTTTGCAAGTCCCCAAAAAATGATAACTACAACTTTCTGTCTGAAGGGCCTGATGGTACATGATGACATGTGGTCTGTATGCTTTAGTAGGTAATACTGACTGCACTTACTGCAAATGAAGATTCAAAACCATAACCAACATTGAATAAACCCTTTTACTATTATTACATCGTCACTGACTGCATTTCAGAATGTATTGATTATTTAATGTAGCCAAACATATCATGTGACCCACTGCACTTTAACTGTTAGTA
>JANRMT010062824.1:20153207-20235336 GCA_026402145.1 Polypterus bichir lapradei | reverse complement strand
ATGTAGCCAAACATATCATGTGACCCACTGCACTTTAACTGTTAGTACAACTGAAATAAAGAAAGCTTTGACAGAATTAATAAATTCTCAAGTTACCTTAAATTTTCTCAAAGCACTTGCCACAGCAGGAGCGAAATTTCTTTCAACCCAGCCTATCATGTTTCCATCCAAAACCACAGGGTAGCTTTCTGAGTAAGGCTGACATGGAGTGGCATCTACTGGCGTAACTCCTGAAACACATAATATAAATGCAAAAGGTCTTCAAACACTTGTGCTACCTGAAAATAAAGCACTAATGAACATTACTTATTTGAAAATCAAAGTACCTTTAAAATAGGTAGACAGAAAGATGGACTAATAAAAATTCATTTTTAACACAGGGGGAAAATTTGGCTTTTTAACCAAACCTCATTTATTAAATAACTCACACACTATGGCCTGAACACACTCCAGAATGACTAAAAAGAAAGAAAACGTGATGTTTTGAGGACATATCATTAAATATAGGAATTGCTCATGAAAAATCACTACGTATGACACTTTATCCATTAACAATAAGACAAGAGCAGACTAAGCTAAGTTTTTAGGATCCAAGCATGAAATTGAATTTGCATGACTCATTCTTGTTCTTTATGCAGCACCTGTTCAAGCCTCTTAACAAAATCGTGATGAAGTCACAGTCACCAAATGTGTGCAGCCTCTACTGCCACATTGCCAATTTAGTTGTTTTATAAATGCTCACTTCAGTTGTTTGTAATTGTGTATTACTTACTTTACACAAACTGGAGTGACAGGTTTTCCATCAAAACAGAAAAGTTACATGTACTTACTGACATTGTTCAGTTCAACTTGGAAACTTAGATTCATAACAAAGTACAGCAAATAAGAATATCAAAAAGATGCAAGTATCAGAAGCCATACCCAAAATAAAACACTAAAGAGAAAAAAAAAACCCAAACAATAGCATATATTAATTGTAGGCAAGTACAAATATGTCTTGGTAACATCAAATGTAAGAAATCTACACGTAACACTTCCTGCCAAGATAATATAAATCATGAATCAGATGGTTTTCATTTATCTTATTTTACCAGTTAAATTCTAGATATTATTTTATATTACCTTCTTCAAAAAAGCATGTTACCTTATTTAGGATTCAAAAAATCTCATATCATTAAAAGTGTTCACACTGCAAAAAATTTAAATATCAGTTGATTTATATGCACATTTAAACGTGAAAAGTATTTATTACTTGTACAGGCAAATCTATTTGTGCATATAAACAAGAGTTGTTTACTTTTTATTTTTTTTATCATTTTGTAATATACATTTAGAAGTTGTTCCTTTTGCTTTGCAGTTTTGAGTCCAGGCCTCAGGCACACAGAGATGCTGTGGCAGCACTGTGAATTAGCTATACGTAATTAAATGCTCTAAAACAGGGGTCTTCAATCACAGTCTTGGAGGGCCGCAGTGGCGGGAGGTTTTTATTCTAACCTGGTTGCTTAATTAGAAAGCAATTCTTGCCAATAATTTTATTTCACGGCTTGTTTGTGCTTTAACTCTGCTATGTCAGTTCATTCTCATATCCTAGATTTTCTTCCCCTTTCTAAGGATATCATCCAAATGATTTGAAGGCTAAAACGGATGCGTAATTCCCAGTCCTTCACTTTTTCTCTTCACTTTCCTTCCAAGTATTTAATTAAACCCAATACTGCATGATAAATACACACAAGTGTAAATGGTAACAAGCTAAATGGAGAAATGCTGGTCTATTTTGTCATTTGCATGTTATTGCTAATTAGAAGTAAATAAAAACCAAGAATATAGCTGTTTAATACTAAAATAAGCAATAAGGGTTTAAAATCTGCAAAACCTGCAGCCACTGCGGCCCTCCAGGACTGTGATTGAGGACCCCTGCTCTAAAACATGAATAAATTGATGCAAATTTCCATAAGAGGATGCTGCCTTTAAATACGGAACATGCAGCTACCATCAACAAGGTTAAACTTTACCCATATCCTTAACTAGTTTCTAAGAAGTAGTTTTGAAAGCCCATGCCAGTTCTTATCAGTGTGGAGAAATTTGCATGTACTGCTTATGTCTGTGTGGGATTTTACACGGTATAACCAGCAGGGGGTGCTCTTTCTCCCCTAGGATGTGTTTCCTGATGCAGAACTGATTAGATCCAAAACCATCCCTTTTGTACCCATGGCAGAAAATAATTATAAGACAGACATTTGGTACAAAAAGAGATATATGCATTTAACTTGCTTTAAAAGATAACATTCATTCCCAGAGTATAATGTATAATCCTTTATATATACATATTCATACCAGACAGAAGCAAAGAGACATTACAGCCAAGTGGGAGAATGCTGACACGAATGTCGGTGGCCTTGCTGGATCCTCATCATTATAAACACTCACATTATCACATATTCATAGAATTCATGTCAGATATGGGCGACTACCAGAAGAACTAGTGACTTGCCTTTACAGTCTCTGGGGTTTTTTTTTTTTTTTTTTTTTAAACTATATTGGTCAACTAGACATCGGCACCTTTTAATGTAACCTGCTTGTGTCCTTCACATGTTTTCTGCTTATCTCCTTAAACTGACTTACACCTGTCATTTGTCAATCTTCCTGGAAGTCTCTCTTTCTCTCTCTCAGCTGAATTGCATGGCTTTGTGAAATAAATTTCACAAATTACATTTGGCACAAATAACCTTCTTGCTACACATGGGTGGATCTTACCCAATAACCCAAAAATGTAGGCTGATGACCAGCTCTATGTTGGCCTAGTATAAGTGAGTGCAGGCCTAGTATAAATGAATTAGGTTAGTGCCCCATCTAGGGTTAATTCCTGCCTTGCACTCAGCCTGGCAAGTATAGGATCCATAATGCAGAGACTGGACAGAGCAGACATTTTTTTCTATCAATTCACCCATTGTCAACCCTGCTTAATCCAATTCAGGATCACAGAGGCTGCAGCCGAAAACAGCAGCAGAGGACATAAAGAGTCAGTCCAACTCATGGCACACTCGCCCATACTCACTCAAAAGGGACCAATTTAGAATTGTCACTTAATTTAACATAGCATATTTAAATTGGGATGTATCCATATAGATTTTTCCAGCACCTTGCTCCTGCTCCCTGTTTCCACAAAAAACTGATCCAACAACAGAATTGTATCTTTCAAGGTGACAGAAGATTTACCTTCTATCCAAAAATTACACTGATAAAACAAAAGTAATTTCTCTTAAGAACAGAAATATTTACAGATAATAGTTTGTCTGCCTACTCATACTATGGGAAAAAAAGAGAAAATAAAAACAATGGAGACTTATAATGTTAAAGTCATAAAGCAGCAATTTTTGGTTATGTTCCTTAAAAGGGTAATGTTATTAAATAAACCTATTGCAAACATATTATACTAAAGCAGTGGTTTAGAAATTGTTAGCTGCATGAAGCACTTGTAATTTACTTTTTTTAAGAAACAAATTAAAAGAAAAGCAAGAAGACTTCAAAAGGAGTTATTTGTAAATAGATCACTTTGAAGATATATTTAATAATATCAGTATGCAATAGCAAGCAATACACAGTTAAACTGCCATCTGAAGACTAACACTTACCAAGTGAGCAGAGCAGAGCAGCTATGGTAGGTGAAACTAAACATTCAGACACAATTTCACATGTGGCAGACATATGATTCATAAGACCACAAGGTTCTCCATCAGGTGTATGAACAGGACACAGAAAACCCCAGGACTCTGGCAGCAGTCGCCGCACTGTGGTGGTCCTCATCTTGGCAAAAGCAGCACCTCGATGTATGCAACGAAAGTGAGACAAGTATCGAATAAAGTTCAGCTTGTCAGCCACTACACACAGACCAGAGTCCTGCAGCATTCCCAGGCCTAAAATATAAATACACAACATCAAATAATTAACAAAAAGGAATCAGCTGTTCACAGTAAAAATAAATACCTATTTCTAGAATTATTTTTTATATGCAAGGTCATGAATCATCCCTGCAGAAATGAAAAATGCAGTGCATATGCACATACCTATACATAATCCTCTTATAGTGAATAACCCAATTAAGAAACCTGATTTATGAATACACATTTACATGTGCAAGTTATCTTATGAAGTTCTCCTTTGGCAAAACTCTCTTAACATCATTAAACTGTGCACAAACTGAAGAAAACCCTGACACCCGTGATAACTTTCTTATCTTATATATAAACGTCTACACGTGGAAGTGTGTCTGTCTGTCTGTCTGGTCCGGAACTGAGAGGTGGAGTTGGAGTAAGGGGTCCACCCCTGAGGAAACAGAAACTCACTTAGCTGCTAATACACAAGCGACGATAGCATGTCGTCAAAACGAAACCGCTTAGCCACTAATACAAATCAGCAAATCGGTATCCCTTTTAATTTTCCTCCCGCCGCTAATACACAAGCGAGGCAAACGCGTCAGCAAAACAAAACCCCAAAAGAAAGACAAAGATGAATAGCCGTTAATGCACAAGCGATGCAAGCATGTCGGCAAAACAAAACCTCCTAGAAGAGAGATGCCCAGAGTAGTTCCTTTCAATTACCAGACATCTCTACATTTCAATTTTTTTTCTGACGATTTCAATAGTTTCTAGGACCCCGGGCTTTTTACAGCACAGGCTTACACAGCTAGTTTTTTTATAAATATGTTTAGTCAAACTGATGACTTATTTATATGTTTCTGTTACCGGAATGCACAGAGTACATTTTTTTCTGTTTGACTGAGCGCCTGAGCCCTGCAAATTACACAGTACAGTGGAACCTCGGGTCACGAACGTCTCGGACCACGTACAAATCGGGTTCCAACCAAAAGGTTCACCAAACTTTTGCATCTGCTCACGACCACACACTCGGGTGACGAACAAGCCAGTTTCTCTTCCGGTTCGTACGTGCCAATGATTTCCGCACATGTTCAGTCTCTCCCTGTGCACTGAGCGAGTGCGAGAGAGAGAGAGAGAGGGCTGGCCGCGTAAGTGTTATTCAATGTTTTTACATTTAGTTTACTATTACGCTGTGCATTCTATGGTATATTTAACTATTTTTGTGCTTAAAAATCTTTAAAAAAATATATTTGCATACAGTTCGTACGATCTGGAACAGATTAATTGTATTTACATACAATTCTATGGTGGAAATTACTTAGGGTCATGACCAAATCGGGTTACAACCAGAGTTTTGGAACGAATTACGGTCATGACCAGAGGTTCCACAGTATGGGTGCTTCTTGCCTTACACCCAGTGCTGCTTGAATAATAACAACATAGGTATTTTTTTTTTTACTTCAATAAGATCCTGTAAGTATTGCATTAGGTTACGTGTTACTTTAAAAAGTAATCAGACTACACAACGGACATTACTTTTATTACAATACTGCTCTCTAGATTGTGTTGCTGAGTTTAGCACTACAGTGATCCCTTGCTATATCACGCTTCGACTTTCGCGGTTTCACTCTATCGTGATTTTTTTCTCATACACGCTTACGTCACTACGCATGCGCTTTCTGAGAACTTTTATCTAAGCCCTACAATGGCTCCTAAACGTGCTGCTTTTTCTATGCCTTCTGACAATAAAACTAAGCGCCGGAGGAAGATGCTTACTATCCAGGAGAAGGTGAAACTCTTGGATATGATTAAAGATGGCAATACCCTACAAAAGCCTCACGCATATGAAAAGACAGCGCCAGCAACTGCCTATCAAGATGTTCTTCAGCCGCGCACCCAGACACCCACTGCCTACTCCTAGTACTTCTTCACTGAAGACAACAACGCACCTGCTGAAGATACTGCACCACCTCTGAAGACTCTCCTACTGAGGTCGTGCCTTCATAGGTTAGTGGTTGTGTGCAATTAAATGTACAGTACAATAATCTACTATATAAAAGCTTTCGGGATTGTCCTTCCGTCCCGCGAGTGCAAAGCGTAGCGGTATTCCGCTTATTACAGACTTACTACTTGCGGCTTGAGGTACGAAGCGACGCGATGTGAGCAGAGTTCTGGTGCTCTTATCGTTCCCTTGCTTTTGTGCGCGATGCGCTGGAAAAATATACAAAATTATGTCTCTGGAAATAATTAATGTTGATGGAGTACAAATGCCTCACCGCATAGTAAATATCAGGGGAGATGGTGCTTGCTTATTCTCATCTATAGCTTATTTAGAGCATGAAACTCCGTCTTTAGCGGTACAGTTTCGGGCTGACATTGTACAACTTTGGACAGGCACTTGAGGGGATAAAAAAAAACTTAGGTTTTCAGGAGATGTTATGAATGGGCACTTTGATGTTCTCGTTCCCTACACTTACATGCCTGATGTACACATGGAGCGCACAAAAATTGAGGATAAAAGTCGGTCGCCTTAAAAGGCGAGTGCGCCTAGTAATATGATATTTGTAACGTCTAATATGTCTTATTTTCTCTTACTTTGTCTAATATATTGGGTAATACGAGTGTAAAGGTGACTAAAGGGTGTTATTACATGTCTAGAGGGCTCTAATAATGTTAAAAAACGTATTTAGAAGGTCGTAAACAGGTTTTTTATACTCTAACTGCGAAAATATTCGATTTATAAATAAAGAATCCTACTTCGCGAAAATTCATTTATCACTGTAGAGTCTGGAACGGATAAACCGTGATAAACGAGGGTTCACTGTATATATTCTGGTCATCAACATAAATGTATCTATTTCTGAAATACTGAGACAGATTATTTCAGCCAGGAGAAGGAATAACTGGGATAATAAATGTACTAACTAATAGTTTCAACAAGAAGAAAAATAACTGGAATTAATTTGGTAATCCTATTCAACACCTTATAATCATTACTGAATGATTGTTTTTTTCCCCTCAAACAGTTATATTAAACAGATTATTATAATTTATTAAATTATTGCTCTGAGGTCTTCAATGGCACACCACTGATAATGAAAAAAATGTGCAGAACATGGACTGACTTGAATTCACATCATACAAAAACAAATGTGTCCCCAAACTGTAAAACGGAGAGCAGCACTATATTAATGTTCTCAGTGCAGCTTATTTCAGACACTAAAGCTTTCCTTTAACTGCATCTCTTGTTCTATTTACAAGTGTGTAAGAGACAAGAGACTCCCAAAGAAATGTATAAATCAGAACGACACAACTGTTAACAAGTGTATGCAAATTAAGCAATGGCCGGTCAGACTGATAACACACTTCCAATTTTAAATATCTGCACTCTGTATGATGGCACCCATTTTCACACCTAACTGACCCAAGTGAGTCATTACATTTTTTTCTCTACATTGAATTGTTACAAGCGTTCATGCAATATTTTCAAATGAAGCTTAGGATGAGTAGTATATTAATGGACTATGACACAAAACTTACACACGTGGACAAAATTGTTGGTACCCTTCAGTCAATGAAAGAAAAACTCACAATGGTCACAGAAATAACTTTAATCTGACAAAAGTAATAATAAATAAAAATTCTATGAAAATTAACCAATGAAAGTCAGACATTGATTTTCAACCATGCTTCAACAGAATTATTTAAAAAAATAAACTCATGAAACAGGCCTGGACAAAAATGATGGTACCCCTAACTTAATATTTTGTTGCACAACCTTTTGAGGCAATCACTGCAATCAAACGATTCCTGTAACTGTCAATGAGACTTCTGCACTTCTCAGCAGGTATTTTGGCCCACTCCTCATGAGCAAACTGCTCCAGTTGTCTCAGGTTTGAAGGGTGCCTTTTCCAGACGGCATGTTTCAGCTCTTTCCAAAGATGCTCAATAGGATTGAGGTCAGGGCTCATAGAAGGCCACTTTAGAATAGTCCAATGTTTTCCTCTTAGCCATTCTTGGGTGTTTTTAGCTGTGTGTTTTGGGTCATTGTCCTGTTGCAAGACCCATGACCTGCGACTGAGACCAAGCTTTCTGACACTGGCCAGCACATTTCTCTCTAGAATCCCTTGATAGTCTTGAGATTTCATTGTACCCTGCACAGATTCAAGACACCCTGTGCCAGATGCAGCAAAGCAGCCCCAGAACATAACAGAGCCTCCTCCATGTTTCACAGAAGGGACAGTGTTCTTTTCTTGATATGCTTCATTTTTCCGTCTGTGAACATAGAGCTGATGTGCCTTGGCAAAAAGTTCAATTTTTGTCTCATCTGTCCATAGGACATTCTCCCAGAATCTTTGTGGCTTGTCCACATGTAGTTTGGCAAATTCCAGTCTGGCTTTTTTATGATTTGTTTTCAACAGTGGTGTCCTCCTTGGTCGTCTCCCATGAAGTCCACTTTGGCTCATACAACGACGGATGGTGCGATCTGACACTGATGCTCCTTGAGCTTGAAGTTCACCTTGGATCTCTTTAGAAGTTTTTCTGGGCTCTTTTGTTACCATTCGTATTATCCGTCTCTTTGATTTGTCATCAATTTTCCTCCTGCGGCCACGTCCAGGGAGGTTGGCTACAGTCCCATGGATCTTAAATTTCTGAATAATATGTGCAACTGTAGTCACAGGAACATCAAGCTGCTTCGAGATGGTCTTATAGCCTTTACCTTTGACATGCTTGTCTATAATTTTCTTTCTAATCTCCTGAGACAACTCTTTCCTTCGCTTCCTCTGGTCCATGTTGAGTGTGGTACACACCATGTCACCAAACAACACAGTGACTACCTGGAGCCCTATATATAGGTCCACTGACTGATTACAAGATTGTAGACACCTGTGATGCTAATTAGTGGACACACCTTGGATTAACATGTCCCTTTGGTCACATTATTTTCAGTCTTTTCTAGGGGTACCATCATTTTTGTCCAGGCCCGTTTCATGAGTTTTTTTTTTTATTAATTCTGTTGAAGCATGGTTGAAAAGCAATGTCTGACTTTTATTAGTTAAATTTCATAGAATTTTTATTTATTATTACTTTTGTCAGATTAAAGTTATTTCTGTGACCATTTTGAGTTTTTCTTTCATTGACTGAAGGGTACCAACAATTTTGTCCACGTGTGTGGACATATTGGAGCAAGTGACGCCACATTACCCAACACAATGAAGATCACAGCAGCACACACAGTATTTTTCTGAGGAACCCTGCTTTTACGGACTCTATTGACAACTCTTGCTGAGTATTTGGCAAATGATTAATCTAAAATGATTTTTTTATAACAGACATGGCTCTCAATATTTACCAGTTTTAGATCGAAGGTTTCCCGTTGCTAAAAGATATTCAAAGGCTCTAGTAACCTCCATCCCCATATTAAAAATTTTCATGAGTCCTTCCGAGGTTAGAGGAACATCTGTTTTCTGTACCTTTTTCTCCATAGCAATTTTTACAGATACCAGCCAAGCCTCCATTCGCTCCTATAGATTAAAAAAATAAACATATTTTCTTGAAATTGATTCTTCATCAAGTAGCAGCAAGGAAATTAAAGTATACTATTTCAGGAGTCTCTTAATTTTAAATTATGCTTCATAAATAAGGTATATGTTTAAACTGTATTAATATAATTTTATATTATAAACCTAGAAATAATAAAAATACACAATTTCATATTCTGTGTGTCACATATGCTATGAACCAGACCTGAAAAAAATTTACACAGAATATGAACACTAACTCATTTGACCAGTCTGTGTTTAATTTCACTAGGATACACATTTTAATATGTTTTATACAATGTTTTAATGATAAGCAAGAAAAAATTAATTACAAAGAGATATGTGACAAGTTTATGAGTATTACGAATGGTACCACAGAATATTAAATGACCCAGTACCTTAATTAAATCTTGGTTATGGATGTTTTTTCCCCAACAAGTGCACTTTATATAAGAACAATTTTAACACAAACAGGACATTTGACAATATAGTTTACAAATTCCTATTCAGAGAACTTCAGCAAAATATGATAAAGTCAAAATGTGAAGGTTCTAGAGGTACTACTATCCACTACACTACTTCAGAACTAATTTAATCCTCTCTGTGTAGAAAAATGCTCACAAGAGCTAATTAAAAATAATTTTAAAGTAATAACAGCTGTTACCCACTATAGTCATTTCCTTCATAATTTTGAGTACTTCTATCATTTCCTCACTCAATCTCCTCTGGCCTAAACAAAGAATGGCCATTTCAACTCCTTCAGTCATTCCTAATAACTCGTAACTCACAATCATGGAATTAGTCTAGTCACACTACTCACTCATTTTTCATTCTGCATTACCCTATCAAAAGCTTTTTGACAGTCAAGTTAACATCATATCACTCCTCTGGTCAAATGTATTTGTTGTTTTTCTATCGAGCTCATAAAGTGTCCAAAACTGCAGGTGACATTTCACTGGCACATTATATGCCTTAAGAATAAACTTCCTAGATTTGCAATTCAGACTACATATTATGCACCCAAATATATTCAAGTCAGTCAGTCATTTGCCAACCTGCTATATCCTAACACAGGGTCATGGGGGTCTGCTGGAGCCAATCCCAGCCAGCACAGGGCGCAAGGCAGGAACAAACTCCAGACAGGGCTCCAGCCCACCACAGGGCACACACACACACCCCGAGCACACACTAGGGACAATTTAAGATCGCCAAAGCACCTAACCTGCATGTCTTTGGACTGTGGGAGGAAACTGGAGCACCCAGAGGAAACCCACCCAGACAAAGGGAGAACATGCAAACTCCACGCTGGGAAGACCCGGGAAGCAAACCCAGGTCTCTTTACTGCGAGGCAGCAGCGCTACCCACTGCACCACCGTGCCGCCCTCCCAAATATATTAATCTCCTTAATTGTTTCTGTACACTGCCTGGATAGAGATGGTGATGAATCCACTATGTCTCGAGAATCTTCCTCAAAATGTGGACTTGCAATTTATGCACTCCTGATAGTTAAAAATGTAAGATTTGGTTACCCAAATGCAACATTTCACATTTATTTACATTAAATTTAATCTGCCACATATCTGTCTAAATCAGACTTTGGTCCACCATTCATCAGTAATGATTCTATTGAGTCAGTGGACTCTGTCGTTACTCCTAGGGTGGGTCATCTGCTAACATAACAGTCTGTTGGTTACATTTTTATCAACATAATTTCCCTAAGTTTAAAAGATGACATTTAAATGCAATCATCAAAACCCTTAAGCACTCTAGGATAATGATTATACAGTACTGGGTAATTTATTTATTTCAGCACTTCTCTCTCTTTTTAATTTCCAAGCCATTTAGTACCCCTTCAACAGTCTCTGTAGTAAATAACTGAGAGGTTATCGACTTCTTCACATTTCAGAAAAAAAAATATAATCTATTGCTGTGTTTTGAATTGAAAACACATTAACCCTTGCAGTTCAATGTAACAGTGCCCATGCTGGAGGTTAGGGCAGTCCTTCATAAGGGCACACTCACACACAACCTGACAATCATAATCTAATTTGTACTCCTTTGTGATGTAGGAGGAAATGCAGAGAAACCAAAGAAATGTTATGCAAACACAGGGAAAGCATGGACACTTCAAAAAACACACACACAAACACAGAGGATGTTGCTTTGCGGAATAAAATCTAGAAAACTGAAGCTGAACATGTCACTCCAGTGTTAAAAGATATTTTATTCAAAAGGAAATATGTAATTTGCTTATTTGCTTGTTTAGTTCTTTCCTTGCTAAAGCATATACAAGACTTGTCCAGTCTCAGCTTTGCTTTATATAACAAAAGTACAAACATTATACATACATACACACACACACACACACACACATATACAGTACAGGCCAAAAGTTTGGGCACACCTCCTCATTCAATGTGTTTACATATATATAGTACATAAGCCACAAATGACCTTAGACGGTGAGCTGATTGTAAAGCCACATGAGAACTACTCCCATGAACAGCTCACAACAGCTGTGTAGCTCATGCTACTCCTAACCTACCTTTAAAAACATCAGGTAGAGCTGTCCAGGAGTTAAGACCTCTTGACACATTAAACTGTCAGGGTTTTCTTCCATGCATTCTTCCTTGGCAAAAGCGAACAACTTCCGTGTCATTAAGCACAGAAGATAGAATTTTTCAGAATTAAATTTTAAGTGAATGCAAACGCATCGACTGCAAGAAAAGAAAAGAAAAAAAAAAAAAAAAAAAAAAAAAGAACAAACTGATAATCCATGCTAAAGTAAATGCATTACACAAACCTAAGTTTTAGAAAGTAAAGCCCTTCATTCATTTTTTTATATATATAAAACCTGTATCAAACACCAGCCAATTTCAAAACCAAAACCCGAAATAATCATTTCAAACACATGCTGTATTGTTCAATAAAATGTACTTGATGTATTAATTAATTAATTTTAAGGATTTAATTATAATGAGTATGTGAAATATTACTGGCAAAAAAATAATGGTTTTCAATTTTTAAAGCTTTCTCAATAAAAAGTTTCTGTATATGGCTGGCGACAGCTCCTCCAGATGGAATGTTGTACCCTGGCTCAAGATTACCAACTTTTGCGGTCAACTGCATTGATGGCCTGTTTTATCACTGTGCATATGTGTGTGATTTTCAGGGAATGCCAGTCAGACTAGTTTTCCATCTTAGTGCTTGCTGCCTGTACGTTAAACTGCTGCAGTCCAACCTCAATGTCAATTTATTTATAGAGAACATTTAAAACAACATCAGTAATGCTGTATCCAAAGTGCTTTTCTTTAAAACATACAATGAACATAAATAAAATAAACAGAAATAAAGTACAATAAAACGAAATACAGCCAGTGGCGAGTTAAAGAAAAGAAAGAAGATGACTAAGAGTATCAGTATCAGTGAAGGTCACTGAAAGCTACAGAACAGAAATGCATCTTCAGTGTCATTTTAAACAGTTCAGTTGAAGGTGACACCTTAATGTAACGAGGTAAAGAGTTCCACAGACGAGGTGCAGCAGCTGTAAAAACCCTGTCCCCCTTAGTTTTACACTTATTGCGAGGGACCATAAGAGGTAACTGACCGGTAGAAACCTCAGAAGGGACACGCTTGTTTGTTTAAATTGTGTTGTAGATTTGCGGCTTTTGCATTTGAACATTGTAGTATAAAGTTTGCAGGGATGTTTATTTCTCTTTTGCATGAAATACTTCCAAACCAAGTTTCATTTACAACACTTTTTCTGTTTCCACGTGTAAAACAATCATGTTTAATTAGAATATTATTCTCAAGTGTTGATTTAAATAAACAACACGTATTGCTATATTGGGTAATAAAATAACAAGACAAATAAATTTCCCGAGGCAAATTAACCACATAATAATTATATTTGGTTTAAACAGTGACTATAACTTAATAATTGTTAATATCCCTAGTAAAAACTGAATGGAATTCTGAGCTTTAGATACAGCAGATCAACAAATAAATGACTTCACAAAAAAATTAACCAGTTTAAAAACATTTTTTGCATAATAAAAATCCAACACATTTTTACTCCTGAAAAAGCATGTTGCACACCCAAGAACTACATTTCTTTATTTGATGTCATAAGATAGACACATTATCTTTCCCCTTTCTATCTCATCAGAGATATGTGGTTTTCTTTCACTCGGATGTAGTGTATAACAAACAGCAACTGTCCTCTATATTACAAAAAATGATTTTTCTGCCCATTCTAATATCTGTATAATGAAAATACAACACTGAAATTTACATAAAACATTATCTAATAAAAAAATACAATTATAGGAAGTACAAGAAGTGCAGAAAAATCTACTTAACCAACAAAATGATCAAACAAAACCAAGACAGACTATAAATCTGTTTCGATTCATAGGAAAAAAGGCATACTCACTCTAAAAGGATTTCTGCACACTCTTCATTGGTGGACCAGTCTGGCAAATTCATCTTCACTCTAAATCTCTCACCAAGATAGTTGAGAACCTGTTTCTTCGTTATACATCCTTCTTCCATCACCATACGCAGCATTTCAGTCACACAGTTTCTAAAGAAGGAATTGTCCTCTCTTCCTTTGATTAGTTCTTGGTATATCTGATAATCTGTAAAGTCAACTAAAGCCTAGAGGAAAAAAAATTAAATACACATCATCAGGATACATTTTTGCCAATAAATGAACATAACTGCTACGCATTCCATAATCAAGACATGTTTTAATCATTTTAAAATGCCTATAAGAATAATAAAATTGATAATCTGCAGTTTATACTTGGCAAAACCCAGGGCTGTGGTAGCTGGTAAAAATGTACCGACTCCGACTAAATGTAATATAATGTGTTAAAATTTCCAGTTTCACATATGCTGGTTCAAGTTACCTATTTTTCTTCTAGCCTTTTGATAAAAATGTAACCGCTTTTTTAATTTTGTACATTTTATCATTTCTTTAATCTTATGACTGTTAGCAACTTCCTTAATAAATAATATAAAAAGCCACGACAGGATTACTACAGCCTTTCAACAGAAGGTTCAACAGGTTAAAAAGTAGCCTGATGATTCACGATGGCAGTGCTAAAATGCTTTGTATCTTGTATGTTGGGTGCTTTCAGTCAACAAAGTAAATATTCTACTGTTACAAACTTTGGGGTCAACCAGGAATTTTAATGTTTCTGATACAAAAATGATACTTTTTTTTTTATCTAGATGCCATTAAATTGATTTAAAAATATTGCTTGAAATGACTGATTTTTAATTTGTTTCTCACATTTCAAAAAACAATAGACTGATATGTTTCCTGAGGAAGATGTTTCATTTTGGTTATTTTTGAGCCCAGAACTGAAATTTAGAAATGCTAGTACCTTGTAACACAAGTGAACAGGAGAACAGGTTTCAGTGCTGCTAGTGCAGTTAAAAAGGTTTCTCTAATAACCAGTTAGCATTAACACATGACTAATTAAGCACAACCTAGGGGAGTTTACAATTATGACACTAAAAGAACTGCTGCTGAAAACAAAACTATGCAGCCATATACAAATAATAAATTAATAATTAGTTATTTCAAGCAGTACTAACCATTACACACACTAGTAATGCCTTTGCTAAATTTTTAAATCAGTTTAATGGAATCTTGATAAAGACAGTATCAATGTCTATCAAAAATTCGGGTTGACCAGTACTATATATTGGCTTAAATTACAAATAGAGGAGTTGGAGTCGGTGGTACCATAAATTGAGGGGTCGGAGTTGAAGATTTTGTGTACCGACTGTAAAGCTCTGGTAAGCACAGATCTGTGTCAAATTACAAAAAAATTTCAGAACACACATATTAGTTGCTCTGTGCGAATTCTCCAATGTACTCTTATTGTTTACCCAGTGGGGACTCGGCTGCCTCATGGCCACAGAACCCCTGCAGATTCTGTTTTATTTCTAAAGCCCCTGGATTTTTTTTTAATTTTTTTGATGTTTTTTTATGTCCTCCTGGCTATCGGACCTTACTTTATTCTTTGTTACTTAGCATTGCCTAATCTTATATTTTTCTTTTTTCTTTCTTCATCTTGTAAAATACTTTGAGCTACATCATGTGTATGAAAATTAGCTATATATAAAAAGACATTGTTGTAATTAATATCTATCATATTTCACTGCCCCCACTTTTTAGCAAAATATAAAAAGTAACTTTAACATCTACAACTGTATAGTAAAACTGCTAAATCAAAGACAATGTGTTATTTTTCCATACCTTGAGTGCAAACCCCAGTGGAATAAAAAAAAGTTCTTTGTTGTAAATGAAATTAACATTTACAGTTCCATTGTCCAAATAATGCAGGTTCATATTAATAGCAGTGTGCTCATCCCTTACACAACGCATTGAAACACCTGGGGAATAAAAAAAAACAAACAGGGAGTGAAATATGGGAATGGGCTGAACCAGCAAAGTTTCAGGTTTCAAGTCAAGGACCCTGGCCAATAGGCTGTCACACTAAACAATTTATAAAAAAAAAAATAAAAAAAAACCCCCAAAAAAAAAACCTACTGAAATACTTTAACATGTCAAAGAAATATAAATTACACAAGAATGATAACTTACCATACTGAGTGTAGCCTTGACCTCTGCTCTTCCACTTTGGTCTTGCCAATGCAATAGGAAAATTCCTTCGGGGCATAATCAACATTCTTATTACCTTCTCTATTCCATTTATTATGAAATATCCTCCCATTTCCTATTAAAATATTTATTAAAATCAAGTCAATAATTAAATAAATATGGTTATTGATGTGTACATGAGCATATAATACATCTTTCCTTTTATGCAAATGCAAGATGTCTGTTATAAAAAGAAAATGTCCTTCCAAAAACTCCATGAAGACAGTGAATTTATTCATTACAAAGAATTCACAGTGTGAGGTATGAAGAAACGTAATTCAAAAATCTGTAAGCAAAAATATGTACAGTACATACTTCAGAATAAGGAAATATATTTACAGTAATAGATAATAAAATATAACTAAAAGAAGAAAAAACAAAATTATTGTCACAGTTGAAGTGTTTGACTAACATAATGTAACATGTATTCAAAACTACATGACGTGTGGCTGGGGTCTTGAAGCTTGATTATTAAAGCACTCTAATCTACATGTACTGTATATTATACAGTACATACTATAAAACTGCTTGGAACAAGGATATTGGATATGCAAGGCTGGCAGGATGTCAGCTTAAAATACATTATACCATGGAGGTACATAAGGCAACAGCCTAACTGGCCAATGATGACTTTAAAACATAACAATGCACTCTGGTAGAATATACATTTTTATGGAAAATGTTCTAAAGATTTTTTGGTTGCAACATCACTGTTCTAAAGTTTAAAGTATACTTCACAGAATAAGTAGTTTCGATCAAGGATGATCCTTGGAGCAGCAACCTACTGCACAGCCCACTACCATTATAAACTAACGCAACTTGTGACCCACCGGCGGCAAGAAGAGAACCAAAAGCGGGTCGCAAACTGTTGGTTGAGAAGCACTGACATAAATCAGGTCAGCAGTACTGCAGTCTGGCATTACTAAAGGCAGTAGCCACCCCTTTAAAATGTCTGGAACATTTTACACGTTTGCTGCGTTAAACTCTCCTCCAAAAAATGACTTTCTGTTCTTCAAATAAAGTTTTCTTTCTTTTCAAAAGATCTCTAGTGTGCGTCAGGGTGTCATCACCACAGATGTTTGCATAAATTTATTTTCAATTGTCTTAATGATGCTTTCAAAATTCTATATTTAGGTTGGCACCTAAATTCACGAGTGAGGAAAGCAGCAGTCTCACTGGTACTGATGGTGAAATACTTCAGTTTGTTACAAAAAACGACATTCCAATAAGCTCAGAGATTTTTTCTTTCATACATTTATAACACCATCACTATTAAACCACATGAACATTACATTTTCTGGTTTACTGTTTTTTTCCTAATAAAAAAATAATCCAAACATCCCTTTTAAAGTCACCACCTGCATCGTACAGATTAACATTTTGACTTACTTGCAAAGAAGTTTATTGTTATTTACAATTGCCAATGTTTAATATTCCAGCCTCTACTGTTTTTCAGCAGAGTTTTCAAAATATTTTTTTACTATTGTTACTTACAAAATAAATGGATAAATGTTTATCTTTAATTTTTATCTTTATCATAAAGCAAAGTTTTCTTTTAATTTACATCAATTTAAACACTTTCACAATTATGTCTGGGACATTTTTAGTGATCAAGAGAGGTACTGAATGATATTAAATTTCTTTTGAATCACCGTTGGGAATATGAACCAATGCTGTAGAAAAACCACAGACAACTTGACGTTGGCAAGTCTATACAGACTACAGGGTCACAGTGGCGGGGAGGGGGGTATCTCTATTTTATTAAGTAATACATCAGTAAATGTAAAATACGTAGGGCAATTTCATTTTTTATTACAGCTGCATTTTTTGCAGTTTTGGGTTTGCTCTCATGGACAATTAATGTAAAGTGTTACCGAAAGGAGCTATTTCTGAAGAAGCATGGACAGGCCTAATAAAGGCAGAGAAAATAAGAGAGTGACTTCAGAACCACTACTACTACTACCTTTTGAACTGATGTGGACATATTTGACAAGAAATGTATGCATTTTTAATTTGTAGTAATAATGAAGGAAATGAAGAGGGCACTGCAAGTAAATAACATTTTAAATTTAAGACATACTGACTCTGAGCCATGATTTGTGTTTATATCAATGTGGCCCTGTTCATACAAAAAACATTCCAACTACTTTAATTCCTAAGAGTATTTTTATTTCTATTGTAACTCTTATTTGTGCAAATTCATCTTGTATCATCAATGTACTCCATATATATTTGCAGTACATAATGTGCCTGTAGCAGGTCAGGTCAGGTTGGGGAGCATGCACTGGCACAGCATGTTGCCACACCCACCACACGACGAAACAGTTTGGAATCCTGGCTGGCAACCCCCCAGGCAGACACGCGGTCCAGTACCTCCCTCCAGAAATGACCATCTATCTGCTGCAGCCAGGTTTTACATGGGCATCCCCTTCATCTGGTCCAGCCACTCGGGTCCTTAACAATGAGGATCCTGCAAGTTAGATCACCCTCGGGGAATCATGCCACATGGCTGTAGTGCCGTAACTGACGCTCCCTCACAATGCAGGTAATGTGCCTCATTCGGGACTCCTTGAGCAACCGTGTATTCAACACAAAGTCAAACCAGTGGTACCCAAGAATTCTCAGAAGAGACACAGTACTGACAGACTCCAGTCTTTGCCTCAGGTTGCTAGATAGCGTCCATGTCTCTCAACCATATAGCAAAACAGGAAGCACCTGGACTCTAAAAACTCAGACCTTCATCCTTTTGCAGAGATATCAGGAGCACCACAGACTCCTTTCCAACAACCTCATGTCCCTTCATGTTCTCCCAATCCTTCAACTGACTTCATAGGAAGAGTCACCAGAGACGAATATGTCACTGCTGAAGTAAATAAAGCTCTCAACGAGGTCGACACACTCTTCACAGACAGACACACTGCTGATGGCTGTTTCTAAGCAAATTTTTAAAAGTAAAAGCATGTTTAGTTGTTCCTATAAAGAAGCCAATCATCACTTTGCATGTTTGATAAGATGCATGGAACTAAATATAAACAAGCAACTGGAATGCTATAGCCATTCTTACCTCAGCTTCTTCATGATGTTCAACGAGGCCCTCTGGAGAAAGGCGATGTAGATTGCAGAGCTTTGATTTCACCATGATTGGCACATAACCAAGGGACTGCTTAATAATTCCCTTTGGAATGCCATTAACAGACCAGCTAATATCTGCCTAGGAAAAAAGAAAAAAAAAATTTAAATCAAATGTATTTTAGAAAATGACTATTCATTAATCAAGATAAATGTTTTAGCTAAGTACCATTAAAAAGAATGAATTAAAGCCAGAGCTCCTGAATTCACTTAGTCTAATTCAGGGTCACAGTAAGCTACAGCCCCTGCAGCAGCATCAATGCCCAAGCAAGTAGTCATTTCTAGATGGGCACACTTTCACATACACACACCAGCCTAATTATAAAAGACCAAGTGACCTAACATACATATCTTTAGGATGTGGGAGAAAACCAGAGTATTCTGAAAGAATCCACATGGTCAAAGGGCAGAAAATAGCAACCTAACTCTATACATTTTGCTCAATTACTCGTATAGAAGATCAGTTCATTCACATATGCATATGGTGTCACAATCTTAGCACCTCTTACCTGTTCTGTCTTTGCATAGCTGCTGTTCACATGAGGAAGTTAACCCAGGTTATGTGATGATTAGGGCCGGATTAAGATGAAATTGGGCCTGATGCTGCAGCGCAAAAAAGGCCTATTTTTTCTTGGCATTGGTGCAGGTGCATTCGACACTCACCGTATATACACACTCAGACCGGCCAAGGAGCCTTAATTGCTTGCGATGCAACCAGCCAGCCTTTATTGAACATGAATAATAATAATGAAGTAGTATCGTAACAACTCGAGACTAACATCAAACTATGTAACATCAACATTCAATAGCAATTGTCTGAAAAGTGCACTTAATGCAGAAAACCTAACAATGAAATACACAAAATTTCGCAATTCTCTTACGAAACAGAGTAAGAAGA
Source organism: Polypterus bichir lapradei (assembly GCA_026402145.1). Lineage (NCBI taxonomy): Eukaryota > Metazoa > Chordata > Cladistia > Polypteriformes > Polypteridae > Polypterus > Polypterus bichir. The sequence continues at coordinate 20,215,212 of JANRMT010062824.1, read as the reverse complement.
AATGAATTTGCAGAGACATTGGGTCAAAGTGACTCAGTTCAGGCTCTTGAGGGTAAATATTTGTCCAAGATTTAAATTTCATAATAGACCAGAATCCTGTCGAGGATTTAAAAAATTCTAAACATCCATGCTGGACCCGCGTGCTGGCTTTTAGTTTTGCCTTTACAGATGACCATTTAAATAGCCACCGATTTTTACTGTACAACTAACTTTCAAGGTGAAAAATTTACTACGTGGCACTTACTGAACAATAATAAAGTGGCAAGAATCCTCAAGATATTGCAAACAAACGCAGCTAAATTACTAAGTAAACTGTTTAACGTAAAATTGATAGCATTAACTTGAAATCTTCGGTTAACAATAAACACAACGACGTTATAGTTACGTCACAGCGCAAAGATCAATAGTAACTGTATAATAAGTAACGCCATGTCTAGGTGTTCGAAAGTCGGTCTCCAAATTTCATTCTAAGAATTATTTTGAGGCTAATATAGCAAAGGAAAACTGTTCAGCTTCCGGAAAATTCTCGTCAGTTTTCATCTGGGCCTATTTCAGGAATGGGCCTAATGCTGCAGCATCAATAGCACCCACCTTAATCTGGCCCTGGTCACGATAACATAATGAACCTTTAATGTCTTAGGAAACCAACAGAATACATAGATACTCCAGGCTTAAATAATCTTAACTCCATTCATCCATTGTAAAACTCATTTACTACAGTTCAGTGTATTAGGCAGTGGAGCTCATTTAAGCAGTACAGGGCTCAAGAAAGATTACAACTGGGGCGAAGTGGTGACTCTGAGGCTAAGGATCTGCGCTGGTATCCTGAAGGTTGCTGGTTCAAATCCCCGTCACTGCCAAAAGAGATCCTACTCTGCTGGGCCCCTGAGCAAGATCCTTAACCTTCAATTGCTCCAGGGGCGCTGTACAATGGCTGACCCAGCACTCTGACCCCAAAGGGTGTGCGAAAACTAACAAATTCCTAATACATGAAATTGTATAAGGCGAAATAAAGAACAACTCCACAGTAGGCACATTCATGCACATAACTATTTTCTGTTTCCAATTTCCAACATCCATGTCTTTAGAAAGTGTGGAGAGTAATCCATAGAAAACCTAACCAGACACTGGGAGAAGGTACAAAATCCACAGAAAAGGCTCAAGCCAGAAAATGAACCCAGGACTCGTGAAACGTGAGGCAATATTGCTAACCACAATTCTGTGTAATCTTCATCCATCCATCCATTATCCAACCCGCTGTATCCGAACACAGGGTCACGGGGGTCTGCTGGAGCCAATCCAAGCCAACACAGGGCACAAGGCAGGAACCAATCCCGGGCAGGGTGCCAACCCACCGCAGGACACACACAAACACACCCACACACCAAGCACACACTAGGGCCAATTTAGAATCGCCAATCCACCTAACCTGCATGTCTTTGGACTGTGGGAGGAAACCAACACAGACACGGGGAGAACATGCAAACTCCACGCAGGGAGGACCCAGGAAGCAAACCCGCGTCTCCTAACTGCGAGGCAGCAGCGCTACCACTGCGCCACTGTGCCGCCCCTCTGTGTAATCTTGTGCAGCCAAAATAATTTATATTTACCATTAACAAATAGCTTAAGAAATCAACACTTTTTAAAATTATTTACTTGCTATAAACTTAACATTTCAGTACTGAACGTGTATAGCTGTATACTTTAAAGAAACAAAATTTGAAAACTGTGAAATGTTCCAGGCAACATGCCTAAAAATCAGGGCCATGGAGTCGGTAGATGAATCCTTCGACTCCGACTCCTTAGTTTCTGGTACTTCAGACTCTGACTCCCCGACTCCTCTGTATTTAATATGCTAATGTGTTTCTCGTGTGGATTGAAGGAAGGCAACATACACGTCATTTAACCACAGCACTACTGGCTAGGAAGCGGACTAACTACCATATTGACCAGTTTAAACAAAAGACAAGAATCCCTGAACACACATCAGGCCATAGCACACACCTCGACCTACATCATTACACTTGTTTACACTCAAATGAACTTGTTAAACACATTATATCTGAAATAAAATTAAAACACTTTTTGTAATGTGCCATAATGCAGATTACAATATGTGAATGTCAGGATACTGTATAATAGCTCAGCTGAACTTCACACTAGTAGTAACACGACTATGCACTGGGCTTTATTCTTATATCAGAGAAGTACTTAATTATGGCTGTTGTTTGTGAAATGGGACATTTGAATTTGCTTAATTTTTTTTTATTACAATTTAAATTTATTAGGAGTCGGCAAAAATGTACCCCGACTCCAAGTACCCAAAACTGTCTTTGACTCCACAGCCCTGTTAAAAATCACCTTTATTATTATTTTTAGTCACCTTTTCAGTATTTTTCCTAAAGTTTAAACAAAACTCCACAAGCAGTTAACAGAAGGATCAACGTGATTTTTTATCCCCAAGGGAAGCATCTTTCCATAAAAGTAAAATGAAGGCAAGTATATTCCCCAGATTGCAATAAATAATTGTAGTTACCATTATCTTTCCTCTGTAAGTGCTTTTACGCCCTCTGCACTCCGCTGGGAACACTTTTGTTTCTTTACAAATACTTCCTTTTGGTACCCCTGGCGAGTGCACTGCAGCATCGACAAATGTAAATGTGAGCCGATCATTTTTGTACATCATCTCCAGGGGAGGTATAGCCTGTAGGAATAACAATAGTCAACATTATTTTTTGTGCTGGATTGCTGCGAGATGTAAGCATAATTTCATAACTTCCCTTAAATTTTATTTGCACCAAAACATGTTGAATTCATTAACATTTGTGCACTTGACATAAATGACACTTCTACTTTTGGTAATAGTCACACATGAATGCTCCAAAATAAAATAACACTCTTAAGCTTTCCACTTCAGGACCATGCACCTCCAGAACCCACTGAGTGTAGGACAGAAGACCACCTTGGATGGCATACCAGTCCATCGCTGCAAGGACCACTCACACACTAATTTACTGGTATTTGTCACTTTTAGCTTTATGTAAAGTCCTTTACTTTACCCGAATAAAGAAGTGTACAATTTCTATATCATCAGAAGGCTCTTCATTCCACTTACACGTCTTGGTTTATGTTTCACGCTTCATCTTCCAATTAATGTCATTAAAGAGTTTTACAAGGGCTATTAAAATACAGTGTTTTCAGTGCATCTTCAAACAATCCACAAAAAGATGGCATTTATGTATTAATTGGATCGAGTATGCAATTTTCAATTTCTCTACAAGAAATACTGAAATTACAATAAAGACATCTGGGACACAACAGAGACTTGTCTTATTCAACAACATGGGATCTGCCTGATATCTGGAAATGCTGCCGTTTGAGGTTTAATATAAAGATTCAGTGCCTGGTGTGCAGCACCATAAGTTAAACCATAAATTTTACATACCATTCCTTAACAAGAACAATGAGTAATTATTATCCTGTCCTTACAAAATTAATTCATTTATCATTAAACTGTTCACTTTTTACAATGTAAAGGTGGATGCGGGCGGGCAGGTGGGGGGACAGGAATCCTGGCTGCGTTGGTTGGTGAAATGTTTTCCAGCTTAGAAGCCATCATAGCAGCAGAACAAAGGTAGAGTGCTTTCTGGGGCCACATGTTCCCCCAGTACACTGGGTGGCAGCATCCCGCTGCTATTACTCCCATTTGGACACCCACAGGGCTGCATTGGAGGTGTAGTTCTGGTAGGCTGCCCTGTTGGGTTCCTCAGGTATCGCTAGACGGAGCTGCTGCAAGTGGTCTCCCCTATCAGACAGAGATTTAACCTGACCTGGAAGCGTTTCCATGTGACAAACTTATTGCACCAGAAGTACTCCCCTGCTCAGGTTAAAAAGGAAATGCCCCATGTGTGCCAGGAGAGTCAGAGCTGAGTGATGCTCACAAGGGCAGAGTGGACGAGGAAAGAGTTGTCAGTTGGAGTTGTGGATTGCTTGAATGGTCATCTGGAAATAAAAATGCACCGAACAAAGCAACAAGGAATAATGTGCATGCATACTTTGAACCAGAGAAATAGAAGAAAAGCTTGTCTGGCTGATGTCTTGTGTTTTACATGTTAAAAGAGAATGGAAACTGAACTCTCTGTATGTAACACGGTAACACTTCGTACAGTTTCTGCTCCATCAGGCAACACAAGGGCAGTGAACCTCAGAAACAAATAGAAGCTCGTTTGTCTGATGTCTCATATATATGTGTATATATATATGTGTGTGTGTGTGTATATATATATATATATATATATATATATACACATACATACATACATACATATACATATATACATACATACATATACATACATATACACACAAGATTTCAAAAAGGTTCCGCACTTTTATATTTTCGTTGGAAACAGTGAAGGTGGGAGGAGTAGTAATTGGTTGTGTCTGAGAGTGTCATGGGACTGGGGAAATTGCATCGCAGAGGAAGGTGACAATGTAGAAAAGTGATGTAATGTGTTTTTGAAATTCTTAATAGAGTAAAAAAAAAAGTGCAGAAACTGTTTGTACGTCCCTCGTATATACAGTATACATATACACTCACACACGTACACAAAAATAACCATCCTCTATTATCCTTATAGATTAATTGTATTATTTGGTTTATTGCGGCAGATGTGTTTGGTTTATTTGTTGAAAATTAAGTTTTCGCCAAGTCCAGGTCACAATAGAGAAAGCAATGGTTATTTGACTTTAGCCAATATATAAACCTACTTTATAAATTGTACAGATCTCTGAACAGATTTCTGCCGTCCTGACTGGAAAGTGAAACAGAGATCCCTCACATCACCTACACCACATATAAAACTTGTAATCAACAACCACTGCAATACAAACCTTGCTTGAGAATGGGTTGGATAAATACTTGTGCTTGCTTTCTTAAACTAATATAAAAATAACTGCCTTGTGCTTTAGATGTTGTGACACTAACGGCATCCTTTTTCCTTTGTAATTAAAAACACTTTCTAACTATAATCAGTACTAGCTTTAAAAAAAAAAAAAAAAGAAGGTAAAACAAGAATTAACCACTGGGCGACAAATTATGTTGATTACTGTCCTAGTCTTATAACCCAGGGGTCCTCAACTCCAGCCCTGGAAGACCACAGTGGCTGCAGGTTCTCATTCTAACTCTTTTTTTAAAATTAATGGCCTGTTTTTGCTGCCAATTAAATTTTTTAATCAATTTTAATTGACTTGTTTTTTATATATTTGTTCCCCTTACTTGCTTTATTTCCTCCAGGGCCGGAGTTCGGGATCCCTGTTATAACCCGGCTGATATAAACAGACTACTGTCAAGCTTGTACTTCATTTACTTTTTATTTCACTTCAGAACACGCTCTTGTCAGTTTCGCATTCTCCCTTTAAACAAGCAATCCCCAGCTACTTCATTAACCTCCACTGGAGCACACCAACCCACGTGTAGCCCGCAAAAGCGTGCTGCACGCTGTATCGTTACAATATACCAACCTGCACCGCTCGACACAACCCATTTGTAACTGCGTGATCAAACGACTCAATGTGAGCTCTCGTCAGCTCCTGTACCGCAGCATGCTGTTCCGCAGGCACTGAGCCAAATCCCGAATCAGTTAAATGTTTCAAACATGGGGCAGCAGGTAGATTTTTCCACTTCGAAGCAGAATCCATGTTTTCTCTAAATCAAGTTTAGCGTATAGTCGAGGTAGCTGTAAAACATGCTTTTCTCCAAGGTGGGTAATGTAGTTTTTTTTAGTTGGATAACGACGCACTTAAAGAAGTTTAGGACTACAATCCCATAAGCCAGTGCGACGCCACCACGCCCACACAAAACGCAACGTAGGGGAAACAATTCGGACCAAAAATCATTTTAGGTTTCTGGTGGGCACAAAACGAAGCGAGAGATGGTGAGCGTTTTGCTTGACTCGGTTATCGGGGGGGATGGGTGGTAGAAGCTGCGAAGAAGCTTCTTTCTTAAACTCTCTCATTATACGAGTTAGTGAGAATGACATTAAACCGAACGCACGACAGTATTTGAATAAAATCGGCAAACGATTCTTGGCTGTCTCCCATTTCATTGTGCATTTATGTAGCTCGCTGTCGTTGGATCGGTTTTTCTTATTAAGTTCAGTTCCCTGGGGCTTCAGATTTTTGTTCCAAACAGTTTCTCAAACAGTCAGTTATTGATTCCGTTGTTTAATTACAGTGGTATCAGATTTATATTTATAGGACATTATGACAGAGCTGTTACTAAGCTGAGTAGACACAACAATTTATCAGCAACAGTTTACAGTTCCTTCAGTGGAATTCCTGGGCCCTTGTATTGTTTAAGTGCTTACTTTTTAGTTTCAGTCACTTTTTTTCTGTGGAGTTTGTTTTAGTTGTATCTGAATAGTAACAATTAAGGATGAGCAAAACAGGAGGTGCTGTAAACGTGCTGAAGAAATGTTGGGTTTGCTTAGCTTAGTATGGTTAACACTTAGCCAAAGGCTAAAAATCAAAATTAAAGAGTGCAGACAGAATAGATTTACTCTATGCCTATGATATAAATAATGTGGCTGTGTTGCACTTTCTCCTGGCCAGGTTACTGGAGTTTGCACATTTTATTCCTATGTTTCTTCCATTCCTCCTTCATCCCCCCGATATGTGCAGCTTAGGTTGACTGATAACATTACGTGTGTTTGTGTGGGTCCACTGGGATAGGTTCCAGCTTCCCATGATCCTGTATTGGGGAAAGCAATTTTAGAAAACTGGCGGCTGTGCCAAGTCAGAACTCAGTAGGTCATTGTTGGGGGACTTCTGACCTGGCAGTGCAGGAGCTCTTGTGAGATGGAACAGCTTACACTAGTGTGTCTCTTTTGGCGACTCAAGGTAAGTTACAATTTTATAAAAACAAAGAGCAATTCAGTACAAAGAGTTATTGCAGCAGACTAAGAGAACACATTCATTTTTTGTGCTGTCTTGAAGAAGGCATGTACTTTTATGCAGTGGACGTTTTACCATTCAATGTGTCAAATAAGCAAACACAAACTTACATATTAATAAATCACATACATAATGAGAGCAAGACACAGCTTTATTTTTTCATGACAGTGTTCTGAAGAACCTCATGACGCCATGCAGCATTCTGCTAAGCAAAGGTTATAACACAAGACTGTTTAATGTACAGACTCAATCAAATAAAACTAGTTCACTCGTAGTTTGACGATGTCTGTTCGTTTAGAAGATTTACAGTCTAGTTGGTTTCTGTAAAATAACAGCAATCATACAATATGTTTGAATGTTACACAGATTATTGCAAACAATTTCCAGAGCAAAGCGCTTATAGTGTTTCTCCCAAAATAGTTGTTAAACATGAACAGGTTTAAGAGTATATACTATACAATATTTGTTAAGTCATTCCCCATTTCACAGCCCTACTTTCAAACCAGCATATTGATTTTGAGCTATTCCATTACATTCATCCATTCCTTAACTGGAGAAGTTTATATGGAGGGGAAAAATGAAGTGATTGGCTGTACTGTAGTTATTAGAGGCTGGAACTTGGAAAAAATGCAAAAATGCTGGAATTCCCCACCTCATCATGTCATACCATGGATCACGTGTTATGACATGATGGCATTTGTAATACCTGTAAAGCAAGCATTTTTGGTTTTCTAACAATTCAGACTAATGCAAACATACGTTTTAGTTCATTGTTTTCAGCAAACGTCTTCAGAAGTGAGAAAAAATAAATGTTTAGGCACATGACCAATTTACAAATTTATAAAATTGTGGTGTCTTATTCAAAATCAGTAAATCATCCATCCATTATTCAACCCGCTATATCCTAACCACAGGGTCATGGGGGTCTGCTGGAGCCAATCCCAGCCAACACAGGGCACAAGGCAGGAACAAATCCCCGGGCAGGGTGCCAGCCCACCGCAGGCAGTAAATCATGATGTACTAAATTTCAAGTGAGTGTTTTATACATGAGCCATTGTACATGCAGTCTTTACTTGTCCATGCGTAAGGCTGTTTTTGCGTACAGAAGCTTGTAAATAAATCCTGTTTTATTTTAGTACTTGCTCTACAAGCTGTAACAGTTTCTTTATGCTAAAGGTGCTTACATTATAGGACACTCTGTGTAAACCTTAAAATGGCTTGTAATCAAAGCAGAGTTCTACACCTACTTGTAAGCTTTCACACCAAAACACCCACATATAAAATAAAGACATCTTTTAGCTTTGGGCAAATTGTGATTTAAATCAAAGCAAAAGTGTATAAAAAAATAAGCTTTACATGATTTTTGGTTTAACTTCATTGCTATCAATAAAGTACTGAAGCAAAACAGGATTTATCCTGATGATTTGCACCTGGCCTCTTACTTATTATTTGGCCGACATCTTTATCCAAGGCGACTTACAGTATTGGTTGTATTTCTTTTGGGTTTCCCCCCCTCCAATTGGAGCACAGGCTAGTTATGTGACCTGTTCATGGTCACTTTGGTCTCAGTAGCAGGATGTGGATCCACAACCTTCAGGTCTGAGGTCCAAAGCCTTAACCACTACTCCCCACTATCTACCCAAGTGTGTATGCAGGTGAACATTCGTTTGGTTTACTTCTAACTGTCCATTTTCTACACCTGCATACTCCATAACAGGATCGTAGGAATTGTGGGTCTACCCCTGTAGTAGTAAACTCTGTATGGGAAGCTGTCCATTGCTGTTGTAAACTTCATTTACTGTGTTTATGAACACATTTTACAAACTATGGTTTGGTGGGAATATAAACTTTTTAGTAAAATTAAATCCACAGAGATGGAGTGGTATTTCACAGTACAAAAACTCAATAATAGAAGATACATAATAGTTCTTCTATTTACGCTGTGACAGAGTTTATGAACACAACATATCTACAACATAATTTCCTACAAAATAGTTACATCATATTTAACCACTTCTCAATTATTAAGAAGTGTAAATGCCAATTATTCATCAAGCATATCTAATAAGAAGAAAAGCACCAGTTGCAAATTAATAAAACACATCCAATTTTATAAAGCAGGCAGACTTGAATGAATTTTTCCAAGGAAACTTATTCAGAAAAGGGCGAAGGAAATTAATTGTAGAGAATGAATGTTAATCACAAACATTTATACACCAAACTAGAAAAGAAAAAAAAATACAAGCATTCTTTAGCAAATTATTACTTTTTGTTCTTCCACATTTCCAGACAGGGAAAACACATTCAGTTGTCATACTGTTAGCTGAAAAAGAAGACTTTGCATGGTGTGCTGCGTCTACTGGATCAGAAACTGACCTTTCACAGTTCATTCTTCTAAAATCACCTTTACATACAAGGTGTCCTATTCTGGTTATTCCAATTGGAACAAATACTTTTGATAACCATTACAGTCTTTATCGTGTTTATCTGTTCTATTATACACACAGGCATGTCGAAAGTTTGCAGTGACAAATAGAAAATAAGTCAAGTTAGTTTGGTTTAAATGACAGGCAAATCCATGTTGCCAAGAGGGATGATAGGCAATATAGGTGTAATCCTGAGCTTCCTTTAAATGTGTCCCCAAGAGGCTAGGATGTACGTAACAAATCGGACGTTTCACATGGAATCTTTTTAATTTTTATATAAAGTTTGTATGAAATCTGACAATAATTCAATAGAAAATGCAGCTGCAAACTAATGGTAAAGCCAATAAGGAATTTTGCTATTAACTGAAGTATACAAAATATTCCTTTTATCTAAAATAAAAAAAAGGCTCTACTTTTTTTCTTATATATTGGTGGTGGCAGGTTCTAGACATTCACTTCATAAACCAAATCTACCTGTCAGTGAAAAAGAAAACAGCCTTTAAACATTTTAACTTATTAGCATTTACCTTTGAAAGTAAAAATACAAAAGCGCTTACATCGACTTTCAAATCAATCTTTAAATCAACACATCTATCCTTCTGCTTTATAAGAAAACTCCAAATAAATGTACAAATAATAACATTTCTAAACAAAAGTCACCTAAATATTCTATGAAATTAGACAACATGGTTCTTCAAAAGTATACTTGATCAAACCTAAAAACAATCTCATAAGGTGCTATTCTTTAATGCCTTTCCAGTACTATTATGGCAGGAAAATATTGCAACTATTACTGCTTAAAAACAGGCTTAACAAAACCAACTGAATAACTGGGGAACCAAGCAACACCTTATTAGAATTATAATTCTGACCCTGATCGTGGTTAACTCGTTTGTTTCCTCTATAGTGTGAAGAATACATTTAGAGAAAAAAAAAATAAAAAAAATCAGACTTTTACTTCAGCTTAATTTTTTCAGTTCTGTACTATCTTCTTTTTCTCCAAACGCAGTCACTGTTTTCAGAATCAACAAATCTTTTATAATAAAAGCTAATATATTTATATCAAAATACATTTTCAAGCACCCTTTAAAATGTATGTATTGTCTAGCAAACAGAAGCAAAAAAATTGTCTTACAAGGAAACAATTTGCTAATGTATTATGCTTAGCTTATCTAAAAACAGAAACTTTCCTCAAAATGCTGTAGCCTTCACCTGGGTAATTTGTTTTGGTCCTTCATATATTATAAATAAAAGGCCTGCACTTTCTTAAATAATAAAAAAAACTCTGCAATTGAAATAAAAACAAAAACCAATTTAAATCAAAAATATTTCCTATAGCTCACAATGTCTATAGAATTTGAGATTTAATTTTAAAATTATCAGCTATCACATGACATGGCCTCTAGTCGTGGGGTATGTCAGACATTCTGACCTCTGTTGCCGATCTTCTCACTGAACCACATCGATTTACACGAATATCAAATTACGTGACTCTGTGCCAACCTTCATCCTTTTTTGTGACAGCCAATAGTGTGTTGCTTGATGGAGCCAGTGCCATTACGAATAGCTAACAGCTACTGTGAGTTCTGCCTCAATCTCTGCTTTTTTTTTTCTTTTTGCATTCTGTTGTGGTACATAAAACATGAGACATCAGACAGACGAGATTCTCTTGTGTTTGTGAGATCTAAACACCCACATTTTTTATTCCTCATTGCTATTTTCTATGCATTGTACTTCTGCATGAGCATTCATTTGTTGTGAGCTCTCATGCACACAGAGCCCATCCCTACAAATAAAGGCAAAATCAAACCTGTTCGATTTTATCTGATTTTGTCAGAGCAAGTCATGGACTAATTAGAATGAGTCGCTGGGTATGTCAGACTAGGTGACTGGTTTCACAGGCGCATACTGCTGGCTGCCATGGACTCCCTAAGGTTATTTTAATGAAGGCTGCGGACTGAAAATTGCTGGAAAAGGTGCATAATGTAACATGGCCTAGCTAGTAGTTAGCTAGTAACAGATCTGTCCAATGTAAACTTAAAAGAGTAAAAAGATAAAACATTTAATACGTATTGGCAATACACTGAATTCAGTCACAAGTTAGAGGTCTTAATTACAGATTTTTTTTAACTGAAATCAAGGTTCAGCACAATCTACATGTGAACTTCCCTGAAAAGTCTAAGTTATCAGATAATGTGATGATTCATTGAACATTGATTATCTGCTCAAAATGTGAAAATATATAGTAACATTGATAAAAAAAAACAATACATGTGAAATACAAGTGCTCAAAAAACAAATTACTACATTTAAAAGGGGGTCTATTCTAGGAAATCTCTGTATGTAAGTTTTACTGGGCAATGGATCATTTTATTACTTAACAGCCACTGATATATTTAAGTAGCGTTATTAAGGCTTTACTAGTCAGGTCGGTCAACATTCAATTAAAATCTTAACATATTAAACAAAATGAATGGCTTTTAATGATGGTTTTATGCTAGATTATGAAGAATGTTTTAATTATTCTTAATGAGTGTATATTGTAACATTTAAATCACAGCAACTATGCCATTACTGTACACTGGCAATATGGAACATACATACGGCTTTTATCAAATGGTGAGTAATACTTTGTATTCGTAACAAAGGTAACAGAAATCTAGATATCTTACTGTCCATTCCCTTGTAACAGATGCCAGATTACCTCACCATTAAGGATATCTGCTGCTAAGTATGGTATGACCAAAACTAAACAAAAAAAAAATTACCAAGTTTAAAGCATGCAGGTTTTACTAATAGAAATGTCTTTCTGCACTCACCAGGATGCATAAAAATGTTACAATTTTAACAATAATTATGCACTCCTAATGTATTTCTTAATAACATGAAACTTTAATCCCTTTTTCATAATTTTTTAGATACCACACTAAAAAACAAATCTTATATCTTCCATTTGTGTGAAAAGATGTAAGGCACTAAAGTCACAAATGCTGTATGATAAAGTATGCAACCCTCATAACTATGAATGGCAGAGCATCCCAGTGTTCATGATTATGCAACAGCTTGTCATTTGTAGAAGGACAATTGCCAACATGAAGGAAAAAATGCACCCTTGAGTATTTATATCCTGGCAGTTCTACTATGTTCCCATAATAGGTTGAGTATTTTCTCCTTGTGTATATTGCATATCCTCGGCACCCATACCACATACCAAAGCATGCTGGTAACCCATCTGAGAACAAAAGTCACAACCCCACCTCCCAAAAAATTAATGAATTCCACTTCATCAAGGATTAGAAGTGCAGATGATTGCAGGTCTCTTGAAAATTTTGTTTTTTTCCATCTATTCCTTTCTTGTTGCATCATTCCACATGTTGTTTCCAAAAAAATAAAAATAAAACAAAATGAAGAAAATTAAATCCAGCAAAGTAGTAGTCAAATGAAATCTTGGAGAGAATTTTGAAGAAGCAGTCAGATGTGAAACACTTGGTCTTTCAAATACTGTATATTACAGCTTGATAAATATAGACTGTTGGACAGAAGTTTTTTGAGTAGAATCATTCAAAGGAAATATGGGGGAGATTGCCATATCAATGATGCCTTGGCACAGCTCAGGATACAATTTCCTTGAGAGAAAAAAAAAAAAAGAAAAATATCAGCATTTATAACCACTAATTTAGCACATCTTACCGAGTACACATCTATAGAATCAGCACACACCTCTTTCTTTACAATGATAATGCTGTAAAAATTATTTAATACTATAAAAATTATTTCAAGTGATAATGCTCTAAAATTATTTCAATTCTATGTGTGATTTGTTTTCTTAAACACATATGCTTATTGCCATGTCTGGGTTAAAATAAATTTTTGTTGTTTTTTTTGTTTATTTATATGTTAATTATGTGTTTCTTTTTTATCTGAGGTTTTAAGTTGCCATTGTTATGTTCCATGTGTTTTGTGGGCGGTGCCCCAAGAGGTGGAAACACCTTCCAGTCACCGGCAGCACCTGCCCTGTGCCCTTGGAAATCCAGAGGCTCTTCTACAGTTCCTGGCAGTTCATTCAAATTCACTTAGAAGCGATGAGTTCTTGTGCTTTTTGTAAATGTTATGTGCCTTGTGATTTTTCTCTGGATATTTTCAACCTTCCGCACTGTGTTTTTAACCTTGCTTTTGGAGTCTGTAATGAGACTTGTTTGGTTTGGATTGCCTTCATATCACAGACAATTACATTTTGCTCTATGGAGCATCATTGTGATTGGAATACTTTTTGTGAAGAATAAATCTTTTCTATCTACTATATAAAATAAATCCTTTGATGCGACAAAACTTTTTGGAGACGAGACTTTTTGGAAGCTTTTGTCACACATACACACACACCTGGCGCGCTCAGCTCTTATACATTTTAATGTTTTCCTCACTTTAAGTTCCCAATTAAAGAAGACGTATTATGTCCAAATTTTATTGAAGAATTATATTACAAAGGGTTATCAACATAAATAATGAGAGTTTGCTTCATTGAATTCAGACAATAGTGTGACACATTGAAATGATTCCAGAAACAAAATATCTTCATTTTTAAAAGCTTTAGTAAAAATTCTAAGTAAAACAGTTCACAGAATTGGTACTGCAAAGTAAAGCCGTTGTTTAAAGAAAAAAATCAGTTTATGGCTTTTATCTTGTTTTTTTTCTTTAAGTTTGCTTATACAGCTGAACCAATTCAAAATGGTCAGAAAACTGTATGCCTATCCATTTACAAACTAAAAATGGGTTTATCAGTCCATGCTAGCAATGACACTAATTCCAAATTGACTGACATATGATACTTGATATTTTTATTTTTCCATGTCATTTTGTAACCTGCTTAATCCACACTAGGGTCACAGGTGGTTGGAATCTCTCTTAGCTATCATTGGACGTAAGGCAGGAACACACCTTAGATAGGGTACCAGTCCATTGCAGGATGATAGGGCCAATTTAGCGTCACCCATTCACCTAATCTTGCATGCCTTTAGACATTAGAGGAAATCTGGAGCACCTGGAGGAAACTCACGCAGACACAGAGAGAACACACAAACTCCATGCACGTAGGACCCAGGATGTGAACCCTGGTCTCCATAATACAAGACAGCAGCAGTGCCAATGTGCCACTGTACTGCCCATATTCTTATTTTGTTCATTTTAAAATTATCAGTTGTTTATTTGTAAACGTTTTCTTATGCTTGCTGCCATTGCCATAACATTTTGATTCATATTATGGACTACACTTATGATTTAGAGATACTGTATGTGCAGTGTTTCATAAGTAGAGATATCGGACCAGTTTTTGATTTTTCATATTATCATTTTTGTATGTATGGTGTATCAGTGTTCCTTTAAGTAAGGCTGCGTACACATTATTCTGACCCCTCACTTTCCAAAATTTGCTGAATGGATGTTGATTGTCAAATATATTAATTACAGTCTACAATAACTACTTAGAAGTCAGTTCATTTCCTGTCTTTAGGATATAAATGCCAATACAACTGATGATGTGATGGCTACATAGCTGAAATGTTGCATCTCCAACCTATTTTTCTGTTTTTTTTTTCCAACATGTGAACTTCTACCTATTTTTTCGATTTGCTGATACACAGTGATGCAACCTGTTCCGTAATGCTGCTTTGTAGAAGGTAAACACTGTGCACAAAGTACTGCGAGAAGAGTAACCGTACTGGCCAGATACATGCCAAGTAAATGTTTAGTCAATATAAAGTAATCATACAGTCTGATGAAGAAAATAAGTTTGATAATATTCTAGTCAATAAGAAATATGTTATCCTTTGTGTTAGTAAGAATAAAGCAGGAATAAGACTAGCTCCTGTCCTACCAATAATAATAAGGATAAAAGGTGATAGATGCTTTAGTGCATACCAGTTGCTATACTGGAGAAAAAGTAAACATAAAAAGTCAGACTGTTTAGGAAAAAGCAGCAAGGCATTTATAATTAGTAGGAGCGACACGGATATTTAATTCAACAGACCAGTACATAAAGACCACATGTGATCATTTAAAAAACGCAAAAGAATTCAACTAAACTACTTACATTTTCTATTAAAACAGTCCCTTACTAAAGTAAAAAATATATGCTCTGTTTTTTCTACATTAGCTTTATTACATTCAAAATTAAATACTGCCCTGTAACTTGCCCTTTGGGTTAAATCTTATAAAGAAATTTCAACTGGGAATCATTTATCCTACTGAAAAGAAGAAATGTGTTGTGCATGTTTATCTTAAGTTCATTATTGCATTCATTGTCTAATAAATATATTCTTTGACTTTGATTAATTATTAAACTAGCCTTATTCCAGGATATGTGTTTTTTTATTTGGTATCATAAAACCTGGATGAATGGTGATAAAAAATAAATAAAAATACCACAGATGAGAGCAAATAAAATCACATACTTGAATGAACTATTCATATTTATGAAAAGTCATCATTATCTTGTACATAACATACTAATCAACATATTCCAGATTTGTAGGATATAATTACTACGATATACTCCATATGAAGTGGATATATAGAATTAAGAATAGATCATTTTTGCCAATCTTAAATTTTGGTTTTAACCAAAACGGCGGTGTATATTTTACTACTTTTACTTATTTTTTTTTTTTTATTTTCTCTATTTACTGGCACATAAAATCACAGTCAATAAGAAAATATTTACACTCTTTTTACCTTAATATCATATCTGTATTTGGCAATAAAATCAGAATGATTATTTGTATCTATCCAGAATCATGTACCAGTGTATTTCTCATTTTAAAGGAGATGCTTTCACATTTTTAAAACAATATGATAAAAATTCCCAAGTGCTTCACTTATACATCCCTTAATTAACACACTTACTCCTGGGCAGTCAGATGCTAGGCAGGAACTAACCCAGGGCTGGTCTTCAACTGATTGTGGCTCATTTAAAAAATACTTTTTTAAAATGAAAATAGCATATTTATCCCAAACATAAAGCAGTGAGCAACGGGACAGAGACTGGAGACATGAAAGAAAACCAATTAGACTGGACACCTTCCACTGGAATGCCAGAAGAACCAGAAATGCAGCGTTCTTGAACTTCCAAAGGCACTGGGTCTCATATAATAATGTATGTATCATTGGTAACTCAGCACTAAATCTTTAGCATTATAAAAATAAGGACAGCGCTATACTTTTATTTACAATTTCTCACATGGAAAGATTAGGCAGCACAACAAACTAAAGAAGATTTGAAGCAGACTGGTTTCCATAGTGTCTAAGCACTTAAATGCCAAGGTTGTTCATAGATAATTGCAGAGAACAATACAAATCTACACAAAAAATCAACAATACTAACCTATTCTGTGTGTACACTAAATAACATTCCCTTCTTTGTATAGTTCATCCATTCATGTATTTGCAAGCCCACTATTTAATGTTGCCAATAACTTAAATTAAGAAAAAATACACAGTTTCGAGACTGCATATATAAAAGCTCTGGTTGTTCACCAGTACTGCCAAATTTCCCATACAACATAAATAAAAATATCAGCTGAATGAAAAGCTTCATAACAGAACTTGATGTGATCTTACTGGGCACATGCTGGAGCTCCATTGATTTCAATCAACCAGACTTTAAGATCTTCATCCACCATGAAGTCAAAACCAAACAATTGAAAGCTCTGATAAGATAATAATTTGGTGCTGATAGCAGGTTCAATACACATGAGACAGCTCCTGCATATAAAGATACATTAAATGTTATCAATGTTTTATCTTCAGTGTCACAAGAACATTGTAATTACAAGCCATTTTAGTTTTTGGCCTGAAACATAACAAGTTAACAATGAAAATCCAAAATAACTGTCTCATTTCCAATTAGTTCTTTGCTTAAATTCTCAAACATTGACAGAAAATAAAATATAACTGCATAATAAAAACATTAGAGTTCATCATTTATGTCAATATTTTATTATGTACAGTACATGCCATGTCTTTCAAAGTGAACACACATAGTGAAATGAAAAATATACGACTACCACTACTGTATACTCTAACAAAAGAATAGCTGCAGTTACAAGTAGTGATCCAGTGTATGTAAAAAAGTTGCACAGAAGATCGGTGTGGATATAAAACAGCTATAACTTGACCAGTCGGATCAGGAACAAGATGGCGACTTTAGGGCACTTGTAGCATTGGTGTGGCAGATCAAGAATAGCCTGATTTGTTTGTGGGAAGAACAAAGGATTCTGATGGGGGTTTGAGCACTACTTTTAGTTTTACCATTTCATGAAAAAAGAGATACGACTCTGGAGATTTGCTGGTGAAGATAGTAGGTGGAAACTAAGAGGAACATAATATCATGACGGCCAGAATAGGATCCAACAGACTCTCATGGTATCTACATCAATGCTTTCCAACTTCTACAAACACATGAAATTTTATTTCACTGTTCACACATTACTTGTTGACTTTAATCTCCCATCTTATCTCATCTCTGCACCTACGGGCTCACACGTTTCTTGTTTATTGTGTTTACCTGGAAATATTTTTGTACACCACACTGAGTATTTCGTAGGAATGCTGTTCATTTTGTTTCCATTAGCTGTTCTAATGGTCTTTCTTGCAGGAAGTCTTTAGCGGTTTATAAATCTAGACTTTTCTGTGAATGTCTGAAATGCAAGTTACTTCTTTTATATTTAAGCAACTGCCCTGTAATGCTACAATTAATGATCTACATATTTCTAATATTTGCAATTGCCGTAATTATAACGTTTTAAATTTCAAATTATTAGCATTGTGAAAAACACACACCTTTACCGGTCAATGGGTAATGCAGTGGGAGTTCATGCCATCTGTTATTTTATTAAATATAATGGATTATGAAAGTGCTTCTTGACAATCTTGCTTAATACAAAGTTGGCTGTGACAGTAAAGAGCAATGCAAGAGTGTCATTTTCAATTACAGTTGTTACACCTGTAGGTAGCAGCACCAGTGTGATGAATGATTTTCTTCAGCAAGATGCTGAAGTTTCTCCTCTCCTAGTTTAAGGTACTTAAGCACATTGTGACTGTACCTGAAGCAGTTGTTACCAATGTCCTCTTGGTGCTTTGTATGCATGCCAATCATCTACACATCACACAGTTTGAGGCATCCTATCGATCACTTTCACCATTATGAACAGTTCTTCATATTCAACTACCTTGGCTACACCAAACATGCTTGAGCTATCAAAGGCAGCATTTCCTTAACAATGTGTGTATGTCTTACACACCTCAATCTGCGGCTTTTCACATTGTATATATGGCATGTGGTAAAGACAGAAAATCTTCTTCAGAGTGCAAGCCTGCCTTTCAGAAGGGCACCTGGCTAGTGTGTGTGCAGTAGACCCTTTCCTCCCATTTTGTATTTTCTGGCGAGTTCAGAGAAATGGTCAAAATCAATATAGTTTGGCACCAGTAATTTCACAGGAATACCCCGAGAGAAGCTAAAGTCAGCATCTGAATGGCTTATTAACTCTGATCCTATATATTCCATCAGTGCTCACTACCTTAGATTTTGTCTTTCCAAGAAGCACCCAAGGCAGTAAGAAATGAGTGGAGGCAGGAAATCTAAAACCTGTGCAAGTCCGATTAGTAGTATCCATAATATTTAGTGTACTATTTCTGAAATACAACCTGGCTATGTTGTTATTTTTTTCCCCACAGTGAAGTATTTGAAGAAGTAGTCTTCAACCTCTTATGCAAAACTACAGTATGTTCACAATGTGCATAGAAAATATTTATTTATAAAAAGATCAAATGCATATTAGTTAAAACTGTATAGCTACCATTCTCTACTATAAAACATTTAGTCACTGTATCTGGAAAAATATTATACATCATGGTACAATGTCAAAGGATACAATAAAATTTAAAAAATAGTATTTTATTTAACACTAGCCGTCCCCCCGCGTCACCGCTCACCTAGTAGTGAAACAGGACAGTGAGGAGGGCCCTGCCCAGCTCCCCACTCCTGACGTCACGCAGCTTCTGTCTCAGATTAGCACAAATATATCACTCCTGCAAGTGAACTACGATTCTTAGTGCGATGAGAGAAGTCGCAAAATCAACCGGAATGTTCAAGATAGATAGATACTTTATTAATCCCAAGGGGAAATTCATAAAGTAAATTACAAAAAAAAAAAAAACCCGCTCTAAATCCGTAAAGTAGTTCTCTTGTTTGCTAGCTAAGCAGAGGTAAGGGACACATCCGAGGCTGGCGTGAGTGATTACATATACTGTATTAAGTACTTTAAAGGCTATGTCAAAATGAAAAAAAAATCTTATTTTTTCCACTTTTAATATATTACGTCACATTTTACAACAGGATTAGTGATAAACTAGCCGATGCCCGCCGTAGCATATGGCGGTGTATGAATAGGAACGGAAAACGGTGAGAAAGGAATTCAGAAATCAAGAAGAAATAAATACTTCTTGAAAGACACAGTGTGCATATAGAATATCCGGCCAAGTAGGATTACATATGAAAGTGATGGCCATGGCATCCTGATAGTTTTGTTGCACGTATCTTGGGACTTCCTGGAAATGTGGACGGTAATATGATCATTTTGCCTACACGTACGTTGTTATTTTCAGCGTTTGCTTGCAGTGCGTCTGTATTCAAACATTGTATTGTTCCACGCGCAGATCTTGTTGATGTAATCTGAGATCGTTGAGACGAGCGCCCCATTTTAACATACGCATCTACGACGTACTGTTGGAATAGTTTGTCACTGGAGTGCAAAATACTAAATGTATTCCTCATTGCTAATCTGTATGCGTAAAATTGGCATTGAGTAGGCCTTATTCGCTTGCCGGTTCTTTTATCGGGAACA
The DNA here is from genome assembly GCA_026402145.1 of Polypterus bichir lapradei. Lineage (NCBI taxonomy): Eukaryota > Metazoa > Chordata > Cladistia > Polypteriformes > Polypteridae > Polypterus > Polypterus bichir. The sequence continues at coordinate 20,194,937 of JANRMT010062824.1, read as the reverse complement.
TGTTGTAAATCTTTGTGCCAGCCAATGTCTCCGTAAGGGAATAAAAGTGGGTAAACCATAGGATCGCAATTCATATTGAGCGTGGAAATCTGTTTACAGGAGTTGCCTATGGGACAGATGCAAATGTCCCTTTCAGCAGGCGTTTCGCCATCTTCTCCGACGAAAATCACTGCAATGTCGGGGCATTGTATCGTCGTAAATCCTGCCTAGGGTTTTCCTTGAAAACAATTCGTTCAGATGCTGTTGGATTGGACTGAACGATTTCATGCATGTGTTTGTATGATTTAGCGAAGGGGTTGATGGTTCTGAGCATGGAATCTAGCTGGAGAAGTACATTTTCGCTGCATGCAGTTTGCTTTATTTTGTAAGCGTACTGCCGTAGCTTGCGCCGTGTCAAAAACATACAACTGTCCATATCCTGGAGAGGCAGAAGTGTTAGCGTATAGTGGAGAGATTTGGTGATAAATTTGCTCATGTATTTTAAAACAGTTTGGTCCGTGGCCAGGAGGTTGAGTTATCTATGCACCCATGGAAGCAAACGCTAGAGAAGAGTTGTATTCTCGAATGTGTTCACAATAATTTTTAGCTTCTGATGTTTGCTGTGTAAGAAGCTGTTGTAAAGACACAGGTGGCTCCAGCAAAGGTGGTAAAGCTACTTTAAACGTTGTGGCAGCATCTCGAGTACTTGTGGGATGTATTACACTCTGCAGGCCAGTATAGTGCATGCAATGGAAGACGACGAATAGGAATCGAGAAATGCCGTGTCAGCTGCGTGTGGGCGGGACCAGTTTTGAAGTGGAAGCATGACGAACCAGAAGAGAAATATATATAAGAGATTGCAACCAGTTTACAGTACAACTGTTTGTAAGATGCATTCAAACATTACCTTACTATTTGTTTGATCTGAGGTAAAATGCTGCTTTCCAACGACGTATTGCAGGAACACTGCAGGTATTGTGCAAATTCATCGAAAAATATTTCATTGCCTTCTTCATATTTCCCAAAATTTCTGGAGTGTTCTTTCTGGATACAGTGATTTGTCAGGTGACTGGTTTTGTCATTAAAATCAGAACTGTTATATGGTTCCGAGGATGTCCGCAATACACCCTCTTTATAGAGGTAGATACTGTACTGATGATCCACAAGCACCCAGCTTCTGCAAAAGAAAGGAAAGAAAAGATTGGTTTCCCTTTTCAAGTTTGTAATAATCGATATTTTTTGCAGAAGTAGGTCATTTAGCTTATTGCCTTGGAACCCATATGTTTTCACTCACCTCTTTTAGAACCAAATCATAATTTAAATTCATTACATTTTAAAATATAAACTAAGGTATAGGTCTATGTTCTAATTCATATAACATAACATTTGCAAACATACTTAATCCACTGCAGGGTGGTAAGGGAATGGAGTCAATCCCGACAGCACTGGATGCAAGGCAAGAAGCAGCCCTAGAAATGGTGCCAGTCCATCACCTACATATTTACTCACACAGGGCCAATTCAACTCTAAACACACAATGACAGGGAGCATGTCGTCAAGACACTTTGCTAGATCCATGTACCAGCAGCACTTACTCATTATGCTATGACATTTGCAGAGTGGATAACAATAGAACAGAATTTCTGACTACAGTGAATCAAAACTGACACATCAATATTCCTTTATCGGTCAACAGAAAGTTGTCTTCTTCCTCTGGCTGCTCCAGTTAGGGGTTGCCTCACCAGATCTTTTTCCGTATCTTCCTGTCCTCATCATCTTGCTCTGTCACATCCACCACCTGCATGTCTTCCGTTACTACATCCATAAACCTTTTCTTAGGCCTTCCTCTTTTCCTCTTGCCACTTTTCACAATACAGCAGCAAGTTGTAACTCTATTCCCAATAATCTTCCCATTGGTTTGAAATTAACACAGCACTTAACTACAGGAGAATTAAAGTACATGGTTTAAATTTTGGAAGAAGGGCAGCATACAGTGAAAGAAAAGAAGTGTTCACTGGATCAGTCTTATCAGCAAAGGACCACCTCCAGTGCGGACAACTTAAACCTAAAATTTACTATAATAAAATAACTTAGTATCTAATAACTTTGGACCTGTAATAAAAATGGTAAAAAAAATAAATAGCAATGCAAGTATGGAATCAAAGATAAACGTAAGGCAGAGGAGGATGGAACGTGTAACTTCCTAAATGGCACCATACACAATACTTCTGTTTACTGAAGGGAAATACAAAAAGACATATCTGCAAAAATAACTACACAAAAAAATTCCTCCTAAAGTTTTGTGGCGGGCAGCCAGGACGCCCCTTCTACATATGTTCCAGGGGAGCAACCATGGGCTTCTCAGTACCTCCCCCAGGATGCTTGGTGGCAGCCTTCCTTGCTGACGATGGTGCCTCAGTTTCCCGCAGGGCTCCATGGGAGATGGAGTTCTCCACAGCCCTGTTGGGATCTGGGGTGGCCGCCAGGGGGTGCTGCATGGGTCCCTGAGCCGACCTGGACAACTCTACAGCCCCGCCTGGAAGTGCAATCAGAAGCAGGTGATCAAGCACCTGGAGCACTTCCGGGTGAGCTATAAAAAGGGCTGGCAACCACCACTCAGTGGCCAGAATCGGGAGGAAGAGGTTGCCAGGGAGGAGTGGTGGTACCAAACGGGAGTGTTTGGCTTGTGCTTAGTATTTGGGACTGTGTTGTGGCTGGGGGGTTCACAGGGAAAACGTGCCCTCCAGCTGAAGAAAATAAAAGTATTTTGTTGTGTTTTACACGTGCCTCAGTGTCAAGTCTGCGCTGGGTCAGACGCTATACAGCTTTAAGTTCACAGTTTATAATAAGCAATATTTTTCCTTAAGTAGGTATTTTTGTTTACTGCCTAGGAATCAATGTTTTTTTCCTAAAGTGTCTTCTAAATGTTATGAAAACAACATGAAATGACTTAATTAAAACTTGAAAATAATATCACAATGTTAGCATTCATAGTAAAGAAGACAGTGCCATAAATACACAGTTTGTCACTCTCTAAAGCTGATTTTAAAGATTTGGATGTCATACGAGCATTTACATTACATTTACATGTAATGATACTGATAAAATAATAAAAGTAGCAGATAATTTTATCTAAAGCGACTTACACAAGAGGTTGACATAATCAAGTAAACATCAGTCTGGGGGTCTACTTAAAACAAGCGCTATAGGCACCATTACACAATTGACCATGACAGAGCTCAGAACAATACAAGCTAGTCCCAAGAACCAATGAAACCATTATCAATTAGCGAGAAATTCAAATTCCAAACATAGTGTATCGTGTATCTTTGGATTATGCTCCTATCATCTGCATTGCAATTAAGTTTAAAACAAATACAAACATGCAACTCTACTCTTTTTTCAGTCCTTAAATTAAAAAGAGAATTTAATAAAGGATGAGAAAGAAAATCATACAATCCTACTATGAATGACACATTGTACAGCTAGCCATATTTTTTCACTCTAACATATTGCTTGATCCTTTTCCCTCCTTCTGGTTCAGTCTAGAGCACCTAATGCATTAGTCATTCTGAACAGTTAATTGTGCACTAAACAAAAGAAAATGTTTTAAACACACCCAAATTTTCCATGGAATAAATCTGTTTTTCATATACTGTATTTCTGAACTTGTAAACTAAGATGGTGATCACTATAAACAGCTGGTATGTAATTTTTTCTTTCTATGCCGTGACTTTATATTTTTGTATCTAGATCAATTACAAATAAAGTTAGTCTTCAGTGATTAGGACAAAAAAAAAAAACTAGAAAGAGAAAATGGATGGAAGTTCTAACATAAAATGCACCCTCATTAAGATTTAGAAGGAGAAGGGGTTTTTCATGTAGAAACACTATACTTACATGAAGAAGAAGAATAAAATAAGTTAAAACAGAAAGCAATTCATTTTTATATAATAAAGAGTAGTACAATAAAAGTGAAATCCTACCTAATATCAAATTTGCGATGGCCTGGTTCTAACAAAAGTGGTCTTTCCAAATATTTTTGGATAACATGAACCTGACCTTGATTGTCAATAAACTCCAGAAGTTCGTTGGCATCGGAAGAAATTACTATTCCAGCACCTGCAATATAAAAAAAAATAACAAAAAGGGAGTACATTATTAATGCTGAAATCGTAATCTGTAATCACAAAGAAAAGCAAATAAATAACAGTTGTAAACAAATGTGAACTTGAAAACATACATTTGACAAAACATGAATAACAGTTCACTTTGGAATGAATATTCTACCCAAAAATGATATGTTACTTACCCTGTGTAGTCTGGTAAAAGATGGCTGAGAAAATTGTTAATCTTATGTTTTCGTGAAGAACAAGAGAAAAAAGTTCACGATAGAATAGAACGTAATGGTGACCAACTCAGGACAATGCTAAATGATGTGGGGGGAAAAAAAAAGAAAACAAATTCTACCTAACGTGTTGCATAATCCATATGTCCGCTATCCAACTATATGTTAAAAATGTGCAAAACACATGCATTTTGTCACTAAAATATTATTAAATGTTACTTTAGAAAAAATTAGCGTACTTCATAAAGAGGAAACACATTCCCAAAATACTGCATTTCTGAACGGAAGGCAGGAATCTTGACCAGTGAATGACGGGGAGAGGCAAATGATGTATTCAAACTGTCAATAATGTAATTTGCAGAAATCAGCCTGACTTGTTCCTCATCCAAGAATAAATTATAAAGTACTTTGAATCAGATACCTATAGTAAAATCGACCCATCTTAATTCTTTATAACTTTGGAGTTAAAAAACTAGCTGCTCTCTGCAAAATGTAAAAATGTGGAAAAAAAAAAAAACGTCAGTTGATTGCCAACACTTACACTCCTCACGTCTAAGTCATTACCTTATAAAACACGGTTGTCAAGAAAGAAACTAATCTGGCATTCAGAGCAAACACCTAAGTGATAAGTGAGCTAAAAATAAAAACCAACGCAAAATGTGTAAAATTAGTCAGGGCATTTGACCATATGACACAGTTTCAGGCAAAGGCTTTATTTATTTGTACTGTCACACATGTGCGCCTTCGGGACAGCTTAAAGGCTCTGGTGGTGGTAATTCAATGCCAGTCTACAAGGTGGCAGAGTATACTAACACTTCTTCTCTTCCTCCTTCTACAGACCAGATGATTGACAGCCTGACCATCTCTGACATCACTTCTGGTGTCTGTCCCCTGGACCTGCCTCTTCTTGTCTGGCCTGCACTTAACAGGAAGTGCCATTATTTTTGTCAGTCTGGTCTTAGCCTCGTGTCCTGAGAGACATTCTTATTTTGCTGTAAAGCCCTTAAAACTTTATAATATACAGTATGGGGTCACAGTGTTGCCCGAAATGTTTTTCATTTGTCTTGTCTCTTTTTACAGTATGTAGCATTAAATTGACACTTGGAGGCATTCCTGTTGGGGATTCCTTAATATTTAATTTGATACTCTATGACACAAAACAATTTTAAAAGATCCAGATGGGAGGATGCAGAACAGGTTAATTATGTGTTTGTGCGAAAAGGAGGGAGATAAAACCCGTGAAACTTGCCCAAGGTAAGCATTAGGCCACACTGCAAAAGCTTTTCACACTTTCCCCACAAATTCCTCTGCTGTGAAATGGATAACTTTAATAAAGTAAAAAAGTAAAGCTAAACATAGGTGCACCAACAGTAACGTACATACCACCATTAATTATCTCCCAAATGAAAATACACTTTTAAGATTTATTTTTCTTTGTTATCATATTCCTTCCAATGATTTCATAGCTATACAAAAATCTCAAAAAAGTATTTCAATGTATATAAAATGCTAAGGGTTGTTGGCCTTACACACAAAGACTTGCGCACCCCTTGCCTTTAAAGCTTGATCTCATTTGACTGCTTTTTTCATCACGCACACACACACACACACACACAACACAACCTATGATTTTGTTATCTGAGCAATGTGTGCATCACCGGACAAGTAATGCATGACTGTGTGCATGCTTGACACAGCTGACACGAAAACTATGACCAAGCGAGGTCCCCACATGTCTGACATGAAAACGGAAAGGGAGGTGTAGGCACACAACATTGCCAACAGGAACAGAAACTCTAGCACCATCAGCAGAAAGGCAGAGCAGCACATTCACAAACAACTCAGTGAAGTGCCTTGCACAGGCCACTTTAGAAAGGCAAGGTGATGTGGCCCAAGTTCAGCATATGAACTTCACTGAAAAACAGAGTGATAAATACCATCAGGCTGAGAAGACAAACTACAAGCAAGACCGTCACGGACAGTGAAGTACATTCCACAAGCCATTGGCATGCAAACACGACAGCTACCTGAATACCATGGGTCTCCATCTCTGTTCCTGGAGCACTACTGTGGCTGCAGGTTTTCATTCTAACCCTTTTCTTAATTAGTGGCCAGTTTTGCTGAAAATTAATTTATTTTCTCTTCATTTTAATTGAACCAATTCAAATGACTGAATCTTAAAAAAATAACCAACTTTTTCCTTAAATGACACCCAAATAGAAATGAGCCAGCAGATCACCAGCTAAGTCAGGGCTTTCACTCCAACCAGTTTCTTACTTAGAAGTCAATTCTTGCTGTTAATTAAACCCATTATTAAATTCCAGTCTTGTTGGTGCTCCCATTCTGCCACAGCAGACATTTTTAAAACTGTTGATTTTCCTTTTTTCTAAGGACACTGTCAAAATGTTAGTGGACCTGAGTAGATCAGCATTACTGAGACCTTGGCCTTGCTTAATTTTCAGATATTGAATGATGAACACTGGTTGCTGGTCATATGTTGGCTCATTTTGTAACTCATTATTGTGTGGCTGCTAATTAAGGAAAAATAAATAAAGGGTCTGAGTCTTAAATTGCAAGTCAGTTATATTTAAGGCCAAAGAGTTAATTAGCAGTAAAAACTGGTCCCTATTTAAGAAAAGGGTTAGAATGAAAACTTGCAGTCATGTTGGTCCTCCAGGACCAGACTTGAGGACTCCCAATGCTTAGTGTACTGCAGGACATCCTGTAAGAGATCAGCATGAATGCTTCATGAAATTTTGATTATGTGTACACAATATGGCACCTAAACAGCAGTCCGTTAAACCAATTAACAAGTTACAAAGCTAAAGTTTCAAGGCGGGAATAACAACATGCAAATACAACCAAAATGTAACGTTTAGAGGCAGTAAGGAGTACCTGTAACTACTCAGTAAACTGATGTTAAAAATGACAAAGAGGGTGAGGCCACTTCTTGGTGAATGACCACATCTGATGAGCTTCTTAAGCACCAGTGAAGAACTTACTGAAATGCTGTTGCAGAGTATACCGTATGGAGGAGAATGTATTCTTGCAGTTATCAGAGTGAGCTTACACTACATGTTTGACATTAATGTGTAGTAAGCCTGCTTTCTAGACATTTGGCATTTTCAACATCCAGCTTCTCAAAAGCTTCTTTACCTTTGGCACCAGCAGAAGATTTGGCAATCCACACAGTCCCTTCATTGTTCTCTTTTCTTCGATGGTAGGATGAAAGGAACACTTCACGTTCATCAGTCTTTGGATTGCTCTTCATATGGTTGATTCCATTTGTTGCTGGAGCCACAGGGGTGTTGAGATTTGTGGGATATATTATATATGATTCAGGAAACCAGCTGCAGGACTCGGAGAGTTCTGGGCATGTCTTTATAAATCTGTAGATAACAATATTTTGAGCAGCATTGTTTTGTTTGTATTCAAAGCAGTTTATTATCCCGCAATGTAATATTTTTTACTTGAGCAGGTATTTGTCTTTGGACTTGCAGATGCCAAATCAATTTTATTTTGCCCAGAGCAACTTAACAATCTGCACTGCATATTAGACTTTAATTCCATTTTTGAAAATAGCAAACAAACACCAATGTATTATAATCATCTAGCATACTCTATGTATAAGGTCCCGCTACTGCAATGGACAAAGTATATATCGCCCTTTTAAGATTATAAACTTGGCTAAAGTGTTTTTAAACATCCAGACACATGTAAAATTGTAGTTACCTACAACATATCTTAAAAAGTTAAATTGTCTCACTAAAACTACATGTGTATACTCTTGTTTCAAGGCATACAATGTTATATAAAAGAGATCTAAAATTGATTTTAAACATGCTTTCTGTGGTCACAGATTTGTAAATTGTTTTGCAACAACACATTAGTGCGGACACCAAAAAACCAAAATTTCCACACTGAATTTCAAAACATTACAATATTTCATCAAAACCTTAACCTACAGAAAACATTGTACACACAGCTTGTTAATCATTTCTTTGTGTTTTTTGTTTTCATCAGTTACATTAATAATATGAAATTCCAAAGTTATAAGTTCAAGTTACCTGATTTGTTGTCAATGTTTTTACAAGAACAATAATGGAGGCTTAACATCTTTTTTTGCATCTGTTTTTACAATAAAGAAATCGCTAACTGTATAAACCTACAGTCAGATAAATTCCAAGTTTTAACATTTGTAATTGTTGATAATCTCATACAGAAACTGATTAAACAGTGCATCACTGTGAGTACGGTTGTGGTGATTATCTATCTGGTACTATAAACTTTTTTTTTTTTTTTTTTTTAATACAATATTCCAGGTCATTGAATGAGATTACCTTTATTTTGATGGATGACCTTGGCAAATTCAAACTATCTTACCGTGTTTTTGTATTAGAATTATAAAACCTCTCAAAATGTGTTTACCTTCATCTTTTAGGGAAAACGTAAGTGACACAGTGAATGCAGCGTAGCATCCATTCTGCCGGACAGGTTTGAAAATGCATGCATCTTTTCCCATGTTACAGATTTTAAGAATGATTAATGATTTAAAAGGATGGCTCAGTAGCATTGTAGTTAGAGATATAAGGCCTCATGGCCCTAGAGACCAGCGTTCAAACCCTAATCCTACTATGTGTTCTCTCCTAGTACACCAAATATCATCCATATCTCAAAGATGTACAGGATAACTAGAATAGTAACAGTAAGTGTCTGAATGACTCTGCAGGGTCAGTTACTGCTTCGTCTCCAATGCTGCTGCAACATACTATCACCAAAGCCTATACTATAATAAACTTGTTCAGAAAAATAGTGAGCATTTACTTATTTGAGTGACACCTTTATCCAAGGTAACTTGCAACATTTACGATACAAGTGGTTACATTACTTTTGGTTTTCCAGTTGGAGCCCAGGCAGGTCCAGTGAGTTGCTCAGGGTCACACAGTGTCAGTAGTGGGATCTGAACCCACAACCTCAGGGATTGAAGTCCAAAGCCTTAACCACTACACCACAATGCTGGCCTTTAATTTTTGTATTAAGCAAATAAAGATTAGGAGGTGACATAATTGAAATGTGTTTAAAGAAATTGGTACAGTAGATCCCAGTTACTTTAAAATAAATTCTGCAACAGGACTACAGGGACACCGTTGTAAACTTGTTAAAAGACAGATTTTGTACAAACCTTAGAAAGTTTTTCTTCATGCAAAGAACCACAGATACTTGGAGTAAATTACCAAGGAGCATGATGGACAGCAGCACTTTAGGGACCTTCAAATATTGACTTGATGTTATTTTGGAAAATCTAGGTGAATAGGATGGACAAGCTTCTTGGGCTGAATGGCCTGTTCTCGTCACAATTTTCTAATGTTTATAGAATTTTTGCAGATAAAGTAAAAGTAAACCATTATTGTGTATCCCCTAACCTTATTACAGCTATTCAGTCATTAATCTTGCTAGTCCTTATCAATTAAAAACATAAAGGTCAATTCTATCAATAGCGGTACATACTTGACTAATGAAGCTTTCCGGCACAACTTGTCTGCCCCTCTGTAATAGTTCACAAGCTGCATTAACCCTGGCTCATGACCTAAAAGTGGGGAAAAAAGAAAAGTTATTTTATAAATATTCACTTGATAGAAACACTAAATAAGATGATAAGTTGCTAATCAATAACCAATGACACTACATGATCTTCCTCCGCCTTTATGGCGGTATGTTAGTCCCATCCTGTCATCACAAGCGGGTAGCTCATTTTACTCAGGCACAAGTATTAAGTCACTTTTCATAACCTACACTAATAATTTGTACTTAATAATAATGTTATATTTTTGTATATTGCACAATTGTCATATACTGTCTTTATCTTTATTGTACTATTTTTATTTTTCTTGTTGCACTGAACATGCCAATGACATAAGATTTCCCTTGGGATGAATAAAGTTCTTATCTTATCTTACATAGTACACCAAGTTAAGAATGGCATGTTAAATTGTGAATAGAATATAAAATTTCCTGACTGAAAAAAAGTTACTTCATATTCTGCGGGACAGTAAACCATAAGATAGCAGGTTCAAGTCCCATCAATGGGTTACTAAATGACTCTGGTGAAGTCACTTAATCCACTAAACTTCAGTAGTAGTAGTGGTAGTGTCATGTGTACAGAGTACAGTGAAAATCTTACTTGCATGTAGGAAACATGCGAACAACATTATTTATTTAGAAGATGCCTTTATCTAAGGCACCTTACAAAGCAAGTTATACTACAAGAATGAGTTGAAGGTGCAATCACAAAAGCACCAGAGTACAACTGTGCCAGAGGGAGTAGTAGTACTAGTGTGTAATTATACAGTACATGCTGCTACACTGAGATGAGAATCAGTCTCCCAACAGCAGGTATCTGGCAGAATAGAGACTAAGTAATTCCAAAATATTTAATGAGAAGCTGCATTTTCAAAAGATATCTAAAGAATTAGTAAATTGAGTGCAGTTCAAATAGACAAAAGGAGATCATTCCACAGCTTTGGAGTAAGAATGAATAATTGATCAATCTTGGCATGTCTGGCAAGAGGAGGGACATCAGCCAACAGGCAGAGGTAGAACACAGACTTCTTGAAGGGACACATGGAAAGACCAAAGACTGGAGACACTGAGGTGCACAACTATTCAGACAACTACAAGTCAAGAGAAGATTTTTGAACTGGACCCTTGCAGCCACCAATCAAGCAGCTGACCTCTGGAGGAGCTGAAGAGGTCTAAGAGCAGTTGATGGAAGCCCCACCAGCAGAAAGTTATGAAAGGCTTTCAAGTGAATGCTTAGCAAAAAATACACTTTAAATCTACACGAGGTAGAAAAGCAAAGTCGCTATACCGAATTATTCTCTTAGTTTACCTCATTGTTATGTCCTGCCACTTGTTATTATGCATTTAGAGTATATAATACTCTAGCGAGACAACATCTGGAGTACTGTGTGCAGTTCTGGTCACAGCACTACAAAGAAGACAAAGCAGCAGCAATGGTATAAGAAAGACATCGCAGCACTAGAAGCTGAGCAGAGGAGAGCAACCAAGTGCATCCCAGGACTTAAGAACATGTTATGCTCTGACAGACTCTGAGAATTAAACCTGTTTAGTCTCAAGCTGAGGAGACTGCATGGGGACCTAATCCAGGTCTTCAAACTTCTCAAAGGCATTGATGAAGTATATCCAGTAGAGTTCTTTCAACCTAATAGTGTAGTTAGGATATAGCAGGTTGGATAATGGATGGATGGGCTTCATTGGAAATTAAGAGGAAGAGCATTTAGGACTGAAACCAGGAAGTACTTCTTTGTACAAAGAGTTTTGGGAATCTGGAACAAACTACTGAGACACGAAGTTGAAACAGAAACTCTGAGAAACTTTTATGAAGAATCTGAATGAGATATGGGGACAGCTTAGCTATTAGCTAAACAAACGCGCTTGATGGACTGAACTGTCTCCTCTTGTTTGTCAAATTTCCTATGTCCATGTTTGTTACATTTCTGTGTATGGGAAGAAATGGTGAATTGGAATGAGGGTTGTGTATGGTTTCAGGATTCTCATCTTAACATATTCCTCCTATACGCAGAAATCAATGGAAATGGCACTTTACATTATTTGACACTACCAGTTTTTTCTGATCATAATATACATTGAGATAAGTTCACAAATTACAGTACTATTGCATCGGATTTTTGTCAGCTGTTCTGAGGAGACATGCCAGTAAGAATGTCATTGTACTACATACTTGACAATAATCTTGATTTGACATAAATAGGCTCTTGATACTCCATTAGTCTAGTGTGCAGTGTAAGCAGAATCTCTATGCTTAGGTTTAACAGAAGTCGTTGTTACCCACTGTTACTGTTACTCTTCGGTGGAATTGTGTTCTGTTTACAGTGATTCCAGTGTCCTTTGCCATGACATTAACATCAGGATAGCTTGGAAGTGCCACCTGTGTTACCATTGACTGTTGTATCCCAATTTAGAAACCACTTTATTTTCTAGTGTCCGAAAGCAAAGGAGTCTTAGATATTTCTGCACAATGCGGTCTTAAAAACTAAGTGAAACAGAACTTGACAAACTGAAACAAGTTCTATAGCCTTTGGGGGTTTGTTAGTGCAACGATTTGGCATCAATGGTAATAAGTGCAACAATTCCACAATTGCAGTTGGTGCCAGTAAAAGGGGGTGGGGGTCACTGATTTAAAATGTCACAACTTAGGTGAGTTTAAGCCAGCAGCAAGCTCGGTCGTTTTGGGGCATGTTCAGCCGAGGTTAACTAGAAAAATGTTTTGTTTTTTTTTTAAATACAAAGAACAGAAGCCTACAGGATCCCTAAATAACGGATCTGTTAAGGACACCAGTCAAATCAGGTTAACTGGGGATGTGTTTGGCTGGCCTCTGAAGACAATGGCAGTGTCACGTGAGCAAACCCCACCCTAGTTTACAAGATGCAGAAACATCCGTTTTAAGGCATCGATTCACGTTAATATTTTGAAAGCAATGTTACAATTAGAACTGAAATAAATCAAATGAAATGCATGGTTCTGTTACTGCTTTTCTTTCCGGTTTTCAATTCTGACAGTCAAGAGCCACTGGCTACTTACCAAGCCTTCCAAAGGGCAGCCGGTTCCTTTCTCCCAGCATTAAATTAAATCTGGGATTGTCGCGTTTTAATTTCCTCCATTGTCCGGTGGAGAGCAGCATTTTGGAAACTTCGGCATACACGCTGCTATTTTCGTCTCTGGTGACGAAAGTGTACATGGTGGCACCGGCGCTTAACAACACAAAGCCGGCTAAACGCGCCTCCTCCTCCTCCACGAGTGGAGCTCCAGTCTGCTGCCGCTGTGACCGCCGACTCCGCTCTGACTCATCAGTACCGCTGCACCCGCGGCGCGCTCGTTATACGCCGGGAGGACAGCAAGTTATTTAAAGGAAACTCTTGACCACTCACTTACGGTGCGCGACGAAACGAAAGCACATTGACAATTTGCCGCCCAACGAAGATCTCGGTCTGACGCTTTTCTGTTTCTGAAGACTTGGAAACATTTCCCCAGTCTGCGCTTTTCAGAAGGGTTCGCAGTTTACAACTAATTTAATACACAGGCTTCTGCTAAACAGATCCATAGATAGTAAATGCACCAAAGTTCAGCTGTCTTTATCAGTTTCTGTCCGTTCTCGGTTTCTCCGACAGCCACTACAGAACCCAACCTGTGTCCTTTTTATTTTATTTTCCTTTATTCCTGCTTGCAGCTGTCAACGCCAGTCTGCGATCGCATCTTAATTACGCAAGCGTACAGTGAGCCGTATGGAATTCTGGGGAATGTAGTCTTGTGTGCAACAATCGCCCAGCATTGGCAAAGGACTCCTGCACATGGACTAACTGACCAGATTTACATAATTCCAAAACCGGACACAACTTATTATTCCAGGGGATGTAGTTGACGTAGATTAATACATTTTATGAAAATGAGCATTAATTTGAAGAGCGGCATCATCTGAAGTTTTGAGTATGTTGTACAAATGCGAGAAGCAGTAGGGTGGTTTGGGGGTTGTACCCTTGTAGTTTTATGTGCCTTGTAAAAATTTATTTAAACAGTTCACTAGGAGCTGGGGGTTTCTTCCTTGGATATCCTTGCATATTTATTCAATGATTGATTGGTCTTCTCCTCTGTCAATGAAGGAACACCACATTCCATGTATTACACTTACCTAAAGGAATATTCCACCCAAATATATATATATAAATATTTTTGTATGTTACCCCATTTAGTTTGTAGTGATGCCAGAGAAAAATGTTTAATTTCATGTTTTCATGAAAAACATAGATTAAAAAAAAGTTCATGATGTAATACAGTCCAATGACAATCTATGTGGAAAACATTCATGAAAAAAAAAATCACGTTACTTGTCTCGCAGAATCCACGTGTCAGCTGTCCAGTGGTACGATTAAAAAAAATAAATGAAATAGACTGGTGGATGTTGAATTCAAAATCTCAATCTCATGTGACTTGCGTTTCCTGCTTATGATGTGCTCGGATTTTTTCAGACGTATCTGTTCAATATTATTTTAGCAAAAAATTCCTTTGTTTTGCACCACCAACGGTCTCCATCCATCTTGAGAGGATCTGCAGAGAAAAATGGCAGACAATTTCCAAATGCCTGTGTGTGGAGCGTGTTGTGTCAAACCCATGAAGTCTACAGGCCGGAGTCGCTGTGAAAGGGGCTTTAACAAAGTAAGATTAGCAAGATTAGGTTTAGGGTTAGGGCTACTGTGAATACTTATGCCAATGTGATACAGTATTTCAGTTTCAAAAATGTCTAATTTCCTCTTTTCACTTTTGGGGTATTGAGCATAAGGCTAGATTTACCTGATTTATATAAAATAATTTCTCAACTGAGACCCTCCACCTGTGTCCTTGACCCAATACCAACAAGTTTTTTCAAAGAAGTATCAGGCGTGCTAATTGATAATATTATTGACATGGTAAACTCATCATTAGATACGGGGGTCTTCCCAGACTATCTTAAGACTGCTGTAGTTAAACCCCTACTCAAGAAAAATAATCTTGACCCCTCTGCTTTTGAAAATTTTAGACCCATTTCTAACCTGCCTTTCTTAAGTAAAATTTTAGAGAAAGCAGCCATTATGCAGTTAAATGACCACCTCAATAAACATGCTATTCTTGATAAATTTCAGTCGGGTTTCAGAACAAATCACAGCACAGAAACTGCACTCGTTAAAGTAGTAAATGACTTGCCGGTAAATGCAGACAGAGGCCGTTTATCTGTTCTCATCCTCCTAGATCTGAGTGCCGCATTTGACACCATTAATCACAACATTCTTAGAAATCGGCTTAGTCAATGGGTGGACCTCTCTGGCAGTGTCTTAAATTGGTTTGAATCCTACCTGGCAGGTAGAAAATTCTTTGTTAGTTGTGGTAATTACAACTCAAAGACACATGATATCCGATATGGTGTTCCACAAGGCTCTATCCTGGGTCTGCTGCTCTTTTCAATCTATATGCTTCCGTTAGGTCAGATTATCTCAGGGCACAACGTGAGCTACCACAGCTATGCTGATGACACACAGCTGTACTTATCAGTAGCACCTGATGACCCCGATTCTGTTGTCTCACTAACACAGTGTCTTACTTGTGTTTCTAATTGGATGAATAGTAATTTTCTCAAGCTAAATAAAGAGAAAACAGACATTTTAGTGATTGGCAATAATGGAGACAATGAGATTACTGTATTACAAATAAACATGATGCATGTGGATTAAAAGTCAAGACGGAGGTAAAGAACTTAGGGGTAACTGTTGACTGTGACCTGAATTTTAAATCGCATATTAATCAGATCACTAGGACAGCATTTTTTCACTTAAGAAACATAGCAAAAGTTAGACCTCTTATATCATTGAAAGATCCTGAGAAATTAGTTCACGCTTTTGTTCTCAGTCGTCTAGATTACTATAACGCACTCTTCTCAGGACCACCCAAAAAAGACATAAATCGTTTGCAACGAGTGCAGAATGCAGCTGCTAAAATCCTAACTAGGAAAAGAAAATCCGAGCACATTTCTTCAGTTTTGATGTCACTACACTGGTTACCTGTGTCATTCAGAATTCTGCTTATGGTTTATAAAGCCTTAAATAATCTCGCTCCATCTTATATATCAGAGTGTCTGACACCTTATATTCCAAATCGTAACCTCAGATCCTCAAATGAGTGTCATCTTATTATTCCGAGACCTAAACTTAAAAGAAGTGAGGCGGCCTTCTGCTGTTATGCACCTAAAATCTGGAATAGCCTGCCAATAGGAATTTGCCAGGCTGATACGGTGGAGCACTTTAAAAAACTGCTGAAAACACATTACTTTAACATGGCCTTCTGATAACTTCACCTTCATTTAATCCTGATACTCTGTATATTCAATTCATTATCATAACTATTCATGGTGGCTCTAAAATCCGTACTGACCCCTACTCTCCCTTCTGTTTCTTTTCCTGGTTTTCTGTGGTGGCGACCTGCGCTATCACCACCTAATCAAGGCACCGTGATGTCCTACATTGATGGATTAAAAGCCAGAAGTCTACATGACCATCATCATCAAGTCCTTCCAAGAGAACCCTAAATCCAAAGAGGACTGTTTCATTTATGTTAGGTAGAATGCCCAGCGGGGACTGGGTGGTCTCGCGGCCTCTGAACCCCTGCAGATTTTATTTTTTTTTTCTCTCCAGCCATCTGGAGTTTTTTTTTTGTTTTTTCTGTCCTCCCTGGCCATCGGACCTTACTCATATTCTATGTTAATTAGTGTTGTCTTATTCTAATTCTTACTTTGTTTTTTATTTCTCTTTTCTTCGTCATGTAGAGCACTTTGAGCTACATTATTTGTATGAAAATGTGCTATATAAATAAATGTTGTTGTTGTACAACAAAACAAAATGTGAAAAAAGTGAAAGGGTCTAAATACATTTTGAAGACAATGTACACTTACCTTCATTATCCTGCCTTCTGCCTGATACTACTAGGAAAGCCACCCTTGAATGGAGAAAGTGAATATGGGACATGGATCAATAAATGAATTCTCATTTTGCAGACCAACTTTACTAGGACAACAAAGGCACTTTACAAAGCAAAGAAGTTCATGATTCTAAGTAACAAGAAACAACAATCCAAGACTATTAAAGGCATGATAAATGAAAGCAAACCAGTCTTTGAAATAAGCATGTATGGATCCCAGTAATCCGTCTGAGAATGGATGCAGGCATGACAGTACATTTCTATTTTCAGAGGAGGAGAGGAACACTCAGATGGTGTGGCCTTCACCAGTCTTGTCAGTCAGTCCGTCATTGCAATCATCTAACTTTCTAAGTTTTGAACAGAGTCATGGGAGTCTGCTTGAGCCAATCCCAGCTAACATAGGGTGCAAGGCAGGAACAAACCCTGGACAAGGTGCCAGTCCATCGCAGGACAAACACACACCAGGACCAATTTAGGATTGCCAATTCACCTAACCTGCACGTCTTTGGACTGTGGGAGGAAGCCGGAGCACCCAGAGGAAGCCCACACAGACACAGAGAGAACATGCAGACTCTATGCAGGGAGTACCCAGGGTGCGAATCTTGGTCTCCTTAATGTAAGGCAGCAGCACTACCACTGCACCACCACGCCACCCCCTTCAGAAGGTATGACTTGCAAAGCCGAGTGCCATCAAGTGAGGTTTCAATATTGATGATTGCGAATAATAGAAGAAAGGGTTCAGAATGGAGATCTAGTGAGAAGGAGACGAGGTTTTTGAGTTGAGGTGGAAATCTCTTACAGAACAGTCCCGTTTTGTTCATATTTTGCTGTAGGAAGTTAACTACTGTTATTGAGGAAAGCAATGAGTTTGTCCATACCTGATATGAATGAAGCCTAAAGTGACCTTCATATTTAAAAATCATCATTGGGCCATATGTTTTGGGCGTGCACCAAATTAACATCATTCTGGACCAAAGTCTTTAAAAGCCTTTCAGACAGCCTGAATGTCACAATTTCTCCTAATCCACTAACAGCTGCCTTTGGTGTACTTCCAGATGGGCTTAAAGTGGAGAAGGACAAACAAACTGTAAGTGAATTTACTTCACTATTAGCATGTAGACTGTCTTGCTCAACTGGAAGAATCGTAACTCTCCAATTCGAAGTCAGTGGGTAACTGATGTTATATGCTATTTGAAACTGGAAAAAATCAAATTCTCACTTAGAGGATCTGTTCAAAACTTTTTTTTAAAACCTGGCAGGATCTAATTAATAACATTTTAGAATAAGCATTTAAATCAAGGAAGCAGATTCTCTCCCCTCTTTCGTATTTTATTTATTGTTATTCATTTATCAATTTATCTATTTACTTATTTTTACTAGTTTAAAGTTTTACTCTGCTGGCCTTGCTCTCTTTCTCATGGGTGGGGGTTGACTTGTTACTGTTAAACCCGACTTGCTTGTATGGAATGTTATTTGATTTTAATAAAATCAATAAAATGCAAAAAAAAAAAAAGAATGTCATCTTGAAGTGAATCAAGTATCCAAGTATGACACATTAGTATTGTAAGCAGTGCAAGTCGAGGCACATCACAGCAGGGACAGCTGCAGACTACTCAAGTCACCACCAGACCAATGGACTCCATTCCTCTACAGAGGTTCATTCCAGCCAGCACGTTCAGTACAGAGAGCTTCAGCTGCTTTAGGGGAGCGTTAGGATCAGCAGGATGGAAGACAGAACTGAGGCTAAGAAGAAGTACCTCAAGCGGTAATCCAGGATCAACAGGAATGTGAAGGTCAGTTATAATATGTGAGCAGTCCCACTGATGACTGAAAACATTTAAATAGACATGAAGGCAATGAACGCATTCCATTTACTTTCTATTTCTGGACAGAGCTAAAAAAAAAAAATACTCTTATGGGGAAGAGTTTCCCACACCTCATGCAATATTATTACAAAGCTAAGGCACAGTAGCACTTTGCTTTTCTTCTCTCAGTCACTCTCTGCCTCCTTCTCCTCTGCTCCTCTCAGCAAGCTTTCTCCTCCTTCCTCCCGATTCTAATTCCCTGAGTTGAGACAGGCGGCTTCTTTTATGTAAAACTTAGGAGTGCTTCCGGTGTCCCATAATTGTGGCCCAGAAGTACTTTGGGGTGAGGCTGGAGCCCAACAACGCAGGGCTCGCGAGTTTTTTTCTGTGCCCCCTGAAAGTGACCACAAAATCCAACAGGGCTGAGTCAAAGAACTCCAATTCCCATGATGCCCTGTGCAAATCTATGGCACTGCCACAATCCAGGGGTGGCTGCCATCTAGAATTCCAGGAGAGACAATGCCCTGTGCAGACTCTCTCCCCCAGTCCTTCCAAACTGTGGGCATCCCTGACAAGTAAGGTTCTTGGGTCACACTCCCCCATAGTATCTAGCTCTTTAGTAACAATGGGGGAAATCAGATGAGAGAAATATGGTGCAAAATGTGAAATATACTTAACTTGAGGCAGCACAGTGGCACAGTGGTAGCGCTGCTGCCTCGCAGTAAGGAGACCCGGGTTCGCTTCCTGGGTCCTCCCTGCGTGGAGTTTGCATGTTCTCCCCATGTCTGCGTGGGTTTCCGCCAAGTCCTCCCACAATCCAAAGACATGCAGGTTAGGTGCGTTGGCAATCCTGGTGTGTGGTTGTGTGTGCCCTGCAGTGGGCTGGCACCCTGCCAGGGGTTTGTTCCTGCCTTGTGCCCTGTGTTGGCTGGGATTGGCTCTAGCAGACCCCCGTGACCCTGTGTTTGGATATAGCAGGCGGGATGGTAACTATTTAACTTGCTTTAAAATTCGCTACAAAATTCAATGTAGTATAATCATTTATACTACATACATATCCAAGCTGAAGAGAAGCCATTGGAACAGTACAATAATCATCAAGTCTTCAGTGGGGAATTCTGATGATTGTACGCCCATTTCAGCGGAGTGCAAGGCAGCATTCTTCTTGCAGACAGCCTCTGGCTTCTAGATGGTTCGTCTCCATTATAAATACTCACACATTTTTCATATTCAGTGAGCTTTTCTTGAAACCTGCCAGGTATGGGTAACAACCATCTGAGCTGTTATTTATGGACCGAAATTGCACCCTTTTAACTACCTGTGCACAGATGGCTTCTGTCTTAAAGTGATGGGTCAGGCCTGTTTGAATCAACCACAATCCCAGCCTGAAAGAACTGGCCTTACATCAGCTGCATCGGGCTCACATTTTCATTTCTGGTTACAGGGAGTGAATACTTATACAATCAGTTATTCTGTGGTTTATATTTGTCATTAATTTGGACAACTTTGTTGAGATCTGTTTTCATTTTGACATTAAAGAGTCTTTTCTTTGTTGATCAATGTAAAATAAGTCAACTTAAATCCACTGTGACGCAATATTGTATAACAATAAACTGTGAAAACTTCCAAGGGGATGGATATTTTTGAAAGGCACAGCTTTTTTATGTTTATGTTGCACCTTTTGTAAGCCATTCTAAATTTGTAATCATTGTTGTTAAACGAGATGTGCTCTTGATATAAAAAACTGAATTCAACTCAGTCTCCTGGCTTATACTGCATATACAGTATATGTAGTGGGTTACTTCACAGTGCTGCCAGCTAACTTCGCAAGTGTAATCGGAGTCCTCCAGCTTAGCAGTAAACATCAGCATAAAGAATACAGTGGAACCTCGGGTCACGAACGTCTCAGACCACGTGCAAATCGGGTTACGACCAAAAAGTTCGCCAAACTTTTGCATCTGTTCACAACCAAACACTTGTGTGACGTCACCAAGCCAGTTTCCCTTCCGGTTCGTATGCACCGATGATTTCCACACGTGTTCAGTCTCTCCCTGTGCATTCGCTGTGAACTCTTTGTGCTCTATTTTGTTTCTCTTCCGGTTCGTATGCGCCGGTGATTTACGCACGTGTCTCTCCCTGTACAGTACATTGTTCTCGGTCAGACATGCATCACACAGAGGGACTTTGTGGTATAGCAGGTCCACAGCTCACGTCAAGAGGTTAGTTTTAAATAAATAATCGCCGCGCTACAGCTGCCACGTCCTCTTCATAAACAGAAGCGTGAGGCGGCTAAAGGGAGGAAAAAGAAAAGAAAGACGGAGGTTGCAGAGTGAGGAAGTAAGCAGGAAGCAGTGTGGAAAGAACCAGTGTGAGCGTGCGAGCGCATGCTCGCAGGCAGGCAGCTGGACAGTGAGCCCAAGCAGGGGTGGGGCAGAAGGAAGCGGTCGCTCCAGCTGAGCGATCAAGGAGCTGGAGTGAACAGAAGAAGGACGGCTGGCCGCGTAAGACTGAGAAGGCAGCAGGAGTCGTGAGGCTTGGGCGGTGAATTCCCTGACGTGGGCGTCCTGTCCGCCAGGGAAGCCAAGTCTCGGTCTGGAGAGTGCGCGACCGAAGCCAGGGATCGGGAGGCCTCCAGACCAAAAGGAAGAAGGAAGGACAGCTGCAGGTAGAGTGGCTCCCCTGCTGCGAAGCCTGGATAGGGAGAAGCAGGGGGGTGACCAGTTAAAGAATGCACCGGGCTTGTTTTTAAAGAGACTGCTTCCAGCATTGTTTTAACCTCGTTGGATTTAATGAAGACTTTTTTCTATTGGATTTTAACCTCCACTTCACTTCTGTTTTTATGGGATTATTTATTTATTGAAGGATTCTGAAAGCACTGCACTTTAACTTGGACTTTGTTTCTGATTGTTGTTTTGTTGATTTTAATCAAAGCACTTGGCACTTTTTGCACCATCCGATCGCTCCATTGTAGTGCCTCACTGTCGTGCTCATCGGTAGCATTACCGACGGTGACGGGTTTAAGGGCGAGATGGGAGCATGCAGCGAACCCGCATCGTCACAGACTTCACCTCAAAACTGTAATCTCCTCTCCACGCAGTTCCTCCTCACTTCTTTCATGCCAGAACTCGACTCATGCAAGGTTAGTTTATGGTTAGTTTTTGTATAAATTAAGGATTTTTCAAGTGTTCATTTTTTTTCCCTGTGCTTAAAACACATTAAAAAAAGTGTTTACAGTGAGCGGTTCATAAGGCTGTAGCGTGAACTCTTGCAATGTTAGTTTTCTATGTTCAAGGTTTTCTCAGTGTTATTCAATGTTTTTACATTTAGTTTACTATTACACTGTGCATTCTATGATATAATTAACTATTTTTGTGCTCAAAAATCTTTAAAAAATATATATTTACATACAGTTTGTACGGTCCGGAACGGATTAATTGTATTTACATACAGTCCTGTGGGGGAAATTACTTCAGGTTACGACCAAATCGGGTTGCAACCAGAGTTTTGGAACGAATTACGGTCGTGACCCGAGGTTCTACTGTACTCATGGAAATGCTGTGTGCATTTGGGTATAATACTTGTGGCCAACAGGGGGTGCACCAGCTGCCCAAACCGACACAAACAGACGCAAAGCACAAGTTTAGAACAACACAGTTTTTTATTTAACTATGGGAAACACTTTCGCTTGTTTCCCACCTGCACAGCACAGTATACACCAAGCATAATAAATAAATAAATAAATACACCACTTGTCTTTGTCTTTCTGCTCTCTTTCTATTTCTCTCTCGTTCCCCTTCCACCCCTCGTACAGCAAGCTTCGTCTGTCTTCCTCCTGACTCTGGCTCCTAGAGCAGTGGCAACGGGCTCTTTTTAAGCCGCACCTGGGAGCACTTCCAGTCACCCTTCTGCTTGATCTGGAAATACTTCTGGGTGAGGCAAAAGCCCAACATAGTGGGACTCCTCAGCCCCTGCAGCACCCTTGGAACCCAACAGGGCTGTGCCGAACTCCAACTCCCATGGAGCCCTGAGGGAATACAAGGCACCATTGCAACCCGGGGGGCTGCCATCTAGTGCTAATGCCCAGTGCATGTTCTCTCCCCGGGGTCCTTCCAGTCTGAAGGAGTCCCAGCCGGGCAAGGGCACTGGCCGTCCACCACATACTGCAGGACCAACATAAAACATCTGAATGTGACTCCAACATGTCAGGTTTGTCAACTCAAAATACACATTTCTATGTTTTTTTTTCCCCTAAAACTCTGGAGTAAAAGATTAGAGAATTTGTGCATCGTGACCTGAAGAGGAGGAAATACTTCAGCTGTTCCTGCTGCACCTCTGATGCTGTCTTTGTTGAAATCAGCTGACACGCTAGTTGCTATGCAACAACCTGCAAACCTGATGACACCTGAAACTGTGCGCTTGGGATGTGCCGGTGACAGACAAATGAAGTTCTCTCGGTGAGGTCAGTAGTAAAATGTACTATTTGAATTTATATTTATTTTTAATACATAGGACATTTAGTTTTATTAAATTTAGTTACTTTATTGCTGTACATCACAAAAGGTTGGAATGATATTAGAGTGATTACAGTATAGTATTGCACACAAGGATACATTTACATTCACAATGCATGCATATTTTAAAGAGGCTGTGAAAATACTGTCGTTTCTTTATAGCAATGTGCAAAATGTTTATATTGGATTTTGTAATTTAATGTTTTCCTTTGCTGTTTTAAATTTAATATAATAAATAAGTGTGTGCATTAACAAAAACATATAGATGGGGTACCAGGTCTGGGTTGGCTCCACCACCCATGGCACTTCTCAAACCCGGGACCTTCGATAGGCATGACTGGCATGAGCCAGCAGGCAAGGGATGGTGTAAAGTGCATACAGTTCTTTAAATCCACAAAAATAAAGTGCTCCAAACAAAGTGCAGTGCAGATCTCATTTAAATATACAGTATACTAAATAAAATAAATAATCTGCAATAAAAACATGTCATCAATGAAGGAGTAAAATCAGTCAATAAATAATAAATAAATGTTAAAAATACAACTTGGAAAGGTAAAACAAGCACACACAGACACATATGGGCTTCTTTCCTTTCACCTTCTCCGGTCCTCGTCAGGACTGATGGGCGTCCACCCAACACGTCCCACCACATTCACTTTGATCTATCAGAGTTTGTGAGGCTCAAGGACTGTGTGAGCAACACTGGAGTGCCACAAGAAACGGGCCTGTCTGCTTTCCTCGCCACTCTGTACACCTCAGACTAGAAATGTAACAGCAGGTCATGTCACCTAACAGAAATTCTCAGATGATCCTGCCCTTATGGGGGGCATTGATAATGGGGGAGAGACACAGGAAGGAGTTAGGGGGAGAACTTTGAGAATTGTTGGCAACTTAACATCAGCAAAACCAAAGAACTGCTTATTGACTTTACCAAACCAAATAGCCTCTATGTCCAATCACTATTCGGGGTATGGAGGTAGAGGTAGTCCACTCCTACAAGTACTTGGGGAGGTCCACATTAATGAAAAGTTGGACTGGACTCAGAACATAAAAGAATTATATAAGAAAAGGCAGAGCAGACTCTTCTTCCTTAGGAGACTTTAATGTGGGTAGTGACATCCTTCACATCTTCTACAACGCTGTGGTAGCCAGTGCGATTTTCTACGCTGTGGTGTACTGGGCTGGTAACATCACTTCAAGAGAGGCCCACCAAATCAATAAGCTAATTAAAAGGGCAGGCTCAGTTATGGTATGCACTTTGGACCCCCGAGACGTTGCAGCAAAGGAAAGAATGAAAACAAAACTAAGTGCCGTTATGAACAAAGCTGCACATCCACTCTCTGATACACTAACACTGTGAGGACAACAAAATGTTCAGCAGAAACGTGTGAAGAAATGCTGTGGGGGTCCTTTATACGAACAGTAATACGCCTGCATAATGAATCATTTGTGACTGGGACTGTCAAGTCAGAACATTTCTTTTTAATTTTCTTCCATTTCAGTCATTATGGTGTGTGTTCAGACCAAAATGTGTGTATATTTATTTATTTATCCATTTATTTATTTCAGTTATTCGTAAGAAGCCAAATTTTATCTTTATTAACCAAAGTATCTATCTATCTATTATATAGTGCCTTTCACTCCTATCTATCCATCTATCCATTATCCAACCTGCTATATCCTAACTAAAGGGTCACGGGGGTCTGCTGGAGCCAATCCCAGCCAACACAGGGCGCAAGGCAGGAAACAAACCTCGGGCGGGGCGCCAGCCCACTCCTATCTATCTATCCATCTATCTAATGAACCTCTATAAAATGCCAAATTTCCTCTTGGGGATACATAAAGTTATATGTATCTATCTATCATATTGTGGTTTTCATCCATCCACAGTGCCTTGCAAAAATATTCATCCCCACCATTGTTTGTCCTGTTTTGTCGCATTACATCCTGGAATTAAAATGGATTTTTGTGGGGGTTAACATCATTTGATTTACACAACATGCCTACTACTTTGAAGGTGCAAAATAGTTTCTATTGTGACACAAACAATAATTAAGACAAAAAACAGAACACTAGAGCGTGCATAGGTATTCACCCCCCAGCCACTTCAAGTCGTGCCACAGATACTTCATTTGATTGAGGTCTGGGCTTTGACTCAGCCATTCCAAGACATTTAATTTAAATGTTTCCCATTACACCACTCCAATGTTGCTTCAGCTGACTGTTTAGGGTCATTCATTGTCCTGCATCTCAAATCTCTGGCAGACTGAAGCAGGTTTTCCTCCAGAATTGCCTTATATTTAGTGTTATCCATCTTTCTTTCAATCCTGACCAGTTTTCCAGTCCCCCCAACACGATGTTGCCACCACCATGTTTCACTGTGGGAATGGTGTTCTCAGGGTGATGGGGAGTGTTGAGTTTGTTGCACACAATGTGTTTCCCATGATGGTTGAAAAGTTCAGTTTTACTCTCACCTGACCAGAGAATCTTCTTCCATGTGTTTGTGGAGTCTACCACATGCTATTGAGAAAGCTCCAAACATTTTTCCTTTTTGTTCTTCTTTTTCTGGTCACACTTCCATAATGCTCTGCTCTGTAGAGTGTATAGCTTAAAGTGGTCCTATGAACAGATACTCCCATCACTGCTGTGGATCTTTGTAACCATTTCAGTGTTATCCTTGGTGTCTTTGATGCATCTCTGATTAAAACCCTCCTTGATCAGTCTGTGAGTTTTGGTGGGTGGCCTTCTCTTGTCAGGTTTGTAGTGCTGTCATATTCTTGCCATTTTGTTTAAACAATGCTCTGTGGGACATTCAAAGTTTGGGATTTTTTTTTCTCTGTACTTCTCCGCAACTTTGTCTCTGACCTGTTCGGAGTGCTGCTTGGTCTTCATTTTTCTTTACTCAGTGGTGCTGCCAAGTCAGGGGCCTTTCATCACAGGCATTATGTGACAAATCATGTGACACTTTTGTTGTGCACAGGTGGACCCTTATCAACTAATTATGTGACTGCTGAAGTTAACAGGTTGGACCAGACATTATTTTGGGTTTCATAGCAAAGGGGATGACTCACAGCTGTTCTAATTGAACATTTTTTACACACACACACACATATACATATATACACACACATATATATATATATACATATATACACACACATATATATATATATACACATATATACACACACATACATACATATATACATATACACACACATACATACATACATACATACATAGATCTTATATATATATATATATATATATATATATGTAAGAAGAATATATATATTGTGGCAGATGGACGGGGCCCATGCCTGGCTGGGACGCCCCTTCACCAATTCTGCCAGGCGGACAAGGGTGGGAAGCCCATTATCTCCCCCTGGACGCTAGATGGCAGCATCCCTGGGTTGCAGCGGTGCCTCGGACTCCCCCAGGGCTTCATGGGGATTGGAGTTCTGTGCAGCTCTGTGGGGTTACACGGGCGCCGGCAGGGGGTGCTGCACCAGGAACGCCTGGCCCCTTTTGGGCACTGGTTTCGCCGCACCTGGAAGTGCAGCTGAAGGCCAGCAATCAACCACCTGGAGCACTTCGAGGTGCCTGATAAAAGGGAGCCAGAAACCACCACTCGTTGGCCAGAGTTGGGAGGAGGACTGAGCTTGAGGAGGAGGAGTGGTGGCGGAAGAGATAAAGGATAGTGCTTGGGTGTTATTTGTGCATGGGACTGTGTTGTGGCTGGAGGGATTACGGGGAAGACGTGCCCTCCAGCTGAAGAAAAATAAAAGAGTATTTGTTTTACACGTGCCTCCCGAGTCCAATCTGTGTCGGGTCGGGCGAAACATAGCACCTTTCTTACAATATATATATAATTTAGCATTTTTACACACACACATATATATAAGATCTAAGAATATATATATATATATATATATATATATATATATATATGGAAGAGAAGATGGAGGTTCACAAAGGGAGAAAAAATGAATCACACATCATAAAGTAGTTTTTATTCCTGAGCTTTCAACCCCTGCCAGGGGCCTTCATCAGAGGATAATGCTTAGACTTCCAAGAATCAAAGGCAATATATAGCAAAAATTACGGGGTGGGGCGGGGTTATTGGGTGTAAAGTTTCATTTATTATAAACATGTTCTTCTTAAGTTTGTATATGCTGGATTTATGTCCAAGTGTCTGTTGATGGCGTTCACATTTGATAGCCAAGATTCGGCCAGCTCTCTGGCACGTTTAGTACTGGCTTTAAATTTTACTTGTACATTGTCCCAGTTAAATGTATGTCCTGTTGATTTAGTATGTGTATGGATCAGTGATCGTGAGTCCTTTCTCCTGACGGAGTTGCGATGTTCCTGTATACGTGTTGCGATTCTTTTTGATGTTTGTCCAATGTATACCGCTGGGCAAGAAATGCATGGAATGCTATAAACTGCGTTTTTGTGTTTCTGCTGTCGATTTCTTGTTTTTAGCATTAAAGAGGAACATCGCAACGCCGTCAGAAGAAAGGACTCACGATCACTGATCTATTTGCATACTAAATCAACAGGTGCTTGTTGCTGCTGTTGTTCTACGCAGACGCTCAGGGCGCTAATAAGTTAGCAATATCAGAAAGTCAAGTGCACTGCCGCGGCCCGTTTATTTTTATTTTTTGTTCCAACTGACTGCCAAAATGGAAGATTAAGATCTTTTAAACTAAAGGAAAATAAGAAGGACTTTTACAAGAAAGTGACGAATATTTTCATGAAGGATAGGCACATGGACTTCCTTTACAAATAAAGGAAAAACCATAAACGGTTTTCAATTTTATAAAAAATGGAATCAGACTAAGGGGAAAAAAAAAAAAATTCAATATTTAAAAACTAGATCTTGACCTTAAATAAAATATTCTTTTGTTTTTATTGTTATTCTTTTGTTGAACAGTATGTATTAAAATTGATTCAAGCATCAGAATTAAAAGCTTTTAAAAACAACTAAATATTTCAATAAAGGTCAAAATTGAATTCTGTTTTTTTGTACACCTCTCTATACTTTCATTTGTATTGAATGAATATGAATTGTGCATTTGCAACGGCAAATTTAGAACACATGGAGGGTGCAAAGCAAATGCGCTGTCTCTGTTCTCTCTTGCCGCTATAAATGTAATGTTATTTCTTAGCCAAATATGTACCTTACCTATGTGTGTATTTAAAGAAATGCTGATGAGATATGAAAAATAACCAGCAGTCAATGTGCATGCCGCCAGTTGAATAGTAAACAAGCCTTTCTTCGGGGTTCATATATTTGTAAATCTCACTCTGAAGGAGTCAGTGCCTCACCAGCCATGAACCTCACCGTCAGTCACTGTATGTCGTTCCCACACGTGCCACTCCATGTGCCTGACCTCCGGTCCTCCTCCTCCTCCAGCTGAGGTGGACCTTCTGCCTGCACGGTGCTCAGCTGCTGTCCAGTCCCATGACCCTCCGAGTCTGTGGTCCGATCATTACAATATACTGTATGTCAACTCAATATGCTCTGCAATCCAGTTCACTATGGAAACAGAAATGAACCAATGCATTTATTTCCTGGACATCTCCATTGAAAGAGGTAGCGACGCCACTTTGATTACGACTGTTTATCGTAACGAATGTAATGTAGACAAAATATTACAATTTTCTAGCAATCACCCCTCGACGCATAAAAGGAGTTGTGTTAAGACTCTGTTCAAAAGGATTTACACCCATTGTAATACGAAGAAAACAAAAACAATGAAAGGCACTATCTTTTCTGTCTGTTCACATCAAACAGCTACCCAAGACAGTTATTAAACAATTCTTACACAGGAGACGCCAAACTATTTACTCCAACATGAACCCCCATTCCACCTGGCAGAGCCTTTATTATCATTACAGGGTATCAGAAACCACAGCACGCATCCTCGCCAGGTCAGCCATCAAAGTAGCACAAAAACCAACAAACCCCCTGCGGGCAGCACTTTATAATGGCAAAAGCAGGAATCAGCAGCAGAGATGCAGGAACACAGTATAGGAGTACCATTGCAGTGCATGCCCAGCTGTATATGTGGGACAAATGCCAGCAGAAGGAAAGACCCACGGTCTCTGATATACACACATACAAGTTCAACCGGTCACATGTTTAACTGGGACTTAGTGCAAGTAAAATTCAGGGCTAATTCTAAAAGTGGCAGAGAGCTGCCTGAATCGTGGCTATCAAACGAAAATGCTACCAACAGACACTTGGACGTGAACCTCGCATATGCAGGCTTGAAAAGAAGAACATCCACATATTAAATAAGACTTCATGACCAACACCACTCTCCCCATTGGTTATAAACTGCCTTTGATTCCTGTATGTCTAATCATTTTCTCTGATGATGACTCCCAGTAGGGGTAGAAGGCTTAGGAATAAAAAAACTATTTTAAGATACCAGTCATCTTCACCCTTTATGGATTTCTAGCTACAAATACAGTATATACATATATATTACATTGTTAGTTCTGAATCACAATCTGATTATTTAGGTGGTGGTTACCTACCAGGTAACGCTTGTAGTTGATCGGCCAGTCAGCAAACATTCACCTCTTCCTCAAAGTTGCGAGAAGCAGCTTATAGACATGTGATACAGTACTTGCCAAACAGTACACACTTTTATATCCCCTCTGATGTTGCGCCACAGCGGTAGGTGGTTTGCATATTTGACAGGGTGAAGAGCAGAGTAAATTATTACATTCTTAGTTCTGAATCACAACATATTGTGACATGATAATCTGTACATCATAAAATAGAAGTTTCAGAGAAAGTGTGTAGGAGAGCGAATTCCAAAACTCTCAAGTCCTTTTCCATCATGATACTAGTTAGTTAGGAGGTGATACTGGCTGGCACTGTCAAGTTACTGCACCACTGTTGTGGGTCACCTAGGGTTATTACCAGCAGCCATAATACCTGCACTTCAGAAGATGTCATCCTGCTGAAGCTAAGCATGTTCAAGGCCTGGGCAGTATTTGGATGGGAGACCATCAGTGAAAAGCTTGGATTGCTGCTGGAAGAGGTGTTGGTGAGGCCAGCAGGGAGTGCTTACCCTGTGGGTTTTCTGCTTTTATGAACTGTGTCATTGTTTTTGGATTCTAAGCATTGGATTGTGAATTTGGACTGGTTTGCATTGGATTGCTTTTTAGGAGTATCCTTTTGCCTTTTTTTCATTTGTTGTTCTCTTTTGGGTTAGTCTAAATAAATCCTCCCTTCCTTTGTAAAGGTTCTTTGTTGGCCCTGTGATTTACACCACACGTTTTATGGTTTATATTCTCCCCTTGAAGGACATTTTTGATATATATATTTTTTTGAACATTTAAAGTCATTTTGGGCCTGAACAGGTCAAAGTCTGCCTGTTGAGTTTGGGGTCAGGCTGCCTGAGGTAACACTACCTTTAGGCAGGTCACTGAAAATAGTGGCCTTGTTTGTGGGATCTTTTTTTTGCAGGGCACACACCCCTTTCTGCCATGCCTATGACTCCTACACACAACAATCAGCACCTCTAATACCAATGTCAGTAAGGGTCATTATATGACTTCAA
The DNA here is from genome assembly GCA_026402145.1 of Polypterus bichir lapradei. Classification (NCBI taxonomy): domain Eukaryota; kingdom Metazoa; phylum Chordata; class Cladistia; order Polypteriformes; family Polypteridae; genus Polypterus; species Polypterus bichir. Next base: position 20,164,170 of record JANRMT010062824.1, on the reverse strand, counting down.
ATAGAAATATTTGGGATGTGGCAGGAAAGTAATGTGCCCAGGAAAAACAATCAGACTCCACATGGACAACAACCAGCCAAAACTCAAACCCAAAGATGTGGGAGAAAACTGGTGAACCTGGAAAAAATCCACACCATACAGCAAAGGCCAGGCTAGGATTTGAACCTTGAAGCTCCAAGGCGCTGGAATTAACTACCAAGCCAGCTTCTGGTTTGATAGTACATTGTAACATCAAGAAAACAATTAATAGTCTGGCTTGAAGCCCTGGCACAAACATGGCAGTCAAGAGTCTTCAGGAAGCAAACTACTGCTTAATTATGGCTCTGCCTTTCTGAGGACACCCTTGTGTTTTCCATGTTTATTTGAAAACAGAAGGACATTTAAAAGTTTCTAAATGCAGGCCACCATTTTGCCAAGAATTTTCCCATCCTATGTTAGCTTACTTTGTAAATTATTTATTTAGTAAGGTAATATAATCCTACTTAATCCATCCATTTATCTTCCAAGACACCTACTCCAATATAAGAGCCAGGCTTTTTTGGTTTTTGACCCCATTTGGAAATCTGAGTTTTTAGCGACCCCAGCTGTGTGAAATACTGGCATTCACGTCCCATTCAATACATTATATAATGTTTTTTTTTCTATTTTTAAATATTTTATTGCAACCCCATTAGCATATCAAGTGACCCCACTTGAGGTCACGACCCTAAGGCTGGTAAAAGCTGAGCAAGCGGATAGAAAAATATGTAATTGGATGTTAAAATGTATAACAGAAAAATCTAGAACATTCCTACTGCTTTCATTGGATGATTCTCATCGAAGTTGTTTGTAATAGAGAGATAAGATTACAGTTTATTTGTCCCCAAGGGAAAATGAAAATTTTACAGAAGCGCAAAGAAATAAAATAGATATATTATACACACACACACACACATCAGTCAGCTAGAAACGTTAAAACCACCTGCCTAATACTGTGTAGGTCCCCTGTTTGTTGTCAAAATAGCTCTGACCCATCGGGCACTGGACTCCACAAGACCTCTGAAGGTGTCCTGAGGTATCAGGAGCAAAGATTTTAGCAGCAGATCCTTTAAGTCCTGGAAGCCCAATATGGATTGGACTTGTTTTTAAAGCTCATCCCATAGATGCTTGATTGGATTAAGATCTGAGGAATTTTTAGGCCAAGTCAACACCACAAATCCTTTGTCATGTTCCTGAAAGCAGTGTGGCAGCCACATTATTTGCTGAAAGAGGGCACTGCCATCAGCAAATGCCACTGCCATGATGGTGGTCTGGTGGTCTGCAGTCATCTTTAGCTAGGTAGTCCATATCAAAGTAACCTTCTCATGAATGCCAAGACCCAAGGTTTCCTAGCAGAACATCGCCAAGATCATTACACTGCATCCATTGGGTTGCATTCTTCCCATAGTGCATCCTGCTTTCCTACCTCTTCCACAGGTAAACAATACACACACGTAACCTTTTGTCCACATGATCTGTAGTACTAGGGTGTTGTACCATGTTAGCCACATCCACATGACCTAAAAGAAAACACATTGTATGTGTTATGCTACATTCTTGTTTTTCTCATATCTCTCAGGTTCAGCCCTTACCCTTGTAATTTCTATGTACAGTAATCCCTCCTCCATCGCGGGGGTTGCGTTCCAGACCCCCCCGCGATAGGTGAAAATCCGCGAAGTAGAAACCATATGTTTGTATGGTTATTTTTATATATTTTAAGCCCTTATAAACTCTCCCACACTGTTAACATTATTAGAGCCCTCTAGACATGAAATAACACCCTTTAGTCAAAAGTTTAAACTGTGCTCCATGACAAGACAGAGATGACAGTTCTTTCTCACAATTAAAAGAATGCAAATATATCTTTTCTTCAAATGAGTCTGCATCAGGAGCAGAGAATTTAAGAGAGAGAGCGCGCGCTCGCAAAGAAAAGCAAACAATCAAAAAATCAATACGTGTGCTTTTAAGTAAAGTGGCACTTTTCAGAGGAGCGTCAGTATCTTCTAAGCAAACAGCCTATGTTAAAATAGCCCCTCTGCTCAAATCTCCTCGTCAGGCGCAGAGAACGTCAGAGAGAGAGCGCGAGATTAAAGCAAAAAATCAATACGTGTGCTTTTGTGCTTTTAAATATGCCGAGATAAAGCGGCATTTTTTAGAGGAGCGTCAGTATCTTTTAAGCAAACAGCTTCTGTGCAAACAGCACCTCTGCTCATACTCCCTCGTCAGGCGCAGATAATGTCAGAGAGGGTGAGATAGAGGCAGAGACAAGCAAACAAACACCGCGCGGGATGCATATCTTATAGCATTCAGGAGTTTTAGTTAATATGTAATACATGCTCTGATTGGGTAGCTTCTAAGCCATCTGCCAATAGCGTCCCTTGTATGAAATCAACTGGGCAAACAAACTGAGGAAGCATGTACCATAAATTAAAAGACCCATTGTCCGCAGAAATCCGCGAACCAGCGAAAAATCCGTGATATATATTTAGATATGCTTACATTTAAAATCCGCGATAGAGTGAAGCCGCGAAAGTCGAAGCGCGATATAGCGAGGGATTACTGTATATGACAACTGTCCAGTCTTTGTTGGGTGCAGGTCATCTGCCATTTTCTTAATCATACTAGAACATCCTGTGTACAACATCAGCCTTCTCCTAGTACATTATTGTCTTTTGTTGTTCACTTGACCTTTATCTTGTGTACACACTATAAACTTCTAAATCAACACAGTTTTGTTTTGCTGGGTACTGCTAATTACAGGTAAATCTTTTTATTGTCTCATATGACATTGTTTCATCAGCTGCATCTTCTTTTAAACTAGAAGTCCACATGACCGTCATCATCAAGTTCTTCCATGAGAACCCTGAATACAATGAGGACTGATTGAGGTCATTTATTTTGGGTAGAATGCCTAGAGGGGGCCAGGTGGTCTCGTGGCCTCGGAAACCCTGCAGATTTTATTCTTTTCTCCAGCCATCTGGAGTTTTTTTTTTTTTTTTTTCTGTCCTCCCTGGCCATCGGACCTGCTTTTATTCTATGTTAATTAGTGTTCCCTTATTTTAATTCTTATTTATTTTGTCTTTTTTCTCTTTCTTCATCATGTAAAGCACTTTGAGCTACATTGTTTGTATGAAAATGTTCCATAGAAATAAATGTTGTTGTTGTTATCTGACCAGGCCACCTTCTTCCATTTCTTCACGGTGCAGTTCTGACATTCACAGGCCCATTGTAGGCACTTTCAGGGTGGACAGGGATCAGTGTGGGCACTCTGACTGACAGATATTTATCGGATTTGTGGCCATGCCCAATTTGAGGCAGACCATACGGGTGGGAGCATGGAACATCTCGTCTCTCCGGCAAGATAATCATCTTCCTCTGCTGCTGGAGGAGCTGTGTAAACTCCACGTTTCAGTGGCGGCACTCTCTGAGGTGCGCAGACCGGGGACTGGCCAGATCTCTGTAGATTGATACACCTTTCATTGGTCTGGTCGGTCTGATGGCTGTCATACTCAGGGAGTAACTGTAGCTGTAGTGGATTGGCAACTTCCGATGGTGTCCGATGTCACTCCTTTCAATGAGCGTATTATGAGGGTCAGATTACGGCACTCCCTGGGTGCCTTGTCTGTTGTCTCAGTGTATGCTCCGACCGTGATGAGTGATGTCTCGGCAAGGGTGACATTTTATTTGCAGCTTTGCTTGGTGGTTGATGGGTGCCCACGAGGTGACATTCCTCTGGTCGTGGGTGACTTCAATGCAACCACTGGCACTGACAGGGCTGGCTATGAGGATTGTCTTGGTCCCCATGGGTCTGGTGACCGTGGAGAAAGTGGCTCCATGTTCCTTGGCTTTGCAAAAGGTCAGGGGCTGTGAATTGCTGGATCCTGGTTCCAGTGCCCTGAACCGCATCATTGGACTTGGTACTCCAATACTGGTGGTGCAGTGAAGGAGATTGATCACATCCTCGTGGGCAAACGCTGGAGGCTCTTGCAAAACTGCAGGGTCTACAGAAGTGCCCAGTTTGTGACTTCTGACCACACACTTGTTGTTGCTACTCTTAGGATCCAGCTTAGGTCCAGTAGGTTACCACCTCCTAGGAAAATGAGCCTGGACTTGGCCAGACACCAAGACCAGGCTGTTTCTAATGAATTTGCACACAGTTTGTGTGAGGAACTTTCAGATTTGGGTACGACTGCTGATCCTAATTTAATGTGGGAGACCTTCTGTGACAAAGACCCTGAAGGTTGCTGAGGGTTGTGTTGGTGTTACCGGTGTTCCCAGAAGGAGGTGTTTCATCTCGCAGGGCACCCTGGATACCATCGAGAGGAGTCGCAGCCTCTGGTCTGTACCGGGAACTGAGAAGGATGGCTGCGAGGGCTCTGAAGGCAGATAAAGAGGCGTTTGTTAGAGGAATCTGTGAGCAAGTGACTGTGGTCTATCGACCCATGTCCTGCTTACAGAGGAATCGCATTACGCACATCTGAATCTGTTCCTCGGAGAGTCGCAGTCAGGGCAGCTGATGGAACGGTCCTTACAGATGACACTGCAGTTGTGACCCGTTGGGTTGGCTACTTTGAGCAGTTGTTCAAAGCTGATCCTCCGTCTAGGACGTTGGATATCTCTGGGTCCACGGTTCTTGAGGCTGATCCTCCAATTAGCTGTGAACCACCCAATCTCACTGAGATTGCACAGGTGGTGAACCAGCTAAGGGGGGGGAAAGGCTGCAGGGATCTGTGGCATCCGCTATGAACTTCTCCAGGCTGGTGGTAAGGCTGTCCTCCTGGCATTTCAAGCAATCTTTGCTTCCAACTGGGAGACTGGCATCATCCCAACTGACTGGAAAACTGGACTTGTCGTCCCTATCTGGAAAGGGAAGGGTGATTGCCTGGATTGCAGCAACTACAGGGGGATAACACTGCTGTCAGTGCCGGGTAAGGTCCTTGCTAGGGTCGTCCTCAATAGGATCCGTGATCACTTGCTCACCTACCAATGACCGGAACAGTCTGGTTTTATGCCTAATAAGCCTACCATCGACCGCATCCTGGCACTGAGGGTTCTCATGGAGCGCAAACGTGAATATCGGCTAAGTTTCTTTGTAGCCTTTGTCAGTTTTCGCAAAGCGTTTGACTCGGTTGATCGAGCTGCCATGTGGGACATCCTGAGGGTTCGCAGGATCCCCTCAAGGTTGCTGGATATCATGTACTGTGCAGAGTGGAGGCAGAACCTCTGCGTTTTTCCCAGTTGACTCTGGGGTTCATCAGGGTGTGCTCTTGCTCCTATTCTGTTCAAAGCTTGTATGGACTGGGTGTTGGGCAAGGTCGTAGGGTCCAGCGGCTGTGGGGCATCTGTTGGTGAAGAAAGATTCGCGGATCTTGACTTTGCTGACAATGCTGTGATCTTCACGGAGTCAATGGAGGCTCTGATCAGGGTGCTCGAGAGACTGAGTGAGGAGTCTGAGTGTCTGGGCTTGCGAGTGTCCTGATAAAAACCAAGATCCAGGCCTTTAATGACCTCTTGGGTACGGCCATCAGCAGTGTTTCTGTTTGCGGAGAGAGTGTCGACCTTGTTGAGCGGTTTCTTTACCTTGGCAGTGACATTCATGTCTCTGGTGACTCTTCCTGTGAAGTCAGTAGATGGATTTGGAGAGCATGAGGGGGTCATGAGGTCACTGGAAAGGGGTGTGTGGTGCTCCCAATATCTGTGCAAAAATACGAAGGTCCAGGTCTTTAGGGTCCTGGTGCTTCCCGTCTTGCTATACGGTCGTGAGACATGGACGCTATCCAGTGAGCTGAGACGAAGACTGGACTCCTTTGGTACTGTGTCTCTCCGGAAAATCCTTGGGTACCGTTGGTTTGAATTTGTGTTGAATGAGCGGTTGCTCATGGAGACCCAAATGAGGCACATTACCTGCATTGTGAGGGAGCGTCAGTTACGGCACTACGGCCATGTGGAGCGTTTCCCCGAGGGTGACTTAGCTCATAAGATCCTCATTGTTGGGGACCCGAGTAACTGGACCACGCCAAGGGGTCGTCCACGTAACACCTGGCTGCGGCAGATAGAGGGTCATTTCCGGAGGGTGGGACTGGACCGCATGGGGGGTTGCAAACCGGGTTCCCGAGTTGTTTCGCCGTGTAGTGGGTGCGGCAACGCACTGTACCGGTGCATGCTCCCTAACTTGACTTGACTTGTGGCCATGCAACATGAATGAGAACGGTCAGATCGGCATTCCGTGTATTTTTTCACCTATAAGGATGATCACCATTGCTGGCTCCTTTCTCATAGCCACACATCTCTGGGTGCAGCAGTGCCAGCAAGAGCTGCGAAAACAGCAAAAGCTAGCCGTCTGTTTATTTTTTTTTTTCACCTTCTCGACCTAATCATGCAAAGATGGCAAACTGTTTGCCATCCTCCAGAGCAAAGTGCGATGCACACAGGATACTAGCATGTCCATTTTGTCGGTTTTAATACCACGAGTCATCTCTCAAATACAGTATGATGTTTCTTGTTGTTGATGACGCTGATAACTCGTGCACAGACATATCATTGTGCGTGTCTGTGCCGATTTGGAGGACAGATGCGTTCACATTATAATTAGACATAAATACGATCGAAGCAATCAGAATTGAGCGAAGAGGATTGTAACTGCATCTTTTCCAGTTTCCCAAAATCAAGCTGCTGCTAAGCTGACAAGGAAGGATCCAGCAGAAGTCAAACACATAACAAAGGAAATCTCTCAGTCCAATAAAAATGGTTGAGTGAAAATTCAAAGCAAAATAGTTCAGTCAAAAATAGAGAAGAAAGTTATTACACACACAAGATAAATGGCAAAAAAGGAAAAAAAAATATTTCTTCTACAAGCTTAGCTTTTTCTTGTTAAACTTCAGTTACTTTCTATAATGAAAGGTTGGGTTATTTCTGTATGGTAAACTAACATTCTTTACTTATTACATTCAATGTGCTCAATACGATACGATACGTTACGGGACACGGTTTAAAAGCTATTTACCCTCCATGCCTTACCAACTGCTAGACAGATCATAAACTGGGACTAATCTTTAGTCAGTGGGACAAGAAATAATTTGAATATTCCATTTCAGTTTACCTTGTCAGGGATGTAATGCAATCTCCTATAAACTATGCATTAATATATAGGCAAATATTTTAACACTAGCTGACGCCTGCCATAGGATACGGCGGTCTAAGAATAGGAACGGAAAACGGTGAGAAAGAATTCAGAACTCAAGAAGAAAGAAATACTTCATGAAAGACGCAGTTGTGAATAGGTGTTTTGCAGGAGACAACAGATAATGAGTCGAACGATCTAATCTCGGATTTCAGCTTCACCACCATAAACTCCAGATGTTGCCATGTATTGATAGTACTCCTGACTTGTTGTGATAACTCGACTTGCGTTGGAAAGAACAACAGGAAGAACGTCTCCAAATCTGTCCCAATGTGATGCAACGAAATCTACTGCCCTATGTCATAGTGAGAGTGAATAGCCTTCGTCAACCATTTGTGTCAAGAAATAACCCACTGATAGGAACAGGCAGTTGCCGGATCCCGGAATACAGATGACGTTGTCAGAGAAGATACTGTTGTTCATTTTACAACAAAGGCTTAGGAAACAACCATCACAGTATAATGAAAATAGCAAGGAACGAAACCAATAGCAAGGAGCGAAACCAATGGCAATGGTTGAGAGAATACCTTCTTGTAGCAGGCTAGGGAAAAGAGTCCCAGGCGCAGACATGGCCGAAGTGAAAGGTCACGCGGTCAGGCTAGATATCGGGCAGTGATGTGACACCAATGAGGTTATGAGAGAGGAGCGGGGAACGCGGTAGTCCGAAGGAGGAACAGGACTTGAGAAAAGTGGCATGGGGGTGTATGGGAGGCCACAGGCAGTGTGGGGAATAGTTTGTAAAAGGACGAATAGGAATCGAGAAATGCGTGTGGGCGGGACCGGGTTTGAAGAGGAAACAGGACGAACCAGAAGAGAAATATATATAAGAGATAACTAAGAAAACACATCTATCAATTTAACATAACCTTACTAAATAACAAGTGGCTCTTACAAGGCTTGTAATGTGAACGTAGACCTTGTGTCTCAACCTCTCTTGCCTGGCACTTCCTCTGTTTATCGCGTCTCCAAAGCCAATATATGAAGAACCGGATGCACAGACACACAGCAGCATTTTATTACACAGTAGACAGCCGCTTCACTTTTCACAGATGTTAAAGACATAGTTAGCCATCAGATCATTTATACTCACCCCATGACAGCTCTCAAGTTCACAGTTCCTTCGAAAGGCAGTTGAGACAGGCAGGCACTTGGGTCTGTTTCGATAGCAGCACGTCATCAATTTAATTGAAATATAAAGAGACTGAATCTTAACAGTTAATACAATTTAAAACTGTACAAAATAAAAAAAAATCAGATTCTGTAAAGACTGCCGCATGTCATTGTGCCTAGAAGTACAAATAATGCTCATGGTATAAAAAAAAAAGATATATCCCGAAAGGTTTAAGTTTATGAAACAATACTAACTAATCATCTTACAAGGGATGCCCCATCATTGTTTGAGCAACACAAGTAAATGGATGATCCCAAAATCATTCAACTAATAAAATAACTAAAATTAATCATTTGTCTCTAATGCCCAGGGTCTGCTCGACTCATTTAAAACAAAAAGGCTTTAAAAAACAAAGAGTGTCAAAAGTCTAATGCAGCATCAGAATATTAGAATATACCAGTAATGTGAAACTAATGTATATTATTGAAAGCTTTAAGGCAAAATGGGTCAACAGTTATCATTCTCTGTACATTTCTCCACATTATCAGCAGGTTACCAAGTATGGCATCATTATCAATGAGTGGAATTATCTTTGGAATGAAGACAAAGTCAGTGGAACGAATTATTGCTCCAATTGCAGCTCAGGTTTATCACTTAGTTCTCATAAATGAATGGGGAGCTGCTGGAGAGCAACTGGCAGATTTAGAGGAGGAAGCACACAAGGTGACTGAAGCTACAACACATCTGGCAGCTGTGGCACTGAGGTATTGAAGTTCTTTTTAACATAAATCTATTAAATATGACAACAAAAGTGACATCTTGATGAAGTGAATTTGAAATCAGCTTTAAGAAGTTGTTACAAATGAGATGTTGAAAATTAAAGTATTCAGAATAATCTCAGTGTATATAATGCTTCCTATAGACAGCATTGATATTATAAGATAAATATTCTGATTTTCATAGCATTAAGATTTTTTTTTACTTACTGAAAAGAAAATGATGAATAAACAGGGTCATTAATTCTCAAACCTATTATGAAATCCTTATTTGTTTTTACACAGTAAGTCATCTCCCCAGACAAAACTGAAATTCAGGCCTCAGTTTACACGTGTTGCTGTGTGACACACAGTTCACAGGGGATTGAGTTTCTGAGTTGAAGGCAGGATCCTTGAGCAATGGAGATGGGTTGCTCCATTCAAAAGCTCAGTCCAGTGCTAATTGTATTTCCTGTTTATGGCCAGCACTGATTTTTCCAGATACATTTATTTAACAGCATTTTAGCAAAAAGTGCATGTTGAGAGCATATGACTGGATAACTAACATATGAATATGCAACATTAGTAATTGTGAGATTTTTTTATGGAAACTTTGAATGTTGTTTGCTGCTTCCCAGCATTGGTCACGATAGCTCTTCAGCCTCATTTATAAAATTTTGCCTGGTTGAAAGTGTGAAAAATAATGCAAAGGCAAAAAAAAAAAAAAATGATAAAAACTGGCGTATGCCCATTTACCCTTGATAAATCATAATTGCCTTGTAAATATGCATACAAGAATGTGCCTCTAATGACACCCTAATCATGCATATGTAATCACGATGCTGCAGCACTTTATTGGCTGGTAGCAGAGCAGCCTTCCTTCTGGTGCATCAAGACCACACCCCCTGCATTGAGCGGCAACTCATTAAACTTTGCAACTTGGAGTACAAGATCACATGTGGCTTTATAACGCCTTTTCTCTGCTTTCTGTGGGGTCAGGGAATGGCTTAAGGTGCTAGCGTTTGACCCGGCAGCCACTATTATCTGGCACATGTAATGATGTGACTGCTGTTACAAAGAATAGCACAGGCGATATGAAAAATTGAAGGTTCAGCCAGTTAGCTACACAGCCCTGTAGGTGTCAACCAATCAAAAAAAATCCATTCAAATGAATTACTAACTTGTTCAAAAGAATTACCTAACTCGCTCCAATGGATTATATTTATTTTTTTCCCCCAGCACTATGGAACCCCTGCTCCATATTAGTCAGTTTGAACAGATTATAATTATTCTTCCACCTTGTAATCTACTTCTTATTATCAAACCCCTTATGGATTTCCTGGCCTACTGTACACTGAACCGTAAGTAAACTGTAAGGTATTATGTTAAATTTAGTGAACCAGAAGAGAAATTAGTTGGAAGCCAACCACAGTCAAAATTGTTATTTTGAGGAGTCCTGAATCAAGTTTCAAAAGCAGAAGTTACCAGAATGGATTTAAGGAATTTTCTCTGTGAATGTGATATTCTAGAGTCAGTGGTGGAAAGGTCAATTGAAGAAAAGGTAAGTTTAAAATCTAGTCAATAATAGCACTGAATTGCGTACAATAGACTGAAACTATTGGCTGGCTATACTCCTCCAGTTTTGGTTCACTAAACTGCATACCAGGAAAAATAAATAGCTTCTTCTTCTTCATCTTTCAGCTGCTCCAGAAAGAATTAAAAAAAAATATAATTATGTAATTTTTTTTTTTTTTTTGCCTGACACCTACGGGTATCAATAGTTACCTTACCAACAAACCATAAAATAAAATAGTATTTCAATTATTAGCTTATAAAGAAAAGCCTAGCAAAATGACACCTTTTATTGGCTAACAAAAAGGATTACAATGTGCAAGCTTT